>CM076975.1:45337145-45502145 GCA_039105355.1 Benthosema pterotum | reverse complement strand
ATCAATCAATCAATCAATCAATCAATCAATCAATATAATATAACTTCCACATAGTGGTGTACAGGCTTGTTTCTCCACATCAGACCACTGCTCTGTTAGCTGCTGGGAGTTTAATATGGATCCCAGGCCAATACGCCTCATATAGATAAATACATTTACTTGCCCTCTATATGTGTTTTAAATGTTCATTTCTAGTTATAGAGGGCACATATAATGTTTTCATCCCTATGAAGCTTATTAGCATGGGACTGGGAGGTTGGGAGGTGCCAGGTTTTCACGGACATATTCAAGATTCAAGAAGTTTATTATCATATTCAAGCAGGTTGAAATCAAACAGGTTGAAATTCAAACAGTTGAAATGAAATTTGTCTTGCTCATATGGGGGAGGGGGGTTGGTTTAGTGTCACCACTAAACCAACAGCATTTCATCATTGAAAACAGAAAACTCTCTGAGTCAGACCTTTAGCTTTATGCATGCTGCGTGTCTGTTGCAACTTCAACAACAACTGATGTTATTATTGATGCTTAATTGCGTAATAAAAGTCCTCTAACTGAAAATGGCATGGGTGCGACTTCATCGCCCCCATGAAGCCGCACCCATACCATTTTCTCTTGCCACTCCAACATGTTCTCTTGCCCCCCCCCCCCCCCCCCCCCCCCCCCAAATGGGACATGCTATATCCGCCCCTGGACCTGACTGAGAGCTCCAGACTTCCTTGTCCTTCCTGAGCAACATTGGCAACTTCCTCCTGGGGGATCCTGAGACGATCTAAGGCCAGAGATTCTCTATGTAATCCCTCCTGGTCCTTGGTCTGCCCCAGGCTCAAGAACCTCCTTAGGGAGACGCTCGACAGCAGTGTTGTAGTGGGACTTTTAGAAGTGGGGGACACGTGCGTACACAGTCACACTATTAAAACATACAGGCAAGTAAAGTATATTGAGAAAGTTGGTTTACAATGCTTAATTGTATCCATAAAGCTAAATGGCAAGTCAAAAAGCATATTTTTGCCCTCAAAAATATTTTAGATGTGAGAGAAGTGGGGGGACGTCGTCCCTCCATGTCCACTACAACCGTGCTCGAGGGGTGAGGGTAGGTATAAAGATAGCTGGGTAGACACAGAGCTTTGCCTTCTGAATCATAAGTGAGAGAAACTGATAGAATATGTACCTGATGCGTCCGGCTCTGTCCTCACTTGAGAATACAAATAACTCCTCCTGTGCGGAGCGGCAGATTTCTCTGTGGATGACACTCACTGTTAGGAACACTTTGTAAGTTGTGTTTATATCCATCAGCTAGACAGCTACCTATGCAAATGAATATACACTGTTGTTAACTCTGTTCTGTTGTGTTTTGGTCACCTATTTTCATGTTAGGTATCGGTATAAAAATTACAGTGGACATACAACGTAGACAAACGGCTAAGTTAATTATGGCCACAATGATGAACATGGATGAATCCCAATCGAATCGATTATTCAATTAGTTGTTAACTAACTTAGTGATCAATAAATCAAATCAAGCATGAGGGTGTGTAGGTTATGTACCGTATTGTCCCGAATATAAGACGACTCGGTTATAAGACGACCCCCATTTTTCAAGACCCATTTACAGAAAAAAGAACATTGAATGTCAAATAGTATAGCGCCTGAATATAAGACGACTCAATTTTTTGGGATATTCCTTTGGGAAAAAACGTAGTCTTATATTCAGGCCAATAGGGTATGTATATGTATGTATGTATTTGAATTGTCATTTTTGTTAGTTAGAACATGTCTAAAATAACCTATATTTTGTACATGTCAAATTCTGATTAATTCATTAACCAGTTAAATAATCAGCAACACTCAGTGTTTGCTCACCCTTCCTTTTCTTGCCCGTATTTGGTGTGAGCTTCATGGATGGATTTGTCGCATCACTGGACTCAGCAGCTGCAGGCTCTGATGGAAGAATACACCATAGACATCGGTAAGCGTTTTAAATCAGCATCTTGTCATACTTGTTTGTGCTACTGTAGGATAAACACAGGGCACTTGAGAGCCTTGTATTGTCCTGTACTGTATATATGGCTTTGTAGACGTTGGTTGGCGCCACCTGCTGGTCAATGAGGCAGAGACACTGGACCAGTTCATTTGACTGTGGCTCAGATGAGTTAGTTGAAACTATCAGTCACTCTTTATTGATTTATAGGGATAATGTATCGAGAATATGTCAAATCAAATCATATAACTTTTAAATTTCTTTTTTTTTGTCCAAAGTAATGTGGCGGGGCGGCAGTGGACTGGATGGTAACCGCGAGGTTGCCGGTTCGATTCTGCACTCCCACAGAGTCACTGTCGAAGTGTCCTTGAGCTGAACCCCTAATTGTTCCTGATGTGCTGGTTGTACCTTGCATGGTTTCCTCCACCATAAGTGTTTAAATGTGTGTTTATGAATGGCTGAATCTGTGATGCACAAGCTATGCAAAGCACCTTGGATAAAGGTGCTATATAAATGCACCATTTACCATTTTAATGGCTACTTTTTAACTGATTAATGGGCCAAAGTAAAGTCTCAATTAGGCATGTGGGAGTGGGAACACAAATCACACTCCTGCAGGCTCTTCCATTTTTTTTTATTCATTTATTTTTGATGGAAAAGGATGACCATGTGCAGATTCAACTTGATGCATCGGCAAAAAAAAAAAAAAAGAAGTTGCATAACTGTGCATTGGCTTCATTGGGATTGGCGTGGGCAACTTCCACAATGTGTTTAAAGGTATTAGAGGCAATACCTTAGTCCCTCTAATACACACTGTTTGTAACTGTTTGTAAAACAGAACCTAACTCCACCTTCACTCTATTGGCTCATTATGAAACTGCTGGAGACTGCTGTGCTGTGATTGGCTAAAACTGCCTCACCCCACACAACCTCCCTCCCATTCATAAATTAGCACCGCCTTTCCTGAGCCTGATAAATGTTCATTGTTTTCATGATTTGCTGACAACAACAAAGTTCTGGACTGTCTGGAGGACGGAATATTTGCCTCTATTACCTTTAAAAGCCAGGAAGAGACGACTAGACCTCTTCATATGACTTCATTTTTTGTTTTCAATTGTAACTTTATAACGCATTTATACTAATATCTACTTTTCATTCCATTCATGCCCTGTAACGAATACTTTTGCAACATTACAGTACATATAGCTGGCATTGACACTGACAGATATGTGTTCCCCCTGCTGGGGCTGTGAGCACACGGTAGCGGACAAAGTCTGACGTCTTTTCCGTCATGTTTGAAGTTTTTGAATGGCTGTGGATGGGAAATAAAAATGGCCGTTGCGGCAAAGTGCCGCAACGGCCATTTTTATTCCCCATCCACAGCCATTCAAAAACACTCCACGTGACCTCAAAACGCTGCGTCCAAAGTCCGCAGTTCACAGTATGGTGTGCCCAGCGCTTGGGAGGGCCGAAAATCGCCTGTGCCTATGCGATTGATCGATTGTGATTGGTCAAAAGGCTCACCATGCTGAAGAGGCGATTGGACCTCGTCTGGACGTCCACCCTCAGTGGTCCTCTGGTCTGCTGCTGCGTTCTGATTGGTTCCCTGGGATCTGGCACATCGTTTTCGAGATACATGAGATTTCACCTCATAAAGTAGTGAATAAGCTTGTGGATATCCTGATTTGTTCAACTAACCATCCATCCACCGTCTTGTATGATCATGTATTCATACAAGACGGTGGATGGATGGTTAGTTGAACAAATCAGTATATCCACAAACTGTAGGCCTACCAGTGGATTCACACCCTTTAGGAGAAAAACAAAGTTATTCCTCACTATTTCAATTAAGCTACAAAACATTGTTGATTTGGCCAACTAAAACTATGATGAAACTATGATGAAGAATGTCTGTCGAGTGTCGCGCTGCATTGTGTTGTGAGCCTGTACAGTATAATGGCTAGGCCTATATTTCAGCTATATATTCAGCTTGAGAACCAAGTATAAAATCAATCAGAACCAAGTATAAAATAAGTCAATGTAGATTTAAGTAAATTCTTACGATATTTAGTTAAAGGTAGGGGAAGTGATTTCACTTTTGTCAGATATAACCCCCCCCACCCAAAAAAAAAAAAAAAAATCTATAAAAATATACTCAAAAGACTATGACAAACTGGATCAAAATGCACACAACAGTGCACTACGCAACAGTGTTGTATTAGCCAGGGTACAATCAACATCATTGTAAAGCCCCCCCTCAATTCTGTACATGTTAGCAATTCTAAATGTGTCTTACTCTTTCCCAACAGCCACAGTGTTAGTAATGCCCTCAAGCACATGTGGTGTGGTTGAGTGTGGTTAGTGCATACACCGAGCAACCTTATGGGGCTGCAGTGTTGCCAACTGCCAAAATCCAAAATGCACTAGTGGCACTTCCAAAATGCACTAGAATGCGCTAGAGTAGTGGTTTTCAACCATTTTCATACCAGGGCCCACGATTTATTCTGCATTTTAGCCACGGAGGACTACCATTTGATGTTGAGTTAAGTCTCTCAGACTAATTTAGGAGAGATAACTGGCAAAATGTTGGTCAAAATGGCAATTCTTCTACATTTTGGAAATGTGTAGATTCTTGGAAATTAGGTAATTAGGTAATTCAGATGTTTGATGATGGACCCGTAAGGGTCCATTTGGTTTCATTTCACAATCTCAAGAGTAACAGATCTATAAGGGTCCATTTGGTTTCCAATGGTCCTTTCTAGGAATGAAGGAGGACTCTATCATAGGAGGAAAAATGGTGAAAAACAAGGGTTTTATCTTAGGCGCCTGTCAACCAATTTCACCCCAACTCTCCAGCAAAAAATCACTAGATTTTCCGCCAGGAGTTTCTTCACTAATTTTGGCGCTAGGGGGGTCTGGAAAAAAGCTAAATATAGTGACAAACCCGCCAAGTTGGCAACACTGTGGGGTTGTGTCACTCGTGCCTGGTTGTTCACATTTCCAAGCCTGATACTGGTTGTATGTTGTGTGGGAGGAGACCTACCGGCTTAGTCCCGCCTCCCATCAAGCTCAGCCAATCAAAGCTGGCCACCTGGACACTATTTAAGACCTGCTATCAGCTGTGTGTGTGTTGGTAGTTTGTTAGCCACTGTGTGGTCTGAGTCTTGGCACAATGAATCTTTATTTTATATTATTGCGCTATGTTAATGGTCACTCGGTAACCCATTACTGCTCCAGTTTGGGCTCCTGTTGTTGGCTCCAGAACATTCATTTTGTCTCATGCAGTCTGTTCAGAGTGAGGAGGAATAAAATGTTCCACTAAATGAGGCTGCCTTGCTGCTTGTTCTTCCCTTTCCCTGGATGGTGACTTAAGTTAAGCCACAGTGAAGCTTCCACTTGACTAGAAGAAGACATGACTATAGGTACAGTTTCAGAATCGGAGAGCATGCAACACTTACCTGACACAACATGGTTCTGTAATGAGACAAAAGAGTAACACCTGTTAATTAAATGCACCACAAGCCGAAGCCAGTCATATGTGTACAGCTTTAGGGGAAGTTTATTTTATTTAAACCAGAGGAACCCACACTTTTTTGACTGGAGAGCTATAAAATGACCGGATCAACAAGACCTATATATAAAAAATGTGATTATTCCATTGCTGAAAATCCATTTCAAGTCCCCCTAGAAAGTTTTAGCTTTGAAATAGTTGGTGGTGGTGTTACTTACTGTTATAGTGTTTAAGAATTATGCACTTATAATGAGAACTATGGGGGGAGAATTGGAAGGTTTTCCTGCTTATGCTATTAATGTCGTTTGAAAACAGTATTTGAGGTTTGACTTGGCAGTTCCTGAACTAAGAACATTCATGTTTTTGTCCACAATTGGGAAAGAGAACTGGCAAAACATTGGTAAAAATAACAATTATTCTCCATTTTCTAATTGTGTGGACACTCGAAAAGTTCGTAAATCAGAGGTTTAAATGTATTTAAACTCTTGAGAGCGGTAAAATGAAACCGTTAAAATAGCGTTAAAATGAAACCAAGCGTTAAAATGAAACCAAATGGACCCGTAAGGGTCCATTTGGTTTCATTTTAACGCTAAAGGTCCAAGTGCTGGGGGGACTGTCATGTGATCTACCTGCACGGTCTGTGTGATCTACTGGTAGATCACCATCTACCTTTTGGGCACCCCTGATTTAAACCATTTTATAGAAGTCACCTTTTCCTCTCACCTTTAGATGTGATGGATCGGCACAGCACCAGCATGACGATGGTCAACAGAATCACCACCAGAAGTCCTAGAATCAGCCCTTCTATGTGAGGAAACAACTGTTCCATAGCAGGTACACGCACTGGGGATGGGAGACATTATAGTCTTAGGCAGTGAACTCATTTGAGCTTCTAGGCTGTATACCTGCTATAGACCTGCAGTGACGTCACCGCCCCGGTTCCAGAAGTGTTTTCCCCATTCATTTTTCTCATAGACTTTTCGAGAATAATTTATGTAAAGACGATTACAACGCGGACAAAGCCAACTCGAGTCGTGACGAATCATGATGATACACACAATCTTTTGGGACGATCAAAAAAATTTCCAAGATGAAAAACGAAACAAAAGGTGTTGTATCCTGCCGTTTTCTACTTCTTGCTAATTAGATTTTATATGATGATATTGTGTTTCATCATGATTTGTCACGACCCGAGTTGGTTTTCTTTGCGGCAAAATCGTCTTTATATAAATTATTTTCGAAAAGTCTATGAGAAAAATGGATGTGGAAAACACTTCCGGAAACCGGGGCAGTGACGTCACTGCACAGGTCTATAGTGTATGGTTAGGTAACAACAGGTCATTGGTTCGACCTCCCATTAGCCTGAAAAATACTAGCCATATCTCTAAAGCCTAAACATAAATGCAATTCTAACCCTAGCCTCAATTTGTTTTTTTTTTCCCCCTTTGCGATCTGCTTGTATTAAACAACATTAAACTCACTATTGAATTATCCTCTTTCTATGTGCAAAGCGTTTGTTTGATAACAATCCACCATAGATTTCTTAGCTCATAGACATGGCACGCTATGAACTTGTATAGTTCTTTTTTTTTTCTTCAAAATATAGCTAAAAATCTTGTACCACTTTAGCCCGACATTACAAAAAACAAAAACAAATAAACAAACAAAAAACTTCCAAACATATGAGCTTTTTAAACCGTAGATCTGTAGCTGAATTATGAATAGTTTGAACTTTTTTTTAATTTGGGCCGTAGTGGGTTTTGTTTGTGGGTTAATCCACATGAAGCTTTAGCAAAATACGTTCATGTTTTTTTTTTTTTTTTTTTTGACTCATGTTGGCTTGCAGAAGGAAAAATCTTCAGCAAATTCCTAACACTGAATTACAACAAATAATAGTAAAACATACAGCACCTCTCACAGCCACCCAGCTCTGTGGTGACTCTCCTCCAGAATAGTTACACTTGTAGAATCCCTCGTCAGTCTTAGACGCAGCAGGTATGATCATCTCTCCATTGGTGTTAGTTTGGAGCGGTTCTTCGTTTCTATAAAAGTCCACGTTGGAGAGAGACCAGAGTGTTCTGTGTTTGCATTGAAGAGTGACCCTATGTCCCTCAGTCACAGGATGAACAGGACTCACCAGGATCACCGTACCGCCGTCTGTGAAAACAGGGCTGAATGAATGACTTCATAGAACAAGGGGTTTTCAAACTTTTTGACACCAGGAACCACCACTGGTGGTCACTGGCCCCACAGACTCCAAAATTTAGCCCCACAGACTCCAAAACTAAAGATTTCTTTTGCTTTTGTGACTGAATTTGGGCAACAAAACAGGCAAAACATACAGACCAAAATGACCATTCATCTTCTAGTTGTTTAGACTTATGGGCTTAATTAAAGGTAGGGGCAGTGATTTCACTTTTGTCAGATATCACCAATTTTTTTTTCTGTTAAAATGCTCTATTATAAGGTGTGCAGACCATATATGGAGTTTCCCCCTCCCCCACGTTAACAGAGGAGCTAATAAAAGTTCCCCAGGTGGAGGGTGAATTCTCCTCCAATCAGGATCGAGCAGCAGGTTCACATAGTGTAGCTACTCATGAGCGCCCCTAGTGCACCAGGCTGGTACTACACCATGGATTTCAAATACTTACCCTACCTTTAAGATAATGAATATTTTAACTCTTGAGAGTGTAAAAATGAAACCAAATGGACCCGCAAGGGTCCATTTGGTTTCATTTTTACGTTCTCAATAGTTACATCTTGTTAACCGTTTAACTTAGCTGGGGACCACCTGGAACCCTCCCAAGGACCACTGGTTGAAAACCCCTGTCATAGAATGCTGCAGTGTCTGTTATGTAGTGATTAGAAGTTGTTCTGAATCCAATAGGATTCCTATAAGAATCCTATAGGATCCTATAAGATCTTATAGGAATCCTATAAAGAAATCCTTTTCTTACAGGATTTTCTTTCCAATCCTATTGGATTCCTATTGGAAATCCAATAGGATTTGTTCCAAAATCTGATCGGGCTTTTCTATTGGAATCCCATAGGATTTTTTGACTAGGGTTGTGTCACCACTAAACCAACAGCATTTCATCATTGAAAACAGAAAACTCTCTGAGTCAGACCTTTAGCTTTATGCATGCTGCGTGTCTGTTGCAACTTCAACAACAACTGATGCTATTATTTATGCTTACTTACCTAATATAAGTCCTTTAACCAAAAATGGTATGGGTGCGACTTCATCACCCGTGGCGTGAAGTTGCCCCCATACCATTTTCGCCTGCCACCCCAACTGGTAAATGTTAAATCCGGGCCTGCCAAATGGCAACATTTGACACAATGAGAGCTAATAATGTCACATAATTTTACTTTATAGATCCTGATAATTCCACCTACACTGCAATGCAGTTTTACTTTAATGTTTTACTACTAATGTAATAATGTTAGACTGCTAAGGTACATTCAGACTTGGATGGTTTAATGTGTGTTTATATACAGTATGTGTTTACAGTCGCTTTGCATCACATCATTTTGGGCGTACATGTCAATGTTGGTGTGGAGATGACCCACTGAGCACAACATTAGTTGTTAGTAATCCATTAATCAAGTTTAAACATCTAGACATCGGATCAATGTCTAATCTAAGATTCGACCTCTAAAGAAACTTTCATTTGTATAGATTTTGTAGATCTTGTGCCCAGTCGGGAGCTACGTGAGGGTGTGTTGCAAAGTCTGCTTCTAGCCTGCTTCTAGCCGCTGCTGTTCGAGTTGCGTACGGGCAGTGACAAAATCGTAAAACATCATAGGCTCCATTTTCGTTACCATCTAAACCCCTTATTTTTTTTACTATTTTGAAAAACCTTTTGGAATAGTTCAACGTTGATTGTGAGCTTGTAGACTGGCCATTTAAACTATTGAAAAATGTTCTTTTCTAATAGTTTAAAAAGGCAAAGAAGTTAAGGGATAAGGGGTTTAGCAGTGACGAAAACGGAGCCCTATATGCCCTATATATCAGCATTTGATGTCACTGCATGGGACTCCCATCACGTCAAATGTTGCTCCAGGGGTTGACACTAAGGTCTCCGAGGCACTTGCCCATCGGGCAAGTGGAAGTCAGGTTCTACTTGCCCTCATGGTCACTTGCCCCCCAAATTATATTGTAAATTTTGCATTTAAGTTTACTTTCTACTTGGGCGCTTTAAACATTTCCTTTCACAGTCAAAGACTGTTTTGTTTTAGTCACAATCAGCTACAGTAAATATTCAACTTGTAAATCAGTGGTTCCCACAGTGGTTCCTATAGTGGTCACGGTCCGTGACCCCAGCAAAATGATAGTTTGGAACCAAATGGACCTGGGAGAGAGATAGGAGAGATAGCTAGAAAGCAGGGAAAGACGCAGAGGCAGTGCACAATGACCACCTTCAAGACACATACTGTATATATCGTGTTGTGTTATATTTCACTAAGTCAGACACTTGCTCGATCGGGCAACCAGGTAGCAGTCTTCACCTGCCCGGCCATTGACTTCCTGACTATACACATAACAACCTAACAACCTGTTGATAGCCTATAGTAGTAACTGGACTCACAGTGTATGGTGATGTTGACAGCGTTGCTGTACTCTCCCAGTTCAGACTCACACCAGAACACTCTGTGGACACTTTCTCCTCGATGCAAGGCCGTCTTCTCGGCAGGGAACCTCTTCAGTTTCCCCTGGCAGCTGAGTGGGAGGGGCTTAGACTCAGAGAGGAAGTGCTGGCTTCTGTTGGAACTCACCGTGAGAGAGACTGGAGCGTGAGCGTCTGAAACACAACACGGGGTCAGAGGTCAGGCGGTCAGAAGAGCAGTGTTATGTGATACACAGAGTCTAAGAAATGATGTTTAAGTCAATCACGCTATCATGTAGACTAGGGGTTTTCAACCTTTTTCATACCAGGGCCCACTATTTATTCTGCATGGTGGCCACGGACCACCATTTTATGTTGAGTTTAATCTATCATTTAAGCCAATCACAATCCAGAACACGTGACCTGTTCGAAATAAGAATTTGTATACATTTTCTAATTTTGTCTACATTTTCTATGTTTAGATCCTTTTTCAAGGATCTAAAAGTATTTTAGATGTTTAAATATATTTCAACACTTGATAGCGTAAAATTAAAGCAAATGGACCCTCCCAGGTCCATTCGGTTTCATTCAGGTCTATAAGGGTCCATTCGGTTACCAACTGTCCATCATTTAGCTGGGGATCTCAGCTGGGATAAAGATAAAAAAGCGACCATCCGGGCACACAGAAGTAAAGGAAAAGCCTTTATTAATGTTAAAAAGGCATAAATGCCAACATGTTTCGACTGCTAAGCAGTCTTCATCAGGGTAAACAGAAGAAGAACATCACACAGACTCATTAAATCAGGGGAGCCCAACCAGTAGATCAGGATCTACCGTAGATCTCAGCCTGATCACGAGTAGATCTCAGGAGATGTGGGGGTAAAGAAAAAAAATGGAGTGGAAAATAAAAAAAAGAGCGATTTTCGTGTGTGTGTGTGTGTGTGTGTGTGTGTGTGTGTGTGTGTGTGCGTGTGTGCGTGTGTGCGTGTGCGCGTGTGCGTGTGCGCGTGCGCGTGCGCGTGCGTGTGCGCGCGCGTGTGTGCGCGTGCGCGCGTGCGCGTGCGTGCGTGTAGCGGCTCATTTGGAGGATTGTTGTCTGCTGTGAATTATGCCAACAGTATTGTTCTGCAACGTGTAATGGACTATTCTGGACTGTTCATATTATGATTGCATTTGCAATGGCAGTGTTTGTCCAAGTCTGTTGTACTTATGTTGTACTGTTGTAGGCCTACTTATGACAAGTCTGTTGTACTTTATGCTTATATGGACATAAAGTAAAGTGGTAAAACAAAGTAGTGTTGTGTTGTTGTGAAGTTACTGCAGGCTGGCAACGATGCGTGTGGTTTGAAATGTTGATATTGGACTGGTAGATCCCGGAGGGGTTGGCTGCTGAAAAGTAGATCTTGGGTCAAAAAAGGTTGGGCACCCCTGCATTAAATAGTGCAGCCCAGCTCAGCATGGAAGCAATTAACAATCAACTAACAGCCCCAGTGGGTTAATAAGTGGTAATAAACCAAGTGTTGATTATTGTCACATTGGAAACAGGCAAAGTGTATATTAGTATATACGTAGAAAGATATATAACAGAGACTAGGCAAAGAAAACAAATCATGCAAACGAAAAAAACAAAACAAAAAACAAAGCCATTAAGCAAATAAACAGTATAGTGGTAATAAACAAGTATAACAACCAAAACCACTGGTTGAAAACCACAGATGTAGACTGTCAGAACATGAGACACAGTACTCACCAGCAGACCAGACGAACTGACGTTCACTGTATCTGGTGTAGTGAAGCGGCTCTCCTCTCCCTGCTTTACACGCATATCCTCCTGTTCCTGGAGGATGATGGACGGTGTAGGAACCTTCTACGGTTCCATGGAGGCTACCAGGCAGGAGCTGATAGGTGTAGTTGTTGTGTGAAGGTTTAGGAACAGCTCTGTACCAGTAGAACCTCCAGTCTAGAGATGATCCTTTGACCTCACAGCTCAGAGTCACTGAGACTCCAGGACTCAACCATGGAGGAGACACACTGAGCACAGGCTGGAGTCTGTCTGTCGGAAAATACAGTTATCTGCATTGAAAACATTGTTTATGTTTGTAGCAGGGGCGGATCTAGGCATGGCATGGGGGGGGGGGGGGGGGGGGGGGGGGGGGGGGGGGGGGGGCGGGGGGGACAATGCCCCCCTAGATACCCAGTCTGCCCCCCCAAATACGATGCAAAACAACCCAATATATTTCAAATTGAAGTGCTTATATTTAAAATGATTTGAAACACTACTGCTGCTACTAACTGTGTGTCTGTTGCAACTTCAACGACAACTGATGTTATTATTGATGCCTTACTTGACTAATAAAAGTCCTGTAACTGAAAATGGTATGGGTGCGGCTTCATCGCCCGTGGCGCGAAGCGACACGGGCGATGAAGCCGCCCCCATACCATTTTCTCTTGCCCCTCCAACATGGTCTCTTGCCCCCCCAAATGGGACATGTTACATCCGCCCCTGGTTTGTAGTCTTATGGACTCACTCCACTCAAGGGATCAGGCATCTTGAAAGTCTAAAAAGTGTGGGCACACTTATACTCTGTAGAGCTCAGCAGTCCCGCCCCCTCGTGAAGTCGGCCTTGTTCCAGAAATGTATTCCCCATTCATTTTCCTCATAGACTTTTTGAAAATGATCCATGTAAAGACGATTACACCACAGACAAAGCCAATCGTGGGTCTCAACAAATCATGAAAACATAAACGGTATTTTGGGACAATCAAATAATTTGGGACAAATAAATAATTTCAAATAATAAAGCAGAACAGTGGAAAAAAGTGTTGTATCCTGCCGTTTTTTTCTACTTTCTAATTTTAGATGTTGCATGATCATATTGCGTATATTGTCATGATTTGTTGGGTCCCGACTTGGCTTTGTCTGCAGTGTAACTAATGGGGAATAGGGAATCTATTTCTGGAACTAGGACATTGTCACGGGAGGGCAAGCGCGGCGTGGCCATCGGGAGCACCGGGACTTTTCCCGGTGGCCTGCGCCACTTAGTGGCCTGGGCGGGTACAAAAAAAAAAGAAAATGTTTTTCTTTGAAACGTCCAGGGCAGGCCATAGCGGCAGGCCCAGGCCAGCCCAGGCCAGGCAAACTAGTGTTTCTTTCTCCTTCCAAAAATAAAAGGTGTCCTAGTACTACAGAATTTAGTTGAGCAGTGTGAGTGACTGGCTGTAACCTGATATCTTGCACCTGCATGATGCGTCGGACCGGAGAGAGCGAGGACAGTGAGAGACTGCGCTACGCGCTCCCAGCTGCCTGGGATCAGTGGGGGACACCCCCTGCCTGTCGCTTAGAGCATAGACAGATAGTTATGCAAACTCGGTTCACTTCATGGGGCCAGTCCAATGGAGGCTGTTCTATATAGACTTCTATTGAAAAAGGGGACAAGGTCGTCATTCAGGCTGCATGATCAGCGCCCGAGCGCTCAGTTTCTGACCCTTCAATGTCAGTTCTATTAGATGGCTCTGCCTCTGCTGCAGAAGCATGACTGTCGCGTGTCGAGTGAGGAGGAGGAGGAGGAGGAGGAGAGCGAGAGGCAATTGATCAGATTGACGACTAGAAAGTTATCAAAAAAGTAAACAACGGATAATGGATAAGAAAAAGAGGAAAGGTGGGGCCTGAACGAGAGAGGGACAAGAGGAGAAAGGCCCTTGAAGCCTCCCTCCTCTCCCCCAAAGCCAGCCGTCGTTATCTGACAAAGACGTGCAACCCCCATCAACAAGTAAGTAGCAGTAGTAATCACAACACACACTGCTGCGAAGTGAGAGCTGAGAGGATAACAGACTATATTAAAACCAATGGAAGATATTGTTTTTTCGGGGACATATGTGCTCATTTCAGATTTGATAAATGGGCTGCCTATAGTAGGCCTACGAAAATGAATTGCATCTTAATGCATGTTTTGTATGTTCTTGTGTGTGTGGTGGCCAGTGTTGCCAACTGCCAAAATCCAAAATGCACTAGTGGCACTTCAGAATGTATTAGAATGCGCTAGATGCTTGCCTGGAAGGTGTGTAGACTTGGGATAATTCACATGAGGAATATTTTTAATTTTTGAGAGTGTAAAAATGAAACCAAATGGACCCTTGCGGGTCCATTTGGTTTCATTTTGTATGCTTTTGGTGGTGTGCACCCAGGCAAGAGGTCCAATTTAACCAAAGCACTTCCACTTGTTTTTTTGCTTCTAAGGGAAACCTCAATCTGACTCTGATATGCAGTACCTAGACATAGACCTGCCTTTAGGCAGGTATATAGGCAGGTATATATGTTGTAGTCAGATGCCAGTGTGAGCAACTGATCAGTCTGTTATTTTTATTATTATCATCACTATTGCTATTTTCTTGTTATTATATTATTACTATTACTGTTATTGTTGCACACCATCTGCTTGTCTGTGTATTTTTGGTGGTGTGCACCCAGACAAGGAGGTCCAATTTAACCAAAGCACTTCCACTTGTTTTTT
Source organism: Benthosema pterotum (assembly GCA_039105355.1). NCBI lineage: Eukaryota > Metazoa > Chordata > Actinopteri > Myctophiformes > Myctophidae > Benthosema > Benthosema pterotum. The sequence goes on along the minus strand of CM076975.1, from coordinate 45,487,535 downwards.
TGCTTGACTCTGCATGACTCTGATATGCAGTACCTTTTTTAGATATCCAGTGCCTTTAGGCAGGTGTCCAGGGCTTCTTTGGTCTAATGTTGTCCAATGTAGAAGCTTATTTTGTGCCTCTTATAAAGGATAAGTAATATTTATCTAGAATCGCCATTTAGTGACGAACAATGGTAATGCACAGGTCCGTTTGAAAATAAACCTTTAAAGGAGTAGCCTTTAAAGGTTTGGGGGTTGGGGGTTGTGGCCTGGCAAAAGGCAAAGTCCAGATGGCCTGGCCAAGCCCACTCCGCCCTGCGGGAGGGGCAGAACTGCACAGCTCTATAGCAATGAGAACTGTATATTTAACACTAATCAAAGAAAATCACACATCAGTCTAACTCAGGGGTCAGCAACCTGCGGCTCAGGAGCCGCATGCGGCTCTAGAACACAGCCCTGGTGGCTCCCGGGCTGTAGCATTATTACATACACATGTAGCAGGTGGCTACAGCCTCTGTCGTGATGGCCTCCAAAGTCTAGTATCTGCCCCCGGACCAAGGGGATGTCCTCTTGGTCTAGTGGTTAAGATGTTGGACTTTCACGCGGGAGACCCGGGTTCGAATCCCGGGCGTTACACACACACCAAAATAATATAAACATTTCAGTCACCCAAAACGCGTTGCACTGTCTGACAGTTGCCAGTTAAAGTAGCACTTGGCCATGTCAAAAAAGCCCAGCAGTTATCAGAGGTGGAGCTTTCAGTCTGAACCACCCATTTTCAAAGGTTTACTCAGTTTACTATGTCATTAATATACCTTAGAGATGTTGTGTGGACTAGAAATGGAGTTCTGTAAAACTCAATTTCTGAAGAAAGGTTGTGTTTCACCATGTTAATGATTTTTCTTTGAGGACCTTTTTTTCTGAGAGTGTGCAAATGGAACCAAATGGACCCGCCAGGGTCCATTTGGTTCACATTTGCACACTCTCAGGAAAAAATAAAATAAAATGCGGCTCCAAACAGATTTTGAATTTAATTTTGGGTCGAAAATGGCTCTTTCAACATCTTGGGTTGCCGAGCCCTGGTCTAACTGGACAAACATGCAATTGCATAATAAGACCACGAGGTGGAATCCAAAGTCCACCATGCTTTGCAATACATATTACAACATACTGTTAGTACAGAATGTAGTAATTGAAAGTAATACCATCTTAACTGAGTGAATTAACTGAATATATTAAACCGATCCTCACCTTGACTGTGTCCATAGAAGAGGACGTTACTCAGCACTGAAACACATGGATGAGACCAAGCTTTTTACTGTTTACTAAAAGCTTACCAGAAATGTAATGCAGGCATTTTAATTACAGTAGTAACAGCAACATACTGTAGACAGCCACAGTTAATGGACTATATGCAGCCAAACACTTCCTGGTTGTGCTGGCAGTAAGGGATCCTTCCTGTCGGCAGACTCCCATTCACTGTGCATGTATTGGTTGTGAATTTCTAGGAATAAAGTTCAGTTCTTTAAACCACTCTTTTTCATTTGATAATACCATTTCCTAGTTCTTCATAGTTTGTATTATTTGTGGTGTGCCGTTGACATGATCACATGAGTTAGAAATGTCTACAATCTTCAGTTAAAACCGGGAGTTTTTCATGGATTTATCCACGTGTTGCCATATCCACTTTTTATAAGCAAGCCTTTTCAGTAAAGCTGCTTGAAAATAATGGTAGTTTACTACTTACTAGCTGCATGTTATATTTAAGCCTGTTCCCTAATGTTGCTTAAACCTGTGATTCTCCTCAAACATCCAGGGACCCCCATGTACACTATCTGTACACACAGACCCCAGATGAAAAACAAATCCAGTTCTTAAAGTCTTAAAGAGTAATATAGTAGCTCATTTGGTTTTCATAGTCCAGGTCCAGGTATTTTCAATAGGTGTTCCATGGACCACTTGTGGTCAATTTTTTCTTCCATAGAACAGCACACTAAAGCTTTGTGCAATGTACAGTAAGCATGCCAACGTTGTCAGTTACTGAAAGTCTAATTGAGGATAAGAAAATCCACAGAAATGGGTGTTAGAATCTCAAGAAAGCTTGCCTGATTTTATCATAATTACATCACTGTGGGAATAATAATGCCATATGTCTACACTATCATTAGGCTACTGTATATCGTATAACCTAAGTTTTAATGGAAGGTTGAATAAAGTAGAACAATAGAACCATTAGGTAGGCACACTCTACTCAGAGTCCAACTTGTATTCTCATTGGCTGATGGGTGCAGATTCTTGCAGATCAATGTAGAGAGAAAATATCCGCACTCGCATATAGTTCATGAGTTTTTTTTTTATTTCATTTCTCTATGAAACTCTGAAATGAAATATAAGAAAACTCATGAACTATAGGCTATGTGAGTGCGGATATTTTCTCTCTAGGTTGAATAAAGTAACAGAATGGATTTAGGGTAACTGTGGTGGTCCCCATGTTGATTCTAAGTCAGGTTGGTGGTCCCTGGTTCACAATCAGTTGAAACCCCATGTCATAGACCATGGTTGCTTATTTCTCCCACACAATCTGGAACAATGCACTTGCTCCGGTGTTGCCAGATTGTGTGAGAGAGATAAGCAATCAGTCAATCATGAGCTATACATACACTGTACATTACATATTATGCATTATACTCTAAGACTATACATTGCAGCTACTTGAGAATAGCAGATCTGAAAGCTCAAAGTGTGCCACTGTGATCTGATAGATTTGATATTTTCCAAAATAATTCTTGTTTTATACAGATGAAAAATAAAAACCTGGCTGGCACAAAACATTTTACAGATGGGGATCTGTGTGCACAGATGCATGGAACATGGGGGCCCTTTGACTCATTGTTCACTTGAGCAGAATCACAGATATGGAACAAGCCTTAAAAATCTACCTAAACTGTCAAAGGGCCCCCATGTTCCATGCATCTGTGCACACAGATCCCCATCTGTATTTTTTTTTTTGTGCCAGCCAGGTTTTTATTTTTCATCTGTATAAAACAAGAATTATTTGGGAAAATATCAAATCTATCAGATCACAGTGGCACACTTTGAGCTTTCAGATCTGCTATTCTCAAGTAGCTGCCAATGTATAGTCTTAGAGTATAATGCATAATATGTATGTAATGTACAAGTTGGCCACTATTGTAAACAAGTGTATGCTTAACTAGTGTGTCCAATCAGCTCTGTCAGATTTGATGTAGTCGTACTTGAATTGTACTGTAATTCTCCAAGCTGTTATCAGTTTTGTAGCAGTGTGGACTTGACTTGTACTGTAACTCTCATCTCTGTCAATGAAAAAAATCATTCATTCATTCATTCATTCATTCATTCATTCATTCATTCATTCATTCATTCATTCATTCATTCATTCATTCATTATTTGCAAGCAAATTTACTGAAAAGGGTTGCTTATAAAAAGCGGACATGGCAACACTTGGAGAAATCCATGAAGTACTCATGATTTTAACTGAAGATTTTAGACATTTCTAACTCATGTGATCATGTCAATAGCACACCACAAATAATACAAACTATGAAGAACTAAGAAATGGTATTATCAAATGAAAAAGTGTGGGTTAAAGAACTGAACTTTATTCCTAGAAATTCACAACCAATACATGCAAAGTGAATGGGAGTCTGCCGACAGGAAGGATCCCTTACTGCCAGCACAACCAGGAAGTGTTTGGCTGCATAAAGGCCATTGAAAACAGATAATGACAAACATTTTGCAGTGCTGTAGTGTACAGTATGTTTTTATTTTTATTATATATGTTTATATTATGCTGTATAAATATTTGACATTTATCAAAAAAAAACTTTTTTTTTAAAGAATTGAAGTCTAAATTGGTTAAAATAAATGACTTATCTTAATCTTATGAATTGAGGCTGCCTATTAACATTGTGTTCTTGACATTCTGCAATAATCCATGTAAACAAACAATTTGCAACAGTAGTACAGTACTGTAATGAAATCTGATGCTCAACACTGCATTGTGAAACTTATTTTGGTTCATGTGCAACACTGGCAAGCTAACTAACCATCCAACCACTGTACTAATCAACTAACCTGATAAATAAATACAAATCCCATTACTTATTATAGTTGCATATGTTGATGGCCTATCTAACCCTGCCAGGACCAAAGGGATACCTTTGATTTAGTGCAGGGGTTTCAACAGGTGGTCCTGAGAGGGTTCCAGGTGGTCCCCAGGCTAAATGATGGAAAGTTGGTTAACCAGGTGTAACTCTTTGAGAGTGTAAACATGAAACCAAATGCCGGTAGACACTTGCGGGTTTCATGTTTACACTCTCAAGAGTTCAAATAATAGTTAAAATATGCATCATCTGAATTATCCCAAGTCTACACAAAGAATGTAAAACAGTAATGGTCATTTTGATCTGTGTCTGACTGTTTTGTTTTCTCTGAAATCCAGCCAGGAATTGTGGACAAAAGCAAAAGAAATCTTTAGTCTTGGGGTCTGTGTGGGGCTAAAATGTCATCAAATGGTGGTCCGTGGCTGAAAATCTGAATAAATAGTTGGCCCTGGTATGAAAAAGGTTGAAAACCCCTGGTCTAGTGGTTAATATGTTGGACTTGAACAACGCAAGTCCGAATCCTGGATCCTGGTTGTTACACATCACCTACAGACACAGGATCTGACACAAAATATGCAGAGCTGATTCAATCCATTTTATCCCCTGAGCAAGCATCCAGGCTCTACTAGCACACTGGTAAACATGTCAGCACAGCAAAGGCAGAAACCGCGGGGTCAAATCCGGGGCGGAGTAGGAAAGTTGCATGATATACTGTATATAGTGCAACTTTGCCAAAAGAAAAGGCCAGATATTCTTTCATTGAAATGGTTAATTGAAAACAATTAGTTAAACAGTGCTGCTGTCGCGATAAGAGTGACAATACTCACAGAGCAGAACGCAGAGCAACATATGAGCCATATCCTCTCCTGTGATGGACGAGAGAGAGGGAGAGAGAGCTGGGCAGATGGAGACAGACACAGATTATTGTCCATTGTCTATTGTAGTAGAGAGAGAGAGAGAGGGATGGAGAGGGAGAGAGAGACGGAGAGAAACAGAGTGTGAGGAAGATGGTGCACTTCATGTCATGAGCTTAGTTTCTACAAGCAAATTCACATGTCTGCTTCCTCTTGCTCGAAAAGAGTTGATTTCATTTATTCATTACTGGTCGCAAGTTAAGCGATTGGTTGGTCGTCGACTGCCGACTGTGCCTTGAAGTGCTAGTTTAGTGATTAGGTAATTTAGAGACTTCTTGTCTTGAGTATTATCTCCCAGAGGTGTCGGCCATGGTACTTGCTCTCAGGTCACGCACAAGTAGGCCATGGCCTACTTCATATGTCAAACCGTATTCCTATGTCAAATCAGGCTCATGAATGATTAATGATGAATGAATTATCTTCAGTCCACAGGATGACATTTAATTACTTAATTGGTCATTAGACCTGGACCTCTGGTATATTAAACATGGACACAACATGATAAGAAATAATTGCAACGCATTGTTTCACTTTATTGACTCAATTGATTTACTTTATCAATTATGAAGGCAGTGCTTGGTGAGGATCATGGAACAAAAAAATGAGCTTTAATAGGTTATTTTCAGTTTTTACTGCATTCCGTTTCATCTTTGCATTTAAGGACCATTGATTTTTGAATTTTTGAACTTCTTTGCCGTTTACCATCCCAAGCAAACAGCAAAATGAATGAATTTCCCTTGCAGAATAAAGTCCTTAATTGTAAAGAGTGGCAGTGTGTTGAAACACAGTTGGCCCTTGACTTGTACCATTTTTCTCCTTATCTTGGCCCACTCTGTATATCAGTTTGGCTGAATGAACAAGTAGGTCCTACTTGTTCATTTGTTTGTTCTCAGAAAAAAAAAAAAAAAAAAAACATCTTAAATGGTGGAATTCCCCTTCAAGCAGTTTTGAAGTGTTTAGTCCAATGCACACAACAACACGAGCCAAAATGTATTCATATGCTATATCAGGGCTGGACAATTATTTTTCCCAAGGGGCCAAATGAGATACATAAAATATAGTGGAGGGCCAAGACTAAAGGCTGAACTAAAGTCTGCGTAATATTAATTTAATTTCAAGATAAAAGTAAGAGTAAGACCAACCATTTTGACACCAGGGTCGAAATGCACCAAGTCTATCATTTAGCACCAAGTCTTGTGTGTAGAGTTGGGGCTAATTCAGATGATGAATATTTTAACTCTTGAGAGTGTAAAAATGAAACCAATGGACCCGCAAGGTCCATTTGGTTTCATTTTTACGCTCAGCCCCCCGCATAATGCCCAGGTATGTGCTATATAATATCGTTGTTTGTTATAGTGTCCACATGAGGTGAATTAAAAAACTAATAATTGAATGTAACGTACATGTAAAGTTGGATGATGGGTCAGTGATTTATTAGCTGTGAACAGAATACACAAAAGGCACATTGAACCCCATGGACAAAAACACAGGGATGGGACAGAGTGTAGACATGATAACAACATGTTAAATGCAGGATAAAGTGAATGGTGGGAGGCAGGGGCGGATCTAGGCATGGGCATGGGGGGGCAATGCCCCCCCCCCCCCCCCCCCCCCCCCCCCCCCAGAGATCTGATACAGGCTGATGATGTATAGCCTGACCTATTGAGACCTGAATGCCTCAGTATCAGTATCAATAGTTCTCACACTTTCAAAATTAAAATAATAACAACAACAACAACAAAGCAGATGTACAAGCTCCCAGTGTGGCATTCAAAAGCTCACATCACTTGTGCTATAGCAGTGGTTTTCAATGATTTTGATACCATACCTATTTATTCTGCATTTTAGACACAGACCACCACTTGGTGTTGAGTTTAGTCTCTCGGATCCAAAACTATAAGGATTTTGAAGTTTTTGTCCACAATTTAGGAGAGAGATAAACTGGCAAAACGTTGGTCAAAATAACAATTAATCTACATTTTCTAATAGTGTAGATTCTTCAAAAATAACTAATTCAGATGTGTAAATATAATTTTACTCTTGAGACCGTAAAATGAAACCAATTGGACCCGTAAGGGTCCATTTGGTTTCATTTTAACACTGTCAGGAGGAGTTACAGGTCTAAGGGCCCATTTGGTTACCAACTGTCCATCATTTAGCTGGGGACCACCTGGAATCCTCTCAGGGACCTCTGGTGCTCCCCGGACTATAACCCCTGTGCTATACGGTGGCAAAAGTTTTGTGCTGTGAGCTTTTGAATAGCCATCACAAAAATACTTTCCCAGTTTTTAATGGACTAAGAAAACCTATAAATATTAATGATTAATTAATATAAATATTCATTAATTGCATTTACTTCACAATATTCTAACCCTGCAAAACCCTGAAGATACATGTAATATTGTAAAACATAACAAAAAAAAAAAACATTATACATTATTTGCTGGAGGTGAATGAACACAGCTTTCAGGCAGCAAACGTTGTTTGTATGGATGTGTTTAATAGCTATAGTGAAAGGGGAAGTGCCCTAAGGTTGGACCTCCGGCTAGTTGGACCATGTGTTAGGGTTGGGAGAGGGTTATGGTTAGGTTTAGTTGAGTGCTCGTGGAAGGTTAGGTTTGTGGTAAAGGACTTCAATGTTTTGTATCTTACAGCATTATGTATGAGTACAATACAGAGAATGTTTGCATTCGCCATCTTTGTTGAAGAAGAGTCTATTTATGTCTGAGGTAACTGATCTTAATTATCTTTCATAGTGGTTTAAGCCCTGTTTAAGCCACTTATTCATCCATTTGTACGGTTATTAAGCCCTCTATTTGGCATTTTGATGGATGAGAGAGAGAGAGATGGGGGTTAATAGGGGTTAAACACTTACATGTTACCTTTGTGGTTTTAATGGGGCTATACACATAAATGTCATCCATATATGGTTTTAATAGTGCTGTTATCAGTGTTGGGACATGTGCACTACGTAACTTAATATATTACATAATATATTACCAAAATGCAGTAACTTGTAATATAAATATATTGCTTAACAAAAACAATCTAATATATTATACTTTTCTTTCTGCATTACTGCATTACTTTCAATATTACTTTCTGCCAATCTGTCTCGTTGAAAAGTTCTTGTGAAATTATCTTGACAACTGCAGAAGTTAAATAATTACTTATTTTCTATAATTTGTCATCAAATTATTTATTCAGGAGTGACGTTTTTTCAAGTTGATTTCATATGGATTTGGCCAATTGCCAAGTGCGCTTGCTTTATTGTAGGTATGCCACTGGCCTACGCAATATTTGATTAATAGTGACACTAATACTAATATTTTTAAGTAATATGTAATAGTAATATTAATATATTACATTTGCTCAGGCAGTAATATTGTAATATAATATATTGCTTTAAAATGAAGGTAATAATTAATAACTAATATATTAACAAGGTAAAGTAATATTCCCAACACTGGCTGTTATACACACAAATGTTACCCTGCGTGGTCTTAATAATGGGGTTACACACATACATGTTACCCTGCATGGTCTTATAATGGGGTTACACACATAAATGTTACCCTGCATGGTCTTAATAATGGGGTTACACACATAAATGTTACCCTGCATGGTCTTATAATGGGGTTACACACATAAATGTTACCCTGCATGGTCTTATAATGGAGTTACACACATAAATGTTACCCTGCATGGTCTTAATAATGGAGTTACACACATAAATGTTACCCTGCATGGTCTTAATAATGGCGTTACACACATAAATGCTATCCTGCATGGTCTTAATAATGGCGTTACACACATAAATGTTACCCTGCATGTATTGGCGCAGATGCTTTTGTCTTCGTTCCATGATGGGTTGTCTTACGCATCTGTATAAGGAGATATGAAACAAAGACAATATAGTAAACATTTAAAACGGAATGTTTTGGATATTTTTTCCACATGCCCTAATTTTGGAATATGAAAAGATTGACTCATTCATTAAAGCAGTTCAATAACTTGTATAGACAATCTAATTTGAAAGATTTGGCAGATCAAAATTCATTTTCTCCTCTGTACATAATGCAATGCATGCAGGCTCTACATTCCCACATGGAAAGAAAATATATGTACATATGCCAATATATGCACCATATATGCATATATGTTGTATATATGCAATAATCAGGTACATATATGTGCATATATGTGGATATATAGGACATACAGTATGTGTCATATACTGTATAACCACATATACAGCTATACATTCATATACTACAGGCTAATTTCATATATGTGGCATATATTAAAACATATAGGTTCACATATGTAGAGGGGCAATTTCAAATATGTAGGGGGGAATGCATATATTTTCTTTCGTGTGAGTTAGCACAGCAGAATTTCACAACTAAAAATATGTTGTAGAAGTGGAAAGAAAATGCAAGCTTTTATCCTACACAATAAAAGCTCACAATGCCTCTCATCTGCCTCCACAAATGTACACCAGCACAAAATGTAATTAATTCAATCATGGGATTAGGTCTTTAATAAAATGTATTTATACTGTACCAGTTCTCATAGTCGTCAGAGCGGTCGATAACCCCATAGATGCTGGTGTCGCCTAAATGTGAACAATTCATCATTAACATGATTTGATTAGAATTATTCTAGTAATTTAACAAATACAATAAACTTCCAAACAGGATGTTAAAGACGAAGCACACTGCCACGTGTTCACCCGCTTCGACCGTTATGTAACTGCTCAGGTGACCGCTGGCTTCTGATTGGAGCATTCATTCAAGCCATGTAATAAGGACGCTTAAACAACTCGCAGAAGATCGGCGCGATAAGCAGCGTACTGGGAATTATTGCTCGATTTTCAGTAGAATCGTCTAGCATGTTTCGTTTTAGTTCCTTAGTGGCAAGAAATAAAACTTCTGGGAACACAGATTAGGTCAGATTAGACTGGTGCAAAGCAGGATGTAACATTTACCAATTTGGGGGGGCAGGCTTCAACGCCCCTGGCACGAAGCGACACAGATTACATTTTATTAGGCAAGTAATGATCAATAATAACATCAGTTGTTGTTGAAGTTGCAACAGACACGCAGCATGCATAAAGCTAAAGGTCTGAGAGTTTTCTGTTTTCAATGATGAAATGCTGTTGGTTTAGTGGTGACACGATTGTAGTTGGTTAGTAGCAGTAGTAGTGTTTCAAAACATCTTAGATATATAAGCACTTTATTTTGAAATATCTTTGAAATGTGGCTTGTTTTGCATGCATCATGTTTGTTGGGGCAGTCAGGGCATTTAGGGGGCCTTTGCCCACCCATGCCCATGCCTAGATCCAGCCCTGGGCTAGCGGAAAGTTCTCACAAAATGAGAGGTAAATTAATAGACTGACCGTGTTGCAGCGCGCTGTACACGCCATCAGTAGGAGCCTTGTTTTGATTGGTCATCTGGTCCGCAGCTGAGCGCTGATTGGTTCCCTGAGACTGAACAGCTCTGTAATGAATATTAATACATTAATACACAGTGAATACATTAATAAATATATCTATGCGTAAGATATGTGTAAGAAAACAATACTGTACTTGCCTGACACGGCCTGGATCTGTGAAATAAATGGAACAATGAACATATTTTAGTGCATTTCTCCTATATACTGTGCATGTTCTGAACGGCACTGATAAACAAACAAAACTATCCTATTATGAACAAAGCAATCATCAGAGTGTGGTGCCTTAAGTTACACCACAGTACTTACAAACATTTGTACTTTGCTTAACAGAGCATAAATACGCTCTTAACAAATAATTATTGTACAGTAAATCCATATACTGTACCGTTTTCATAGTCGGCGTCAGAGTTGTGGATTACGTCATAGACACTTGTGTCACCTAAAGGTAAACAGACACTCAGTCATGCAGTACTTGTTGTTGTTAATTCAAACATTATTTCTGTTCAGGTAATTCTAGTGCAAAGTACAGAAAAAGAGTAAATGATAAAAATACGAAAATACACATCAAAATCAATGAATGATTTTTTTCCCTCTTTCTTTCTTTCTTTCTTTCTTTCTTTCTTTCTTTCTTTCTTTCTTTTTTCTTTCTTCTTTCTTTCTTTCTTTCTTTCTTTCTCTCTTTCTCTCTTTCTTTCTTTCTCTCTTTCTCTCTTTCTTTCTTTCTTTCTTTCTCTCTTTCTTTCTTTCTTTTTCTTTCTTTCTTTCTTTCTTTCTCTCTTTCTCTCTTTCTTCTCTCTTTCTTTCTTTCTTTCTTTCTTTCTTTCTTTCTTTCTTTCTTTCTTTCTTTCTTTCTTTCTTTCTTTCTTTCTTTCTTTCTTTCTTTCTTTCTTTCTTTCTTTCTTTCTTTCTTTCTTTCTTTCTTTCTTTCTTCTCTCTTTCTCTCTTTCTTCTCTCTTTCTCTCTTTCTCTCTTTTCTTTCTTTCTTTCTTTCTTTCTTTCTTTCTTTCTTTCTTTCTTTCTTTCTTTCTTTCTTTCTTTCTTTCTCTCTTTCTCTCTTTCTCTCTTTCTTTCTTGCTTTCTTTCTTTCTTGACCTATCCGTTGTGAAGAGTTGTGACCCAGCTCAGTGGCCTTGGGGTTAAAGTGACCATGTGATATTGGGTGAAGTACTATATTTGTACACGAGCATGGAAATGTTAATCCATTAGGTAGGTAAATAGTGAATTTACACAGCACCTTTATCCGCACTGAGAGAATCTATACAGTGGAACAGATGGAGTGTACAGATATGGTACAGTCAAATCAGTTTAAATTCTCAGCTATGATAGTTGAGCAAGCGAGCCCTATGAAAATGACGGGTTAGCAGTGTTCTCAGGTTAAACCCGGGGTCAGCAACCTGCGGCTCAGGAGCCACATGCGGCTCCAGAACACAGCCCTAGTGGCTCAGTGGCTGTAGCATTATTTATACACACCAAAATAATATAAACATTTCAGTCACCCAAAACGCATTGCGCTGTCTGACAGTTGCCAGTTAAAGTAGCACTTGGCCAAAGTGTCAAAAAAGCCCAGCAGTTATCAGAGGTGGAGCTTTCAATCTGAACCACCCATTTTCAAAGGTTTACTCAGTTTACTATGTCATTAATATACCTTAGAGATGTTGTGTGGAGTAGAAATGGAGTTCTGTAAAACTCCTTTATTTTTTTTAGAAACTCCATTTCTGAAGAAAGGTTGTGTTTTATCATGTTAAGGATTTTTCTTTGAGGACCTTTTTTTTTCTGAGAGTGTGCAAATGGAACCAAATGGACCCGCCAGGGTCCATTTGGTTCGCATTTGCACGCTCTCAGGAAAAAAATAATAAAATGCGGCTCCAGACAGATTTTGAATTTAATTTTGGGTCGAAAATGGCTCTTTCAACATCTTGGGTTGCCGACCCCTGGGTTAAACACTGACCGTGCTGCAGTGTGCTGTACAGATCATCTGGAGCACCACTTTGATTGGTCATCTGGTGTGCAGCTGAGCCCTGATTGGTCCCCTGAGACTGAGTTGGCCTGTAATTAAGAGATACATGTCAGAAAAGAAGTAGATCACATGATGGCATGAATGTAAGTTATGCTGATGTAGACTGAATGTGGTTAATACTTACCTGCCACAACATGGAGCTGTAACAAATAAAAGGAACAAAGTCTACATGAGTGGAACATAATATCATGGATCATCCATGATGCTATACTATGGTACTACTAGGGGTGTAACAATGTAATAACTGAAAAATCAATTTTTAATTTCAAGAATCGAAGTATATTGTAATGAAAACAACAACATCGACTATGTATTGTTTTGCAAACAATCAGTATCAAATTGTTTTCTTTGCAGGTAATCGATTACCTCAAAGTTAGCATTTGTTTTTAAGAAAGAAAAGAAAAGAAAAGAAAAGAAAAGAAAGAGTGGTTTAATGATTTATTTTTAATTACTTAATTGGATGTAGCGTTGCAATAATACTACTACAAAATTAGCAAAAAGAAAGAGTGGTTTAATGATTTACAGTAAGACCATGTCAATGTATTTTAAATAGTATATCAATTTCAAATCATTGAATTGCATCGAATGACCCATCGTCCCTGTATTGTCAACCTCGTAATGTGATATGGAATCACTGTTAAAATCTATCTTTACACTGCTATATTAGGGGTGGGACAATTCACTTACCTCACGATACGATACAATATTGATATTTAAGGTTTTGAATCGATTTATATTGCGATTCTTAGTTGATTTGATATATCAATATGTAGGGGAAGTGATTTCACTTTTGTCAGATATCACCCAAAAACATTTTTTTCTGTTAAAATGCTCTATTATAAGGTGTGCAGACCATATATGGAGTTTCCCCCTCCCCCACGTTAGCAGAGGAGCTAATAAAAGTTCCCCAGGTGGAGGGTGAATTCTCCTCCAATCAGGATCGAACAGCAGGTTCACATAGTGTAGCTATGGGATGAACTATTAGGTGGGCATATTATGTACATGTTTGATGCATTCCCATTACTTCTACTGCGGAGCCATCTTCTGTGACGTCATCACTGTGGGACCATGTGACAGGCACAGTAAAATGGTGGCCCCCATGGGATAAAAACATGAATTATTTTTAAACTAAAGAGCTTATTCACTCTGTTTTAAATGATCAAATCTAGTTATAGAGGGCAAGTATAACGTATTTATCCATACATACTTGCCTCATTAGACAGGGATCATTTTAAGAATTGCGATATACAGGTATTGGCATATCGATTTTTTTGCCCACCCCTACGCTATATGATACTCTTATACTTTTACAGAAGTCTGCTCAGTGATTGTAATCTATATAACGTAGTGTGATTCTAACCTGTTCTGTAGCGACGCAGCAGAAGCAGCACCAGCAGGATGGTCAGTGGAATCACAACAACAAGTCCTACAATCAGCGCTATCACAGTCACTGGAGGTTGAGTAGATCCAGACACTGTTGGGGACACTGCAACAGCAATTACTGTACAATGAGAACAATTCACTTCAGCATTTAGGCTGTAGACTAGAGTATGCCTTAAAGGGGAACTCCGCCCATTTTCAACATTTTAATGTCAATAATATACCTTAGAGATGTTGTGTGCACATGATGAAAATGTTCCCCCAATTCTGTATTTCCTAAAAATGGAGGTCTGATGGTGAAATACATCTGATGACATCATCAAGACGTATTTCACCATGCTAATGCTTTTTCTTTCAGACCCCTTTTTCCTGAGAGGGTACAAATGGAACCTAATGGACCCAAGTGCAGGGGTGGGCAATTATTTTTCCCAAGGGGCCAAATGAGATACATAAAATATTGTGGAGGGTCAAGACTAAAGGCTGAACTAAAGTCTGCGTGATATTAATTTAATTTCAAGATAAAAGTAAGAGTAAGACCAACCATTTTGACACCAGGGCCTTCTATTTATTCAGTATTTGAGCCACGGACCACCATTTGATGACATTTTAGCCCCACAGATCCCAAAACTTTCTTCAAGATTTCTTTTGTTTTTGTCCACAATTCCAGGCTGGATTTGGGAAAACAAAACAGGATAACAAAAATGACCATTCTCTTACAATGTGTAGACTTCGGATGATGTGTAGCTAATTCGGATGATGAATATTTTAACTCTTGAGAGTGTAAAAATGAAACCAAATGGACCCGCAAGGGTCCATGTTGTATTACTTATTACTTATTACCTTCATTTTAAAGCAATATATTGTATTACAATATTGCTGTCTGAGCAAGTGTAATATATTAATATTGCTATTACATATTACTTAAAAGAAAAATGTTGTGCAAAATATATAATTAAATATTTAGTGTCACTATTAATCAAATATTGTGTAGGCCAGTGGCATACCTATAATAAAGAAAGCGCACTTGGCTATCTGGGAAATCCATATGAAATCAACTTGAAAAAACGCCCTCCTGAATAAATAATTTGATGACAAATTATAGAAAATAAGTAATTATTTAACTTCTGCAGTTGTCAAGAAAATTTCACAAGAACATTTTCAATGAGACAGATTGACAGAAAGTAATATTGAAAGTAATGCAGTAATGCAGAAAGAAAAGTATAATATATTAGATTGTTTTTGTTAAGTAATATATTACAAGTTACTGCATTTTGGTAATATATTATGTAATATATTGAGTTACGTAGTGCACATGTCCCAACACTGGTGGTCCCCGGGCCAGTTAGAGTCAGTCAAAGGGCCGCATTTGGCCCCCGGGCCGCATGATGCCCAGGTATGCCCTAGTGGGTCCATTTGGAAAATTTTGAAAATGGGTGGACTTCCCGTTTAAAGTGTAGGTAACCTGCAAAAAACTCTCAAAACTGTTGACACATGTCCCTAAAAAATAGCCTAAGTATCCCAATGATATATTTAAAATGCCTGATGGGGCTGTACACATCTCACATTTGAGGTTTATAAAAATAAAATTACTACATCCGCCACTTTGGGAAATGTAGTTCTGAATCTGTTGATGTCGCGGGTCTGTGACGACAATAGGAGAATGTCTTTTCTTCTTGTTGCAATGCTAACTTCGATGGACACGCCCTGCTCCTCGTCAGCATGGTACCGTCACAGCAACGCAGATGTTCTTATTGAGTATAGACAGAATCAGCGTGGAGTCGAGACTATTTATAGCACTCAGTTCTTGGAACAACTTTTCGGTCGTCTACAACTTTTGGAAAATGCCAAAGAGATGCGTAATCGGTGGGTGCAGCAATATAGGTGGGAAGGGAATTCCGATACACGTTTGGCCCAAAAACGAAAAGGCAGCCAAAAATGGGACACTTTCGCACGCATTAGGCGTGCTGACTCGACCAAGGGGCTAACGGGGAAGTCCACTATATGTGGTAGCAGTAGTGTTGTAGTTCTCGAGACATTGTCTCGTCTCGAGGTCGATCTCGAGAACGTTTTTCGTCATTTTCGTCTTGTCTCGTTCTCGCCAATCAATTGTCTTGATCTTGCCTCGACCTCGCGGCTCTCCACTTCATTGGTCTCGTGGTCTCGTCTTGGTCTCGAATAATTTTGTCTCGATCTTGTCCCGACCTCGGAGTCTATGTCTCGGGTCTCCTTCGCCAACGAGACCTCCCGAGACGAGACAATGCGAAGGAAAAGTTAATTGTGTGGAGCGAGGACGCATTCATAAAGACAGCTGCTGCGCAGAGCTCAGAGCCTTAGAGTATAGACAGAGTTACGACATCTCCGTTCACCCCATGGAGAGGTCTAATGGCGGCTGCCCTCGTTGAAAACAATCTATTTGCAACTTCAAAGTGCTCTGTTTTCTGTCCCACTCAATGTCGCAACTCTTCTAGATGGCTCTGGAGAAGCCTACGTGTTGCTGCTGCTCACTGGCAGAACACAGAACACAGAGAGAATATAGGCATGGATGAGACAATGAGGCAAAGTCTGTTCCAAGGGTTTTCAACCTTTCTGATACCAGGGACCACTATTTAGGCTAGGCCTATTCACTATTTGAGCCACGGACCACCATTTGAGGTCATTTTAGCCCCACAGACCCGAAACTAAATATTTCTTTTGCTTTTGTCCATCCATTCCAGTTGTGTACACTTGGGCTAATTCAGATGATAAATATTTTAACTCTTGAGGGTGTGAAATGAAACCAAATGGACCCGCAAGGGCCCATTTGGTTTCATTTTTACGATCTCAAGAGTTACATTTGGTTGACCAACTTAGCTGGGGATCAACTGGAACTCTTTCACGGACCACCGGTTGAAAACCCTGATTTACGAGCATGTTTACCAAGATTACTCTCTCCTTCACAAATCCTCCTCCTGTTTTTAATGTTATCGTCATGGTTCTATCCCAGCATAAAGCACAGTTGCTGCTAACGTAATGTCCATAATCCATCCACCGAGTCCCCTCGCATTCCAGCGGCAGAATAAAACAACTAAACGTTGGCTTGGTCAAGAACTCCAGTTTGTCTCCATTCAGGCAGCTCGAGCGCTCAGTTTCCGACTCCGCAATGTCGCAAGTTTGTACTAGATGGCTCTGAGTCACTGGTCAGCTGGAGTGAGGCACGCCCCTCGCGACTGCAGTGTGTAGAACACATAGCCACATACGCTAGCTCTGTTTCAACATGGATATTGCAAAAACGGTCTGAGAGACTGTCTGAGTAAAAACAACGTGTGGTGGCCGCTCTATCCCCGGTCACGATCATTAACAGTGTTATGTTTGTACTCAGTTACGAGAGTGTTTAATATGGTAATTCCCACGGCCACTCTTCTATGCAAGTCTATGCAAGTCAATGGGAACCCGATGAGATGTTCTCCTAATGACGCGCCATATCAACTCGTAACTTTCCGGCGTGATTGGCCAGTGCTTCGGGGGTTGGACCACCTTTCTTCTGATAGCCCCCAGAGCAAATACACACCAAGTATTGTTGTATTGGCAAATGTGTTTGTAATTATGACACAATTTGATTGGGAAAAGTAGTGCAAAACAGGTTACTTACACTTTAAAGGACAACTTTCTTTTCTCTCTTTTTTCTTTTGATTTTGATTATCACGAGAACGATGGTGTCCATTTGTAGTTGGAGAAAAATGTCTATCATGAACATTAGAGAGGACCAATAGGTTGAAATTGTGAAGTGTAAAACACAGCCAGTGTAACACAGTTCAGTGTACTGAACGCGTTTTGGTGTTCCAAGCATTATGTTTTAACTATTGAAAAATAGCAGATCTACAAGCTCATAGCGCGCCACCGAGTGGCGCGCTATGAGCTTGTATCTCTGCTATTTTTGAAAAATCGTGAAAATCTTTGAATATTATGTTATTCAGAAACTAGAAATCTAGACAGGACACAATGGGTTAAAGGCTATCATACCTATGGTGAGTGGTTGACTGAATTCAGTGTAGTAAACAGTCTCTCCTCTCCCTCCTCTGCACCAGTACTGTCCAGCTTGTGACACATTGAGTGATCCAGCAGAGTATTGATGGATCAGTGACTGTGTGTTGTTAATGTTCTGGTACCAGTAGTATCTCCATCCAGATGAGAGCTCCACAGAGCAGCTCAGTGGAATGCTGCCCTCTAGTGGTAGGACTGTCTGCTCAGCTGTCAGTGTGGCCTTTGGTCTATCTGTAAGAGATGAGATCACATTAGGGCAATTAGGGATTAGGGAGGTTTTTCAACCTTTTTCATAGCAGGGCCCACTATTTATTCAGCATTTTAGCCATGGAGGACCAGCATTTGATGTTGCAGTTTAGTCTCTCAGACCCAAACGCAAGGATTTTCAAGTTTTTGTCCACAATTTAGGAGAGATAACTGGCAAAATGTTGGTTGACATAATAATTCTTCTCCATTTTCTCATTGTGTAGATTCTTGAAAATGACGTTCAGATTTTCAGATATTTATTCAGATATTTAAATATAATTTAAGTCTTGAGAGTTCAATTATACTTAAATGAAACCAAATGGACCCTTACGGGTGCTATAATGAGTGTTATGATTGATAATACATAATGTCAGTTATGAGAAGGATAACAATGTGACTTACCTGATATGATCAAAGGTACATATGGGAGAGTTTGTCTAATAACATCTATGTATTTACCTCCTACACCTATACCAATACACCGGTATTGACCACTGTCCTCTGGCTTTGCTTCAAATGTATATTTATTCTTATCAGATTTTCTAACTAATGCTTCAATAGTTTGTATAGAGTACTGCCAGTCAGTCATCTGTCCTTGTCTCATGTCACATGTGAATGTCACAGTCTCTCCAGCAAATATGGGAGACCAGCGGGGCTCCAGGGTTAAAACAGGATAACGTGGCTCTACACACACACACACACGCACACGCACGCACACGCACGCGCACGCGCACGCACACACACACACACACACACACACACACACACACACACACACACACATGCACACACACACAGAGAGAGATAGAGAGAGACCATTATTATACAGACAGTAGAATATAGATTAGGTTAGATTGATGCACTGATCATGAATCACAAAGGGAAAGTCTTAAACACACATAGTATGTATGCATGTATGTACAGTAGTATGCATTCATATTACACACACACACACACACACACACACACACACACACACACACACACACACACACACACACACACACACACACACACACACACACACACACACAATGCAATTATTACCATAATTGCATACGAGAGTGTATGGGTAATAATAATAATAATAAATATTCACCTTGACTGTGTCCAAAGGAGAGGAATGTACTCAGCACTGAAACACATTTAACGGGACAATATATCAAGCTAAGAATACATCTGTGCAATTTAAATTGTTCCCAATATTCAATAATAATCATGATAAAATGCCGCAATTATCTCCTACTCATTCTGTGTCTGATAGGGCTGTGGGCAGTTCAGACATTGGTTCAGCAGTGATAAAATTCATCGCTAGCCTAGGCAGATTGTATTTTATATACTAGCCTGTTTATATGCTCCAAGAAAACACACCTTTATTTAATTCAGGCAACAACGTACTTTGTACACTGTAGAGCAGAGATATATAATGTTGATGTGTCACAATTAAACATAGTCGGTATAGCACAATTGAATAAAATAAAGACATGGCAGTGATGGCACTTCACCTCAAAAGTTCCTTAATGCTGCTGTAAAATATAGTTTTAGTTTTAAATGTACACATTATTCATATTACACTGTCTAAAGTTAGACTGATGATACTGTTCTACTGTAGGTTCTTAGTCTGTAATCCTATGACGTCTATGCATTTGATGTGTGTACCTTCCTATACTGTAGGCCTGGCTCTGCATTATGTCTCGGAAAAATGTATAAATTGTGAAATTGAAAATTGTTACTAGTTATAATAGTGATATACTCACAGAGAACACAGAGCCAGTTATGAGCCATATCCTCTCGATCGTTGTGAATCTGAATGTTCCTGAAAGACCTTTCTGAACTGATACTGATGTGACTGTTTGTCACGTCCACGCCGTAAGAGAATTATAGAGAAAAGGTGTTGACATCAACTTCTTTATTTCTGTTTGTTCTTCCTCTTTTTTCCTCTACCACCAAGTTCAATTGCGTCCCCACTAGTCTCACAAACAATCATGTAACATAACGCTGTATAAATACACCTCTTATCTCATCTTTTACCTGTTTTATACAATTTACAATTCACAATTTAGGCATTTAGCGGTCGTTCTTAAACCAGAGCAACTAACATAAGCATGAACAAAAAGACAAAAAAAAAATACAGATTAGTTGACACTAAAATGTTTATATGCCAATATATTTAGCAGATACTCTGAAAGTCATAAAACACCATATGCATACAAAGTAGGCTAGTTAATGTGTGCCACAGCAGGAACTCCTATAGCTCCATCTCCTATACTTCTACATGCTATCTAAAAACTAGTTATCTAAAAACTTACATAAGAGTTATGTTTCTTTAGACTGCGGTGGAAGATGCGGAGTGAGTCTGTGGTTCTGATTGCAGTGTGAAGTACATTCCATATACTGTACTGTAGTTTTGAGGCCAGTAGGGAAAATATTTTGTGACGTGTGGAGTTTTTAGCAGGGGCACTGCCAGCTTCCCTGTGTTGGCTGACCTGAGCACATGGGAGGGCATGTTGTTGGGAGCTATGAGACTATAGGTGGTGACATTCCTTTGGTTGCTTTCAATGCAAGAGTGAGAGTTTTGAACTCTGTGCGTGCCGCGACGGGGAGCCAGTGGAGGGAGCAGAGGAGTGGAGTGACATGAGAATTTAGGCTGGTTAAAGATCAGGCGGGAAGTGGCATTTTGGATCAATTGGAGGGGCTTAAAGGGATATTCCACTTTCAAAAAAGCCTTTGGTCATTGTATGGTCTACTCAGTCTCATGTGAACACACCAGACAGCTTATAAGTTACTCCATTCAGTATTTAGATATTTGATGATCATTTTAGCTGCCCCGCCCCCTAGCTGCCCCACCCCTTTAAGCAGTGCGTAATTTGTAACTCAGGAGGTGTCGGAACGCACATCCCGCACATGCGCTCGCCTGCATGCCGAAAAAGTCATTTCTTGGCAGGTTATTTGACTTTAATTCCACCCCACAGAGACAAGCTCACCACAACAGCCAAGTTGGGCAGGGAGCAATGCTTTCCAGTGATTTTTGACAAAGGAATTTAAAATATTTCCTTGTCTCTTAGACATTTTGTGTACAGGTTCTTGCTACAGTAGGCTACTACGGCTACTACTTCACAACAACATTGCAATATCTCACTAGTCAAGTCAGAGAGTGGCAGCACTCCTGTTGACTCTAATTTTAGATCAGGGCTGCCCAAAAGGTAGATTGTGATCTAGTAGATCACACAGGCCATGCAGGTAGATCACATGACAGTCCCCTAAAATGTATAGATCTGTAACTCTTGAGAATGTTAAAATGAAACCAAATGGACCCTCACAGGTCCATTTGGTTTCATTTTACGCTCTCAAGAGTTAAATTATATTTAACATTTGAATTACGTAATTTCAAGAGTCACCGGACGGCTCCGGTAGCCGTGCAGTGGCTGGCGGCTGCCGCGCTGCCTGCGCCGATACAACATTGCTCTATTTTTCCACGCGTCGTGGGCGGCTGTATCCGGTAGCTCCAGCCATCCTATGCAGCCGTGTCCTATGTGTGTTGTTGCGCGGCATTTACCGCGCAGAGTCACCGCACCTGTTACGCTGCCAGTGTGTGACCCCCTTACCCTAGGGGACACTAGCCTCATCTCCAGGCTCTCATCCGCGCTGCGAGATGAGAGCCTGGATTCACGGTGCCCCAAAACGACTGACGGAAGTCGGGACTTCCGGTTAGTTAACTTCCGCCGGAAGTTGCCATTAGTCACGGTGCGGTGCTCCTGAAAATGAATACCCCACGGAAACATTTTATTTCTCCCTTTGTGCTCGCAAAGCTGTTGTAAATGTTTAAAAGATGAAATCGTGTGCACTTGGCACACTTATACAACTGTTTTGTTCGTTGGAATCATTTTTTTCTGAAAATAAGATTGAACAAGTCAAGTCGCTAGTGAGGACTGAACAGGGTTGTTTCTCTGGGGACTGTAAATACAGTCACTTCCGCAACTAACGTTATCAGTCTCAAAAGCACACTAGTTTCCAAGGGTGAGGGGACACAGGGAGAACATGCAAACTCCACACCCTTTTTCCAAGCCTCTTAAATAGGTTCCTACATTGCCTCTAGTGACCCAATGGTATCACTAGCATAGCATTATCATAGCATTCTCTCATCGACAACAACACAAACCCATAGAAACCGTGATACAGTACAGTATGTACTTAATAACACATGACTGTGCGACACACCTCTACTTTTAAACGCATTATGACTATTTAGTTTTGCATCATGCTGTTTTTTAACGGTATTCATATTTAGCACAAACGTCTGCACAGAATGTCCCTGTTTCATGAGTGTTTAATTCAGAGGATGTTTGTCATTCAATGATGTGACACTTTGAGGTTAGACTACAGTTCTCCTTCACCCCACGCTCTCCACTGTGACATGTGTGCAACGTGAACAAGAATTAAGCACAAGATTGATGCAACAAGTACAAGAGTGATGCAATGTGGCATCTATTTCAACCTGATCAATCAATATATATCTGTAGCCTCTCTTATAATTCACAATGACAGAGAAGTGAGCAGTGGACTACCGTATTTTCCGGACTATAAGGCGCACCTAAAAGCCTTTAATTTTCTAAAAAATCCTTATAATCCAGTGCGCCTTATATATGGATCGTTCGACTGCAGTAGCTTCTATGCTATGTTAACTGTAGTAGCTTCTATTCTCTGTGCCTTATAATCCGGTGTGCCTTATATATGAAAACAGTTCTAAAAGGTGCGCCTTATAATCCGGTGTGCCTTATATATGAAAACAGTTCTAAAAGGTGCGCCTTATAATCCGGTGGGCTTTATAGTCCGGTGCGCCTTATAGTGCGGAAAATACGGAGGGCCAAGACTAAAGGCTGAACTAAAGTCTGCGTAATATTAATTTAATTTCAAGATAAAAGTGGACGTATAAGACCAACCATTTTGACACCTAGAAGAAGAAACCAAAACTAAAGAAAAGATATACAGTATTTTGCTTTTGTCCACAACTCCAGGCTGGATCCAGGCTGGAAACAAAACATACAGTCAAACATACAGATCAAAATGAGCATTAATCTTCTACATTCTGTACTTGTGTAGACTTGGGGCTAATTCACATGATGAATATTTTAACTCTTGAGAGTGTAAACATGAAACGCTCTCAAAGAGTTACATCTGGTTAACCAACTTTCCATATTTTACTACAACTCTCTCAAGGACCATAGGCGGTCCCTGGACCACTGGTTTAAAACCCTTTCACAGGTCGGTCAGAGTCAGACAAAGGGCCGCATTTGCCCCCCGGGATCGCATAATGCATGTCATACAGAATGAAGGACCTTGGAGGTGACCGTCACTGTATCAGATCTCTGTATGAATTTGTGCTTTAATTAAATCAACAACAAACAACAAAACAACAACATGACACGGTATGTACTGTATTTAGTGCAAATGTGTGCACAGAACAGGCCTGGCTTCCTGTTTCATGAGTGTTTCAAGGAATCTATGTGACACTTTGGGTTTAGCTATAGTTCTCCTTTACTCTGCGTGATCCACTGTGATGTTTGCACAACGTGAGAGAGTTCACACAGAACACTATAGTGATGCAATGAGGGCTGGTGACTAAAATACATGTACTAAACTGATGGGTTTGGTGTTTAAAGATCACAATTACGTGACAATATACCTCAGGACTGGACACAGAACATGATTTTGCAATGTCTTTTTCATTTTTGAGATTACATGATCTACTGCAGGGGTGCCCAAAAGGTAGATGGAGATCTACCAGTAGATCACACAGGCCATGCAGGTAGATCACATGACAGTCCTTTAAAATGTATAGATCTGTAACTCTTGACCAAATGGACCCTTAGGGGTCCATTTGGTTTCATTTTACATTCTCAAGATTTTTCATTTAAGTGCATTATTGTTAAAGGGATACTTCGCCGAAATTAAACCTCGTCTGTATGGTAATACTATCGTGCATCCGTGCCTCTGTGTCCGTGTCTCAGCGCATACTGTAGTGGAACACCAGAGGAGGGGGTTCCAGACCGTATCATACTGTAGTGGAACACCAGAGGAGGGGGTTCCAGACCGTATCATACTGTAGTGGAACACCAGAGGAGGGGGTTCCAGACCGTATCATATTGTAGTGGAACACCAGAGGAGGGGCTTCCAGACCGTATCATACTGTAGTGGAACACCAGAGGAGGGGGTTCCAGACCGTATCATACTGTAGTGGAACACCAGAGGAGGGGGTTCCAGACCGTATCATACTGTAGTGGAACACCAGAGGAGGGGGTTCCAGACCGTATCATACTGTAGTGGAACACCAGAGGAGGGGGTTCCAGACCGTATCATACTGTAGTGGAACACCAGAGGAGGGGGTTCCAGACCGTATCATACTGTAGTGGAACACCAGAGGAGGGGGTTCCAGACCGTATCATACTGTAGTGGAACACCAGAGGAGGGGGTTCCAGACCGTATCATACTGTAGTGGAACACCAGAGGAGGGGGTTCCAGACCGTATCATACTGTAGTGGAACACCAGAGGAGGGGGTTCCAGACCGTATCATACTGTAGTGGAACACCAGAGGAGGGGGTTCCAGACCGTATCATACTGTAGTGGAACACCAGAGGAGGGGGTTCCAGACCGTATCATACTGTAGTGGAACACCAGAGGAGGGGGTTCCAGACCGTATCATACTGTAGTGGAACACCAGAGGAGGGGTTCCAGACCGTATCATACTGTAGTGGAACACCAGAGGAGGGGGTTCCAGACCGTATCATACTGTAGTGGAACACCAGAGGAGGGGGTTCCAGACCGTATCATACTGTAGTGGAACACCAGAGGAGGGGTTCCAGACCGTATCATACTGTAGTGGAACACCAGAGGAGGGGGTTCCAGACCGTATCATACTGTAGTGGAACACCAGAGGAGGGGGTTCCAGACCGTATCATACTGTAGTGGAACACCAGAGGAGGGGGTTCCAGACCGTATCATACTGTAGTGGAACACCAGAGGAGGGGGTTCCAGACCGTATCATACCGTAGTGGAACACCAGAGGAGGGGGTTCCAGACCGTATCATACCGTAGTGGAACACCAGAGGAGGGGGTTCCAGACCGTATCATACTGTAGTGGAACACCAGAGGAGGGGGTTCCAGACCGTATCATACTGTAGTGGAACACCAGAGGAGGGGGTTCCAGACTGTATGATACTGTAGTGGAACACCAGAGGAGGGGGTTCCAGACCGTATCATACTGTAGTGGAACACCAGAGGAGGGGGTTCCAGACCGTATCATACTGTAGTGGAACACCAGAGGAGTGGGTTCCAGACCGTATCATACTGTAGTGGAACACCAGAGGAGGGGGTTCCAGACCGTATCATACTGTAGTGGAACACCAGAGGAGGGGGTTCCAGACCGTATCATACTGTAGTGGAACACCAGAGGAGGGGGTTCCAGACCGTATCATACTGTAGTGGAACACCAGAGGAGGGGGTTCCAGACTGTATGATACTGTAGTGGAACACCAGAGGAGGGGGTTCCAGACCGTATCATACTGTAGTGGAACACCAGAGGAGGGGGTTCCAGACTATTTACCACCTACGTCACTGCCCTAAAAGTGACGTAGGTGGTAAACGTTTCCCAGAGCACTGAACACTAAAGGAGGCAGAGGAGAGCAGCAAGCTGCGTAGCCTGGTCTAGCCCTCAATGATTTTGGCCTTGGGGGGCTGGGGGTGTCGTGGGATCCACACGGCGGAAGTGCTGAGCTCTGATTTGATCTCACTAACGTGTCGTCATCTCCGGCCCCTCCCCCTCCCGTCCGCTGCTGTTCTACGTCACATCATTTAGAGCGACACCCACCCCGGAAGGTTCACTCCCCCCTCAAGGCCAATTTCCAACGTGCGTTAGTCCAGGCTTTCCGTTTTCGCGCAACGCGAATGAAAATGAAAGCCTGGGTGTCGAGGCTACAAGCTGCGCACAGAATATACTTTCTCTGGCGCCACCGTGTATATATGTATATATACATGTATAATATTTTTTCACATATTTCGATGCCATTGCACAGCATTTAAAGGCATTCCGTACCGGCGAAGCACTCCTTTAAACACTATAACAGTACATCACCACTATTTCAAAGTCAAACTTTCTTGGGGGCCTTGATTTTTTTTTTTTTTATGTGTAGATCTTGTTGAGCCGGTCATTTTGGCTCTCAAGTCAAAAAAGTGTGTGCACCTCTCATCTACTGTATTTACGTGGTTTTGTATTTTAGTCACCAGCCCTCATTGCATCACTATAGTGTTCTGTGTGAACTCACTCACGTTGTGCAAACATCACAGTGGATCACACAGAGTAAAGGAGAACTATAGCTAAACCCAAAGTGTCACAGAGATTCCTTGAAACACTCATGAAACAGGAAGCCGGGCCTGTTCTGTGCACACATTTGTACTAAATATATAGTAAATACCGCGTAGTACAGTCATATCCTAGTCATGTAAATATTACATTTTTATGGGTTTGTATTGTTGTTGTTGATGAGCTATGCCTTTAAACTAAGTTTGGACGATGACTTCTGTGCTTTTTTGGGGCTTAAGTTCCTTCATTTTGTATAAGGGTTAGCGCAAAATGTTCTGGTGTTCAGGGTGGGGCCAAATGGCTGAAATCAATTCTGCATAATACACATTTTATTTCTATATTAAAAGCAGTGAATGGCATTGTTAAGGCAAGCTGGAAAGAGTATTAAGCAATAAATAAGTGAGGTTACCTTATAAATAAATTACATTTATTTAATAAAACAAATTCAAAACAATGGTAAACAAGTAAGAGTGAATGAACAGGCTTCATATAAAATAAAAAATAGGTTTTATTTTCTAATTTCCAACGATATTAATTCTAACTAACCTGTCATGGGCATGCTGGAATCGGCCTGCTATTATTCAAAGGCAAAAATGTAATACTTAACGTTTGTGAACAATATTGTTAAACATTGCCAGTGTAGCACCCAGCCATCAGCCAGCCACAACAGCTGTTGCACGCTGGACTAGTGAGTGGGAGTCCCGGGTTCAATCCCCGCTTCTGCGTAATACTAGACAAGCATTATACTGTAGCAATGTCAGTATAGTCCACCGCTCACTTCTCTCTCATTGTGAAACGGGGGCAGATCTAGGCGTGGGTATGGGGGGGCAATGCCCCCCTAAATGCCATGACAGCCATGATTTGAAACACTCCTACTGCTACTAACTACGATTATGTCACCACTAAACCAATCATCATTGAAAACAGAAAACTCTCTGAGTCAGACCTTTAGCTTTATGCATGCTGTGTGCCTGTTGCAACTTCAACAACAACTGATGTTATTATTGATGCTTTACTTTACTAATAAAAGTCCTGTAACCGAAAATGGTATGGGGCGGATGAAGCCGCCCCGCATACCATTTTCTCTTGCCCCCCCCCCCAATCGGGACATGTTACATCCGCCCTTATTGTGAATTTAAAGAGAGGCTTTGATTGTTCAGGACTAAAAAAGATGTTGTCTATAATGCAATAAGCAAAGCATACAATCAATAAATTGAATCGCAGACTCATGTTCTATGTCGAGTCCTGGTATATTGTCATGTCCATCACCAGTCCACATATTGCATCACTATTGTTCTTGTTGCATCACTCTTGTTCACGTTGTACTCATGTCTGGACAACACAAGAGTTAGGGAAACCACAAAATGTCACATCAATGACTGACACATTCTCCGTAACACTCATGAAACGGGAACATTCTGTGCAGACCTTTGTGCTAAATACGTTAAAAACACAGCATGATGCAAAACTAAATGGTTGTAATGCATTTAAAAGTAGAGGTGTGTCGTACAGTCATGTCTTATTAAGTATATGTCATGGTTATATGTTGATGATAGAATTTAATGCTATAGTGATACATGTCGTGTTGTAGTGGGACTTTTAGAAGTGGGGGGACGCCTCTTAAAGGGATAATTCCACCCATTTTCATTTTTTTTTCTGAGAGTGTACAAGTGTACACACTTGTACACTCTCAGAAAAAAAGGAAACTCATTAACATGGGGGTACACATCTTGATGATGTATTCACCAAGTATTTCACCATGCTAATGTTTTCTTTCAGACCTCCATTTCAAGGAAACACAGAATGGGGGGGGGGGGGGGGGGGGGGGGGGGGGCTATCATGTCCACACAACATCTTTAAGGTATATTAATGGCATAGTAAAATATTGAGTAGTAAAAAATGAGGGGAAATCCCCTTTAAGACATGTGCTGCATGCACACTTGCATGGGGTAGATACCCTCACATGTTCTCCCCGTGTCCCCTAGGGTAGACACCCTCACATGTTATCCCCCTGTCCCCTAGGGTAGATACCCTCACATGTTCTCCCCGTGTCCCCTAGGGTAGATACCCTCACATGTTCTCCCCGTGTCCCCTATAGGGTAGATACCCTCACATGTTCTCCCCGTGTCCCCTAGGGTAGATACCCTCACATGTTATCCCCGTGTCCCCTAGGGTAGATACCCTCACATGTTATCCCCCTGTCCCCTAGGGTAGATACCCTCACATGTTCTCCCCGTGTCCCCTAGGGTAGATACCCTCACATGTTCTCCCTGTGTCCCCTAGGGTAGATACCCTCACATGTTCTCCCCGTGTCCCCTAGGGTAGATACCCTCACATGTTCTCCCCGTGTCCTAGAGGGTAGATAACCTCACATGTTCTCCCCGTGTCCTCTAGGGTAGATACCCTCACGTTATCCCTGTGTCTCCTAGGGTAGGTCTGTCATGATTTCACATGACAAACCAGTGTCAACCATGGGCCTATACACTGTAATAGCCTGACTTCCATTGTTCAACAGCAGAGGGCAGTAATCTCCTGGCTGACATCTTGCCTGAGAACCTTTTGAACCACCACTTCAAAGTCAACACACATCTGCACAGGTATAGTGCAGTGCCCAGCCTCTACTCTGTGGGACACACCATTGTCCAGAAACGTGACTATAGGCTCTGTGTCCCTACATTGTCTCATTTACACCTACATTAAACGTATCTTAATTTAGCCACCAACCGGCCTTTAGTGTTAATAGTGTTACCTGCAACTAGTAGGTAAGTCTGAGTCTGATAATTGCAAAGTGACATTTCAGAGAGAGAGAAAAAAAAACAGACTAAACCATAATTGAATACAGATTGAGCACAAAAGGCTCCAGCTGCTGACCTAGCCCAGGAGTGGACGTGCCTCACAGTTGATGTGATGACGTCACACATCAACCCACAGGCGCCTGTTGTTGCCATGTCCCACCCGCTTCTACCGTTATCAAGCGATAATTCCCAGTAGGCTGCTTATCAGCACCATCTTAGCTTGTGGTTAGGTTTAGGGGTAGGTTTAGAGAAGGGTGTAGCAATGTTTGTAGCAAAACCCTAGACCCTTCCAACCGTAACCCTAAGCCTAAATCCCCAACGCTCAACCACCTGGTCTGTGAGGTTAGGTTGAGGGTCGGGCATTTAGGATTAGGGTTACGGCTAGGGTTTTGTGCTACAACAACAGGGGCCTGTGGGTTGATGTGTGACGTCATCACATCAACTGTGAGGCACGTCCACTCCGGGGCTAGGTCTGCAGCTGGACCCTTTCTCAGTGAGCATCCTGATCATGTTCAGAGTTTAGGAGGGCTTATTGCACAAGACAAGTGAGAAGTAGATAGTGTCCACAGTATAATGCAGGGGTTTTCAACAGGTGGTCCGGGGACCACCAGTGGTCCCTGAGAGGATTCTAGGTGGTCCCCAGGCTTAATGATGGAAAGTTGGTTAACCAGATGTAACTCTTGAGAGTGTAAAAATGAAACCAAATGGACCCTTGCGGGTCCATTTGGTTTCATTTTCACACTCTCAAGAGTTAAAATATTCTTCATCTGAATTAGCACCACTTAATTAAAAAGTCTACACTGTTTTGTTTCCCAGATACAGCCTGGAATTGTGGACAAAACCAAAATAATTCTTTAGTTTTAGGTCTTTAGGTTGAAAACGTAATCGAATGGTGGTCCGTGGCTCAAATGCCGAATAAATGGTGAAAACCCCTGGTATAATGTAATAGCCTACATGAAAAAGACAAATACAATCCATAAAGCACAAATTGCAGAGTCATGTTCTATGTCCAGTCCTGAGGTGTATTGTCACATAATTCTGACCTTTTTTAAAGCCAAACCCATCAGTTTAGTACATGTATTTTAGTCACCAGCCCTCATTGCATCACTATAGTGTTCTGTGTGAACTCTCTCACGTTGTGCAAACATCACAGTGGACCACGCAGAGTAAAGGAGAACTATAGCTAAACCCAAAGTGTCACAGAGATTCCTTGAAACACTCATGAAACAGGAAGCCAGGCCTGTTCTGTTCTGTCCGTGCACACATTTGCAAATGTTCTAAATATAAATACTGTGTCATACAGTCAGATCTCAATCAGTAAATATTATGGTTGTTATGGGTTTGTGTTGTTGTTGTGTTGATGATGAGAGAATCCTATGCCTTTAAATGTGTATGAGTGTTTGGATGATGCTTTTGCGTCAGCTAATCTTTTGTGTACATAGATTAGCTGTGAACAGGCATTACACACATAGGGCTCCATTTTCATAACCGCTAAACCCCTTATCCCTTAACTTCTTTGCCTTTTTAAACCATTAAAAAAGAACATTTTTCAATAGTTTAAATGGCCAGTCTACAAGCTCACAGTGTGTCAGTAGTTTGGCACGTTGAACTATTCCAAAAAAGTTTTTCAAAATAGTTACAGGGGATTTAGAATAAGGGGTTTAGATGGTAACGAAAATGGAGCCCTTAGACTGAAGACACATGGACAGGGGCAAAGACATCATCTTGTACTGTAGACATACCAGTTAACTGGTAACGTTAGATAGGTTCTACATCATACCTGGGCATTATGCGGCCCGGGGGCCAAATGCGGCCCTTTTGCTGACTCTGACCGGCCCGGGGACCACCAGTGGTCCTTGAGAGAGTTCCAAGTTAAATATGGAAAGTTGGTTAACCAGATGTAACTCTCTGAGAGCGTATAAATGAAACCAAATGGACCCTTGCGGGTCCATTTGGTTTCATTTTTACGCTCTCAAGAGTTAAAATATTCATCATCTGAATTAGCCCAAAGTCTACACATTCCATCAGAGAATGCAAGAGAATGGTCATTTTTGTTATCCTGTTTTGTTTCCCAAATCCAGCCTGGAATTGTGGACAAAAACAAAAGAAATCTTGAAGAAAGTTTTAGGGATATGTGGGGCATCAAAAAAATGTCATCAAATGGTGGTCCGTGGCTCAAATACTGAATAAATAGTGGGCCCTGGTGTCAAAATGGTTGGTCTTACTCTTACTTTTATCTTGAAATGAAATTAATATTACGCAGACTTTAGTTCAGCCTTTAGTCTTGGCCCTCAACATTTTTTCATGTACCTCATTTGGCCCCTTGGGAAAAATAATTGCCCACCCCTGTTCTACATGGTGGCATAAGAGATGTGGAAGGATTTTGTGGAACACCAGTGCGAGAACAATGTTTTATTAGAGAGCTGATACATTGGCCTCCAAGGTCAATGTATCAGCAAAATGTTATGTTCACATTGTTCAAGGCTGGGCCAAAAGGATGAACTCAAGTCTGCATAATATGCATTTTATTTCTATATTAAAAGCAGTAAAATGGCATTGTTATGGCAAGCTGGAAAGACTATTAAGCATTAAATAAGTGAGGTTGCCTTACAAAAATGCAATTTCCAAAACCATGGTTTTCTCATTTCCAGGGATATTAATTCTAAGTAACCTTTGATGCATGTTGGAGTCGGCCTGCTATTATTCAAGGGCAAAAATATAATACTTAACCTTTTTGAACAATATCATTAAATAAACATTGCAAGCAGTATAACAATGGGTGCAATTCTCAATCGCTGTGGTGTAGCAGGTATGGTGTAAGTCTTCTCATCGGCTGCATGGCAGCAAATCAGGTCTGGGGCCTTGGGGTAGGCCGAAAGCCTATACCACCAGCCCTGGGCCTGAGCTTATTACCAAATTATTACCCAGAATAATTAAAACCTGCAAGTCAAAAGGTCCAGAAATCACCTGACCCCTCCCAATTAAAACTGTTACTGTACTCCCCGGCTTTGTTCATCATGAGTTGAAGCTCTTGATGACTGGTTTTAATTATTATGGATAATTATTTGGTAGGCCCAGGCCCAGGCCTGGTGGTATAGGCTTTCGGGCCTACCTCAAGGCCCCAGATTCAAAAGAGAGGACTTACACCATACCTGGCTACACCACAGCGATTGGGAATTGCACCCGATGCCAGTATAGCCCACCACTCATGTCTCTCTCATTGTGAATTTAAAGAGAGCTATATATTGATTGTTCAGGCCTAAATAAATGCTGTCTATAATGCAATAATACATACATACAATCAATAAATTGAAGTGCAGAGTTATGCTCTATGTCGTGTCCTGATATATTATGTAATTATGACTGTTTCTGTTTCAAGCAGTTGATTTACTTTGGTTCATCTCCAGCTCACGTTGCATCACTCATTGCACTCATGTCACAGTGAACAGCGTGGGATGAAGGAGAACTGTAGTCTAACCTCAAAGTGTCACATCATTGAATGACAAGCATTCTCTGAATTAAACACTCATGAAACGGGAACATTCTGTGCAGACATTTGTGCTAAATATGAATACTGTTAAAAAACAGCATGATGCAAAAGTACATAGTCATCATGCCATAAGGAGAGGTTTGTCCGTGATATGTACTTAATAAGACATGACTGTACAGTCATGTCTTATTAAGTACATATCACGGTTTCTATGGGTTTGTGTTGTTGCTAATGAGTGAATGCTATGATAATGCTAGAGCAGGGGTTTTCAACCTTTTTGATGCCAGGGCCCACCATTTATTCAGAATTTGAGCCAAGGACCACCACTTGAGGACATTTTAGCCCCACAGCCCACAAAACTAAAGATTTATTTTGCTTTTGTCCACAATTCCAGGCTGTATTTGAGCAAACAAAACAGTCCAACATACAGATCAAAATGACCATTAATCTTCTAGTTGTGTAGACTTGGGCTACTTAAAATGATGGATATTTTAACTCTTGAGAGTGTAAAAATGAAACCAAATGGACCCGCAAGGGTCCATTTGGTTTCATTTTTACGTTCTCAAGAGTTACATCTGGTTAACCAACTTAGCCTGGGGACCACCTGGAACCCTCTCAGGGACCACTGGTGGTCCCCGGACCACCTGTTGAAAACCCCTGTGCTAGAGGGCACTGGAACCTGAAAGGGCCTTTCCGTGTGGAGTTTGCATTAAAGATCTCAACGGGCCTGAAAATTTACAGTTGAGGCTCTAGGCCCGTCCCGGCCCGGCCCGGCCCTACGAAATGGAATAGATTTTAGGCCCTACCCGGCCCTAAACTGTCGGGTTTGGGCAAAATTTGAGAATTCGCCCCAGATTAAAAATGAAATGGCAATCAGCACCATCTTCATAATAGGTAAATACAGAAAATAACTATTATTCTTACTATTGTAAAATAATTCAATGTATATTATTTTTCTCATGGGGACCGAGGCCCTACCCGGCCCTACTGATTAGCATAGATTTTAGGTCCTACCTGGTCCAAAATGTCGGGTCGGGCCTGTTTGGGTTCGGTCCTGGTCGGGTTCGGGCAGAGTTTGAGAACTCTAGTTTGCATGTTCTCCCGATGACCTGTAGGGTAGATACCCTTGCAGGTCCATTTGGTTTCATGTTTACACTCTTCATCATCTAAGTTAGCTCACTTAATTAAAAGTCCACGCAACGAGAATGTCGATTAAGATTAATGGTCATTCTGTAGGTTTACGTTATGTTTTCCTGTTTTGTTTTTGCGAAAATCCAGTCTGGAATTGTGGACAAAGCCAAAAGGTGCTGAAAGCCACTGCTCAAAATGTATTCATTATTGTATTAAATGTATTGATCATGGCTGCTTAACTCGGTTGTGCATACAGCACCCCTGGAAGCCCTGTATGACCAGCTTTGTGTCTTATAGTCAGGGCTTAATTTGTGCCGGAACAAGCCGGAACGCCGTTCCGGCATGGGTCAAATGCGTTCCCCCATGGTCCACGTGCGTTCCGGCTGCGTCCGTGAGCTGTCACTGCGCTCCCCCACCTGCAGAGACCGATCCAGCCTCGTTCATTACTGTCGTTGCTAGGATACCCGTACAGCCACAATACTAGGCATAGATCTGGTACTAGTCCTCCCCAGCTATGGGGCTTATTCCCAGCTATGAGATTTATATCGAGAGTCGGGGGTGATTTGCTACGGCTCACACAGTTCACACTTCACAGTTCTCCCACGTTGTTAGCTGGGCTGCTGCTGGCTAGTCTCCCCCTCGCTACGGATTATGATCGCTATAATAAAGGTACCTAGGAAGCGGACGGACCCCTTATGGGTCCTTACATTTTGTGGCCTCGATTCTCTGAAAACACAAGCACATTGCGCAACGGATTGAGCTTGTGGATCGGCTGTGTGTGCCATAGTAGTGCAACACACACACACACGCGCGCGTGACTCGACACACAATATTCTGCCCAAAAAATGACTTTTCGGCGGGCGTGCGCACGTGCACGCACATGCACGCGCGCGCACCTCGCTGCAGGTGATGAAGCCGCACCCATAACATTTTCGCCTGGCCCCCCCAATTGGGAAATGTTACTGCACATCCGGGCCTGACCCCAAAGCCCTCCCAACCGTAGCCTCGTTCTCCAGGCTTACATCTGCGCTGCAAAATGACAGCCTGTGGACAAAGTACCCCAGATAGAGCGCTTCTATCAAAAGGTGGAACTTCCGGTTAGTGTACTGAACGCGTTTTGGTGTTCTAAGCATTATGTTTTAACTATTGAAAAAGAGCAGATCTACAAGCTTGTATCTCGGCTATTTTTGAAAAATCGTGAAAACGTGGTGCAAGTCTTTGAATATTATGTTAGAAATCTAGACAGGACACAATGGGTTCACCTGCGCTGGAAGCTGCCATTTTCTTTCAGCCAATCGCGATGCGCCGCTGCCGAAAATGTATAGCCCGGCTGAAACATTTTATTTCTGCCTTTGCACACACACAGCCTTTGTAAAGGCTTAACAAAGATGGAATCGTGTGCATTTTGCAGTTTGCACACACACTTCTATAGCTGCTTTGTTCGTTGAAATCATTATTTCTGAAAATAAGAGTGAACAAGTCCAGACACTATATCAGGGGTCAGCAATCTGCGGCTCAGGAGCCGCATGCAGCTCCAGAACACAGCCCTAGTGGCTCCCTGGCTGTAGCATTATTACATACACACTGGGGTGATCCGCCAACATAATATAAACATTTCAGTCACCCAAAACGCGTTGCGCTGTCTGACAGTTGCCAGTTAAAGTAGCACTTGGCCATGTCAAAAAAGCCCAGCAGTTATCAGAGGTGGAGCTTTCAATCTGAACCACCCATTTTCAAAGGTTTACTCAGTTTACTATGTCATTAATATACCTTAGAGATGTTGTGTGGACTAGAGATTCTCTAGAGTTTCTGTAAAACTCCTTTATTTATTTTTTAGAAACTCCATTTCTGAAGAAAGGTTGTGTTTCACCATGTTAATGATTTTTCTTTGACAACCTTTTTTTTCTGAGAGTGTGCAAATGGAACCAAATGGACCCGCCAGGGTCCATTTGGTTTACATTTGCAAAAAACGCCGTCCCCATTGAGAATGAATTAGAGTGGGCGATTTATTCCTCGCCGTCTGTAAGCCCCTTAATAGTTATTTTCTGTATTTACCTATTATGAAGATGGTGCTGATTGACATTTCAATTTTAATCTGTGGCGAATTCTCAAATTTTGCCCAAACCCGACAGTTTAGGGCCGGGTAGGGCCTAAAATCTATTCCATTTCGTAGAGCCGGGCCGGGCCAGGCCTAGAGCCTCAACTGTAAATTTTCAGGCCTGTTGAGATCTTTAATGCAAACTCCACACGGAAAGGCCCTTTCTCCTACAGAGGTTCCCGTGCCTCTAGCACAGGGGTTTTCAACAGGTGGTCCGGGGACCACCAGTGGTCCCTGAGAGGGTTCCAGGTGGTCCCCAGCTAAGTTGGTTAACCAGATGTAACTCTTGAGAGTGTAAAAATGAAACCAAATGGACCCTTGCGGGTCCATTTGGTTTCATTTAAATGCGGCTCCAGACAGATTTTGAATTTAATTTTGGGTAGAAAATGGCTCTTTCAACATCTTGGGTTGCCGACCCCTGCACTATAGTGAGGAGTGGACTGAACAGGGTTGTTTCACTGGGGACTGTAAAGACAGTAAGTTACGCAACTAGCGTTAATGATAGTCTCTATAAAGCGCCCCGGGTGTCCCAACTGTAGACTGCTTGAGATGCTGCCTCATGAAATTTCGCAATCTCCAAGCCACTGTAAACAGATAAGAAAAAAAGTGAAAGCAGATAAGGTGAAAGGCTAACCCCCCTTCTGTCTCTCTCTCTCTCTCTCTCTCTCTCTCTCTCTCACACACACACACACGCATGTGCACGCACACACACGCACACACACGCACTACACACACACACACACACACACACACACACACACACAACACACACACACCTCGCTCTCCTCTTGCAATGATCATTCATCAAATTGGACTTCCTAAACTGAACTTGACTCAACTGCAACTTGTAGTAACCTACTATCGGTACAAAGAAAACATGCACTGTACAGTATGCACAGCATATGATCATCATCTTTTTGTCTGCTGTGTTTTTGCTGTGGTTGATTTTTTTTTGGCCACATATTAAATTAAATTTAAGATATTACAGAAGCCAGACAGCAATGAGTTGTAATCTTAGACTCTAAAGATGTAATACGTGCAGTCATCCTTGCACATGAAATGAGCCTGAACGAACGCACACCTTGCCAAAAAACAGTGCTGCAGGGTGTAGAGTGCAGCACTGACGCCGTGTCTTCTGCATTTACAACACGTTCATGCATGTAGCTGCACGGATCCACAGTCGTACATAAACCACCGTTTCCAGTGAATTAGGAGTCAGGACAAAATCACTGATCAATCAATGTTGAGTGTCTTTCGAGAGAAATCAGATTGCAGTGGCATCACTGTCTTGTGACTGGGTAATAATTTCCCATGAAAAACTAGTCAGTCCTTAATCAGTATATTATAGATGGTGAGTGACATCAGACATATGGATGTGGGCAGTACTGCCCACAACCCTGTGTTTTTCCATATAGGTGTTTTT
Source organism: Benthosema pterotum (assembly GCA_039105355.1). Classification (NCBI taxonomy): domain Eukaryota; kingdom Metazoa; phylum Chordata; class Actinopteri; order Myctophiformes; family Myctophidae; genus Benthosema; species Benthosema pterotum. The sequence goes on along the minus strand of CM076975.1, from coordinate 45,450,084 downwards.
AGAGATTAAAAATAAATCCCAAAGTAAAAATTAGTCCCACGTACGTATTTTATTTTTTTCCCCAAGTGGTTATTGCTGTGCTTTTATAGCAGCATAGATATACAGTATATCAGTGGTGCCCAAAAGGTAGATAGTGATCTACCAGTAGATCACTATCTACAGACCGTGCAGGTAGACTACGGCAGTCCGCATAGATCTGTAACCCTTGAGAGTGTTAATGATTTCAAACACTACTACTGCTACTAACTAACTAACTACAGCTGTGGCATCACTAAACCAACAGCATTTCATCATTGAAAACAGAAAACTCTCTGAGTCAGACCTTTAGCTTTATGCATGCTGTGTGTCTGTTGCAACTTCAACAACAACTGATGTTATTATTGATGCTTTACTTGACTAATAAAAGTCCTGAAACTGAAAATGGTATGGGGGCGACTTCATCGCCCGTGAACGCTTCGCGCCACGGGTGATGAAGTCGCCCCCATAACATTTTCGCCTGCACCCCCCCCCCACAAGTGGGAAATGTTACATCCGCCCCTGAAGACAAGCAATACAACAACAACAAGTTTAAGTTTAGGCACAAGGTGTGATGCAGAAAAGAAAAGAAAAGAGGAAAGAAAATCATATGCCCTAGCTGTTCTAACATGCTATAACCTGTTATAAAACAATGCAATGTAGCATAACTCTGTTTACAAAACTCTGTACCCCCCTACAACTGTACATATTTGTCCCCAGTTTCAACTATGTTTTTATTGTATTGTTTTTAGGGCTGTTGAATGATTAAAATTTTTAATCAAATTAATCACAGCCTTAAAATTAATTTAATCATGATTAATCACCATTCGAACTATGTCCAAAATATGCATGTTTTCCTGTACAGGACTCCAACATTTAAAAAAGAAACAGAATCTGTGAAAAAAATAACCATTTATCTTTAAAATATTTATCAAAATAGGTGATCTACAAGGCCTCAATGCTTGTAGATCCTCCAGCTATACTCTATGGCTCTGGTTACAGGTTATATGTCTCCGTAAAACCATGCTCTACCCATTTCTTTCAATGAGAAAATGCTCAGTGAGTTGACTCAGTGTGTATATGAGTTAATTGCGTTAAAATTTTTAATCAGATTAATCAACAAAATTAATTTAATCCCATTAATTAACTATTTTCAACAGCCTTAAATTGTTTTGTGACACTTGCTTTGGCAATCTAAACATCTTTTTTTGTCATGCCAATAGAGATGCGCAGTGACGTCACCAGCCCTGTTCCACTAGTGCAGGGGTCAGCAACCTGCGGCTCAGGAGCACAGCAACCTGCGGCTCTAGAACACAGCCCTAGTGGCTCAGTGGCTGTAGCATTATTACATACACACTGGGCTCTAGAACACAGCCCTAGTGGCTCAGTGGCAGTAGCATTATTACATACACACTGGGGCTCTAGAACACAGCCCTAGTGGCTCAGTGGCTGTAGCATTATTACATACACACTGGGCTCTAGAACACAGCCCTAGTGGCTCAGTGGCTGTAGCATTGTTACATACACACACTGGGGTGATCCACACCAAAATAATATAAACATTTCAGTCACCCAAAAGGCGTTGCGCTGTCTGACAGTTGCCAGTTAAAGTAGCACTTGGCCAATGGCCATGTCAAAAAAGCCCAGCAGTTATCAGAGGTGGAGCTTTCAATCTGAACCACCCATTTTCAAACGTTTACTCAGTTTACTATGTCATTAATATACCTTAGAGACGTTGTGTGGACTAGAAATGGAGTTCTGTAAAACTTTTTTTTTTTTTTTAGAAACTCCATTTCTGAAGAAAGGTTGTGTTTCACCATGTTAATGGTTTTTCTTTGAGGACCTTTTTTTCTGAGAGTGTGCAAATGGAACCAAATGGACCCGCCAGGGTCCATTTGGTTCACATTTGCACACTCTCAGGAAAAAATAATAAAACGCGGCTCCAGACAGATTTTGAATTTCATTTTGGGTCGAAAATGGCTCTTTCAACATATTGGGTTGCCGACCCCTGCACTAGTGGATTCCTCATTCATTTTTCTCGTAGACTTTTCGAAAATGGTTAATAAAAACACGATTGCGCCGCGGCCAAAGCCAACTCGGGTCGTGACAAATCATGACAACAAACACAACATCGTCATATAATATATAATTAGGAAGATGTAGAAAACGGCACGATACAAGACTTTTTGTTTCGTTTTTCATCTTAGAAATTATTTTATTGTCCCAAAAGTTTGTGCGTGTCATCGTGATTCGTCACGACTCTAGTTGACTTTGTCCGCGGCGTAATCGTTTTGATATAAATTATTTTCGAAAAGTCTATGAGAAAAAGGAATGGGGAAAAGACTTCCGGAACAGGGGCGGTGACGTCACTGCGCATCTCTATAAACGCTCCTTGATTGATTGAATTGTAAAAGTTCATCGGCCAGGCAGTTCTACTCTTATATAATTATATTCTTTGCAGGGCAAGAAGTCTATGCACTTTAATCTTTGTTTGGGGCAGGAAATACTGATTTCCTGTATCTCAGTGTGTGCGTGTTGCGTGCGTGCGTGCGCGTGCGTGCGTGTGTGCGTGCGCCCACGAGATGCGTTAAGGATTAGGAGAGGGCTAAATTTAGATGGTTTCAGGGTGCTGCCCCGTTAGGGTCAAGGTGAAGGTGTGGGGTTGACATTAGGTTAGAGTTGTGTGACTAACAGGGACTGACATCTAGTCTCTCACGCCACTATACAGATGGCACTAGAGATGGGGATTCCCCCATCCTAGGTGACCTGGCATGTAAAAGCCCAGGCGACAAGTACAGACAACAAGAACAACACGGAACAAGTTGTTCACTCCTCCTCCTCACTCAGTCATCCCATGATATGAAATACATATGTCATACATGCAAACTCTTTGAAAGGGACACTTGTCATAAGGGAAGGAAGTTAATATAAGATTCCTATAGTGAAACATTAAAAAAATATATATAGGGAAACATAATTTTGTAGTTCATAACAATTAGACAGTTGTTTTCAACCAAATGGACCTGCGAGGGTCCATTTGGCATTTCCTTTTACACTCTCACTCTCAAGAGTTAAAATATTCATCATCTGTATTCGCCCAAGTCTTCACAACTACAGAATGTAGAAGATTAATGGTCATTTTGATCTGTATGTTTGACTGTTTTGTTTCCCAAATCCAGCCTGGAATTGTGGACGCAAAAGCAAAATAAAGCTTTCTATATCTATGCTGTTATTTAAAGCATAGTATTGTGTTTGCAAAGTGGCTTGCATGAAAGGTGTCACTTGACTTCCAATAGTTTGCATATGCAGTATGACACATACAGTTTTCCATATCGGATGCCTCTATAGGAATAATGAAGTAGTCTCCTCTAGGAATGGGGCTTGATGTTTTGATTTAGGGAACTCCTCAGAAATGATGAATCAACAAATTAACAGGGACGGATGTAACCTTTCCTTATTGGAGGGGCGGGGGGGGGGGGGGGGGGGGGGCAGGCAGGAGAAAATGGTATGAAACCCATACCATTTTCAGTTACAGGACCTTTATTAGGCAAGTAAAGCATCAATAATAACATCAGTTGTTGAAGTTGCAACAGACACGCAGCATGCATAAAGCTAAAGGTCTGACTCAGAGAGTTCTCTGTTTTCAATGATGAAATGCTGTTGGTTTAGTGGTGACACACCTGTAGTAGTTAGTAGCAGTATAGTAGTAGTGTTTCAAATCATTTTAAATATACGCACTTCAATTTGAAATGTCCTGGGTTGTTTTGCATGTTTGGTGGGGCAGACTGGGCATTTAGGGGGGCATTCTGGACCGTCTGCAGGACGAAGCAAGTGTCTGTTTGCAGGGAAACAGCCGCAGCGTCAAAGTAGAAGCAACGTATAGGGGGGGAAAAAGAAAAAAATATAGCTATATATAAATGCAGTTGCCTTTATTATTGCCTTTAACAGATCATGGTAGTACATACAGTATGTAGTTCATGTCATCTTTGAGAGGGGGTCAAAGATGACAGGGGTATTTCACCAAACTTGGATTAGTAAATCCAGGATTTAAACCAAAAGCACGCTTTTTAAATCCTGCTCTTTACAGCCTGGTTCATTCTATTCCACCGAAGCCAGGCGAGACCCAAAGATTTGGCTCACCAGGATCATATAGCCTCACTTGCCAGCGGATTCTACCGTTATCGGCAGATAAGATCGCAGTTATCACGTTGTCAACAGCAGGGCTACAGGCTTGCGCACGTACTCCTTGAATAGCGCATGGTGCTGATCGTAGATTCCTTGAGCGTGGCCAGTCATGGGCGAGGCCAGCAAGAGCCAGAGAGCCGTGCCTTTCACGGCAGAAGAGCAGCAGGAAGTGAAGGCGTTCATTAAAAACTGGCCATACGAGCAGGGGTGGATGTAGGCATGGGCATGGGGGGGCAATGCCCCCTCAACCCTCAACCTAACCTCACAGACCTGGCGGTCTGTGAGGTGGTTGAGGGTCGGGGGTTTAGGCTTAGGGTTACGGTTGGAGGGGTCTAGGGTTTTGCTACAAACATCGCTACACCCTTCTCTAAACCTACCCCTAAACCTAACCGCAAGCACGTCGCAGCTGATAGTGGATTTCCAGCGCATGTTCGGAGCGCTCAGTTTCTGACCCCTCAATGTCGTCAAACTCTTCTAATATGAGCACAATGCGCAGCGCATGTTATTGACGTAGAGTGTCGTTGCATCATCATCTTGTCCGGTGCAAAAGAACTTGTGCAGTGCACTGAGAAAGCCGGCATGCTTCGTTCCCACCGGAGAATCAGACCCCTACTTCCTGCACGTGAAGTCAGTTGTAAACAAACAAGCAGCTCTTTCGGATCACTCCCACCAGTTTGTTTAACCGTGTCGCTATCGAAACTGAGAGGAAAAGTTGAAATAAAATGCCTGTCAGCAGATTGGTGGAAAATTGGGGTGTCCAATCAGGATAGCCGTGTTTAAATATTCCTGTGTAATAAAAAAAAATGAAGTTAGGTTTTCTAGGGCAAAGCAAAGTATGGCTGCATGCCCTTGTTCAACCAACACCTAAAGACATGCATTTCATTGTTGCTGTCTCATTGCCGCATGTCCAGCACTGTCAATTGAGTTGTAATGTGATGTAATGTGCCGATGATGAGCTCATCGTTAAAACATCCGCAAACCAGGTTTCTGTGTGCACACAATGTTGGCTAATAATAAAAACTTTCATCGCCGATATGCACCACCGAGTATATTTTTAGACGAGTATATTATGACCACGGTATGACTCAGTGATGTCACAATCCCTCATCCTCACCCTCCCACCGGGGGGCTGGCAGGCAGCACACCTAAAATACCCTAGAATTAGCCCTTTCCTAATCCTTAATGCTTTTCCCCAGGGTGAGAGAGAGCGAAACCCTCCAGAAACTACTGTATCATGGTTTCTTAGTGGTCATGACTACTGCGGTCACGACCACAAGCACCTGCTGTGGCCGCAGGTCGTAACATGTCCCATTTGGGAGGGCAAGAGAAAATGGTAATGGGGCGGCTTCATCGCCCCATACCATTTTCAGTTACAGTACTTTTACAGTACTTTTACTAAGTAAAGCATCAATAATAGGCTATCTCAGTTGTTGTTGAAGTTGCAACAGACACGCAGCATGCATACATAGAAAGTTGAGCATACTAGTAGTGTTTGAATCATTTTAAATATAAGCACTTTCATTTGAAATATCTTGGTTGTTTGCATGGCATCGTGTTTGGGGGGACGACGACTGGGTATTTAGGGGGGCATTGCCCCCCCCCCATGCCCATGCCTAGATCCCCCCTGCCTGCTGTGGCCGCAGGTCGTAACTCATTGCGACCTGCATACGGCCTGTCCCCTCCCGTGTCCTCGCACGTCGGTTCCATTATTAAACTGTCCCGTCGTCTGGAAGCTGTACACTATGACAGTATGGTATATTGACTAATGTCACAATCAGCTACCAAGTAAGATCTGATTTGAGGCAGTTGTGGTGAGTGATGGTGATCTGTACCATGGTGCTGCACTGCATGGTGTTGCAATAGTGACGCAGAATCAAGCTGTCCCCATTCAAAACTGAAAGCGATCTGCCCTATACTTGCATGCTGTGTAGATCAGGGGTTTTCAACCTTTTTGGCTCCAGGGACCACCATTTATTCAGCATTTGAGCCATGCACGGACCACCATTTGATTACATTTTCACACCAAAGACCTAAAACTAACTAGAATTCTTTTGGTTTTGTCCACAATTCCAGGCTGCATTTTGCCAACAAAACAGTGTAAACTTCTTAATTAAGCGGTGCTTATTCAGATGAATATTTTAACTCTTGAGAGTGTGAAAATGAAACCAAATGGGCCCGCAAGGGTCCATTTGGTTTCATTTTTACATTCTCAAGAGTTACATCTGGTTAACCAACTTTCCATCATTTAGCCTGGGGACCACCTGGAGCCTTCTCAAGGACCACCTGTTGAAAACCCCTGGTGTAGATTATGTGGTTAAGATCCGACAATGTTCGTATACCCCTCACTTTTCTTACTTTTACAGTACAACATTAATGATAATTTAACCTTATGCAGTTGTGTTGTTTTTTTTTATATGTATTGCAGTGGTTTTCAACCTTTTTCAGACCAGGGCCCTCAATTTATTCAGCATTTGATGACATTTTAGTCCCGCAGATCCCAAAACTATACATTTCAGCTATTTCAGAAACAAAACAGCCAAACCTACAGATTAAAATGACCATTAAATCTCCTACATTCTCTAGTTGTGTAGACTTGGACTAATTCACATGATGAATATTTTAACTCTTGAGAGAGTAAACATGAAAACAAACGGATCCGCAACGGTCCATTTGGTTTCATGTTTAGTCAGCACTTGATGTAGTCCAGACAGATTATATTTATCTATCTATATTGATCACATTTTGCTATACCTATTTTGTTTTCACCCTGTACATGTGATCCTGGGCTCTACACACCCTCTTGCCAACCTGGGGAGGCAGCGGACTGGCTTCATGCTTCCTTCAATGCATGAGGAGTCCAAGCATGCCTTCTTTTCACCTGACAGGGGGGGGGAGTTTCCCGGGTTGGACGTGGGGTATGAGGGGCATCTAGAAACCAGGATTACAGCATGTTTTTGTGAGGGTATATACCCTAGGGCATAGCTGGGCATTATGCGGCCCGGGGGCCAAATGCGGCCCTTTGGCTGACTCTGACTGGCCTGCGAAGGGGTACTGTGGTTTTCAACCAGTGGTCCGTGGACCTCAGAGGTCCTTGAGAGAGTTCCAGTTAAATATGAAAACTTGGTTAACCAGTTGGTTAACTCTTTGAGAGCGCAAAAATGAAATCAAATGGACCTTTGCGGGCCCATTTGGTTTCATGTTTACAATCAAGAGTTAAAATATTCATCATCTGGAATTAGCCCAAACTCTACACAATCAGAGAGTGTAAAAGAATGGTCATTTTTGATCTGTTTGCCTGTTTTGTTTGTGAAATCAGCCTTGAATTGTGGAGGCTAAAATGTCATCAAATGTGTGGTCCTCTGTGGCTCAAATACTGAATAAATAGAGGACCCTGGTGTCAAAATGGTTGGTCTTAGTCTTACTTTTACCTTGAAATTAAATTAATATTACGCAGACTTGAGTTCAGCCTTTAGTCTTGGCCCTCCACTATATTTTACAGGGGCGGATTGGCACATATTTTCCCACCGGGACAATTTTGCCTTTGCCAGGCCACCCTGGGGGGGGGCAGCTGTTTAAACAGATGTAACTCTTTGAGAGCGTAAAAATGAAACCAAATGGACCCTTGCGGGTCCATTTGGTTTCATTTTTACACCCTCAAGAGTTAAAATATTCATCATGTGAATTATCCCAACTTAGTCTACACAACTAGAGAATGTAGAAGATTAATGGTCATTTTGATCTGTATGTTCCAGGCGAGCATCTAGCGCATTCTAGTGCATTTTGGAAGTGCCACTAGTGCATTTTGGATCTTGTCCAGGCCAAGAGGTGGCGCAGGCCACCAGGAAAACTCCCTGTACTCCAGATGGCCAATCCGCCCCTGATATTTTATGTATCTCTTTAGGCCCCTTAAATAACTCCCCTCCCCTGCCCCAGGAGCACACGGGGAGAAACTGTAAACTCCCCAACCCCGCCTCAGGTATGGGCACTGATGGCACGGAGGAGGACACGGTTCGATTCCCTAGCAGGACTCTAACCAACAGCCCCACCACTGTGCCACCACGCCCCGAGACAAAGCACTTTAATGTGTAGTTTCATTGCTATTTTCTTTTATCTGATTATTATTTAATATTTATGTGATATATTGTCATGCTTTTGCCTACATCAGTGGTTTTCAACCTTTTTGATGCCATGGACCACCATTTATTCAGCATTTGAGCCACGGACCATGCACCATTTGATTACATTTGCACACCAAAGACCTAAAATTAAAGATTTCTTTTGGTTTTGACCACAATTCCAGGCTGGATTTTTGCAAACAAAACGGTGTAAACATGACGAATATTTTAACTCTTGAGAGTGTAAAAATGAAACCAAATGGACCCGCAAGGGTCCATTTGGTTTCATTTTTACACTCTCAAGAGTTACATTTGGTTAATCAACTTCCATCATTTAGCCTGGGGACCACCTGGAACCTTCTCAAGGTCCACTGGTGGTCCCCGGACCACCTGTTGAAAACCCCTGACATAGACCACAATATAGCAGAGCTTCCCTTATTATTCTGAGGCCAATTTCTCTGTGAAAAGCTCCTGCTCTCGCAAGTTTGCTTATTTTTGACATGTATTGGCACGTATAGTGAGGACGGGACCAATACAAGGCAAGTTACTGGGAAGCTACACTACTTGTTACTTTTAAAAAAATGTAGCTAAGCTACTACAAGCTATCCCCAGAAAATTGTAGCAAGCTACACTGCAAGCTACATGACAAAAGTAGCTTGCTACATCAACACTACACGTATATAAATATACATCTCAACTTAATGTACAAGTTTCTAAATAATAATAATAAAATATAAATAAAAATCATAATACTACAACGTAATAATAATCTAGGGGTGGGTTTGAACTTAGGATGGTGGCATGTCTAAGTTTTGGGATGTATATTAGAGGTTTTCTACCCATTAAAAAATGGGCGAATTCGAAAATGTGTGTGGGGAAAATGTAGTAAGCTACTTTCTTTTTACTTGAAAAAAGTAGTGTAGCTTCACTACAAGCTAGGCTACTTGAAAAAAGTAGTGTAGCTTCACTACAAGCTATTCCCAGAACAAATGTAGTTAAGCTACACTACAATCTATGGGAAAATGTAGTTAAGCTATGTAGCTTGGCTACTTGTAACAAGTTACTGCCCATCACTGCCTGCCCTATAGGTTCATTCGTGCACTTCAGAAAACGCATCTGTCACTCTGACAATGACAGCGAATCCTTCCTGGAGAGTGTGAGTGTGTGTGTACGTGTGCGTGTATGTGTGTGTGCGTGCGTGTGTGTGTGTAAATATTGTGGTCGATGACCAGACAGTGAAAGGTATTTCCTCCGGGTGTCGCTTTCACCCACACAAGTATGTCGCAATTAACAGCTCACACAAGACCTGGCGTAGTAAAAAAAAAAGAAAAGAAAAAAAAAAACTTCAGAGAAAACCCCAGGAGTCACATACTGTATAATGTAATGGAAAAAAACAATATGTTCAATTATAGAACTAGTCTTCTATAACCAACCCACCTTTTCCAACCCCTTTCCTTTCCGCCCCCGCGTTCGGTCCACCTTGCATGTATATAACTCCATCCATCACAAGGCTGAAGGTATTGGAACTGACACCTCCTTCACTGATCACTGAGAACTGCTGAGAGAAAGCCAAGCTGACCTGTACAGACCTCTGAGAACTAACTGACCATGGAGCATCTTCATCTTTTCACCGTCCTGCTGGGGATCTTCACCTTCTCAGCGTGCCTCAATCAGCTGAACCCACTGGCCGCACCGACGACCAAACCGCTGGATCTGGAATGTACCGAAACCGTCAACTTCCGGCCTGAAGATATACATGTCCAATGTGTGAGTTAAATGATATATCTCTTATACCGTATATATCTCATATACCAGGGGTTTTCAACAGGTTGTACGGGGACCACCAGTGGTCCCTGAGAGGGTTCCAGGTGGTCCACAGCTAAAGTTGGTTAACCAGATGTAACTCTTGAGAACGTAAAAAATGAAACCAAATGGACCCTGGCGGGTCCATTTGGTTTCATTTTTGCGCTCTCAAGAGTTAAAACATTCATCATCTGAATTAGCCCCAAGTCTACACAACTAGAAGATGGCCAAAGGCAAAAGAAATCTTTAGTTTTGGGGTCTGTGGGGCTAAAATGTTCTCAAATGGTGGTCTGTGGCTCAAATGCTGAATAAATGGTGGGCCCTGGTATACAAAAAAAAAACCCTGTCATATACTGTATATATATATATATATATAATATATATATATATATATATATATATATATATATATATATATATATAATATATATATATATATATATATATATATATATATATATATATATATGTATATATGACCAAGAGTAATAAATCTTTAGCCGCTGTGTTCGCTGGACCCTCCAATGACTTTAACTGGCCTAAAGTGCTAGCTAATAAATTTGTAATAAATTTAATGAATTTAAAATTTGAATGAATGTAAAAAGTTGGACAATGTTTTCCTTCATCTCCATTTTAAACAAATGTTTTTTTTTTTTTTTTTTTTTTTTTTTACTAATGATCTGTTTTCATCCACACAGAGTCCCGAGGTAACGATCTACACCCCCAATCTGACGGTAAATGTGCATCATTATTTTTGACTGATTTTTTTTGTTGTTGTTGTAATATATCAGAACTACCATGATTGTATATTAGAGACAGTTTGCCAGCTGTCTGCTAAAGGGAAAGCAAATCTATCATTCCAGACACACGTGAATTATTATGTGATTATTATGTGATTCTCATAAATCACAGAATTACATGTATTTTATGTTTCGCTTTACAAATTAAATAAAAAAAAATGTCATATCTCATCTCATATTAACTTTATTCTCTTACGTGGTATATGAGAAATGTGTGGTTGAACTTGACATATAAAGTTTTTTTTTCCCTTATGTGAGAGCCACACACAAGAAGAACTACAGTTTTCCATGTGTCTCTGTGCAGAACAGGCTCATCTTCACTCTGTCAAGTTACTGACAGTGTTGCCAACTGCCAAAATCCAAAATGCACTAGTGTCACTTCCAAAATGCACTAGAATGCGCTAGTGCAGTGGTTTTTCAACCATTTTCATACCAGGGCCCACTATTTATTCTGCATTTTAGCCACCATTTGATGTTGAGTTTAGTCTCTCAGACTAATTTAGGAGAAATAACTGGCAAAATGTTGGTCAAAATAGCTATTTATAGCTACTTCTAAATGTGTACATTATTGAAAATGAGGAAACTCAGATGTTTGGGATATAATTTAACTCTTGAGAGCGTAAAATGAAACCAAATGGACCCGTAAGGGTCCATTTGGTTTCATTTTACGCTCTCAAGAGTTACAGACTGTATCTGTATTCTGCAAAAATGGTGAAAAACAAGGGTTTTATCTCTGGCGCCTGTCAACCAATTTCGCCCCAACTCACCAGCAAAAAAGCACTAGATTTTCCGCCAGGAGTTTTTCACTAATTTTGGCGCTGGGGGGGGGGGGGGGGGGGGCTGAAAAAGCGCTAAATATAGTGACAAATGTGCCAAGTTGGCAACACTGGTTACTGATACAACACAACTGTCTCTGTCCTGTTCTCAGGATACCTGTTTGCACAACCTGTACCAGTGTTTTGAAAACGGACTGAACACCATTATGGACGAGAACAAATCCGACGACTGCAAATTCGATGGTGAGACGAAAGCGGTCATAGAAGACGCAATGGCATTCTTGAGCACAAGACAAAACTGTAGCACAACTGTAAGTATTCATTCACATTAACCTTTTGTGTACCCATGATGTTACATGCTATTGAAAAATATCAGACCTACAAGCTCATATCGCGCCACCGAGTGGCGCGATATGAGCTTGTAGGTCTGATATTTTTGAAAAATTGTGAAAATGTGATGAATCTTTCGTATAACAGGTAAAGTTTCAGATGTTCTATAGGTCCTTGGCATAAATAGCATGACACATGAACATAGATTTTTTTTTTCTTCATCAGAATCAGAAACTAGCAAAACAGGGTCAGAAACTACAATCTAGTGTCAGAAACTACAACAGGTTCAAATAGACTTAGATTTGCGCATCATTTTCACAATTAAAAAAAAAAAAAAATCAGATCTGCAAGCTCATATCGCGCCACTGGGCGATATAAGCTGATATGCTTATAGTATAACATAATGCGTTGAACACCAAAACTCGATAACAGTACACAAAGGGTTAAATTACAGTAGCAATGATCCTATAGTTATATATTAACTTATCCAGTAAGTAATGTTCTAGGTGTAAATATGCTGCATATCTTTATCTTCAATATGGGGTCAGTCTGAACCTGCACTGATTCCTAGTATTTATATAAGAGAATACAGTTAATATCTAAGATCCATGCACCTATTTTATATAAGAGAATACAGTTAATATCTAAGATCCATAGTATTTCTTTGTAAAGTGAAACATATATGTGAAACATATATAATTTTGTAATAAGAATCATATATGACATTCAAAAAAGATCCATAGTATCCATTGTAAAGTGAAACATATAATTTTGTGGTTTATAAGAATAATATATGACATAAGATCCATAGCATTTTTCTTGTAAATTGGCTTGTGTGAAAGGTGGCACATTCAAGAGTTCACATCAGGCCCCGATGCAGCATTTCACAATTGGGGGGGCAGGCAAAAATGGCATGAGGGTGGCATGAGGGCAACCCCATACTATATTCATTTAAATTCTTTAGTTCTGTGACCCACAAGATTTCTATCTTGTGGGTCATGCAGGACTTATATTAGCCAAGTAAAGAATCAATAATAACATCAGTTGTTTTTGAAGTTGCAACAGACACGCAGCATGCATAAAGCTAAAGGTCTGACTCAGAGAGTTTTCTGTTTTCAATGATGAAATGCTGTTGGTTTAGTGGTGAGGCAACTGTAGATAATTAGTAGCAGCAGTAGTGTTTCAAATCATTTTAAATAAAAACACTTTAATTTGAAATATCTTTGATCATGTTTCGTGGGGCAGTTAGGGCATTTAGGGGGGCATTGCACACGCATGCCCATGCCTAGATCCGGCCCTGGTTCTTCTTTTTTTTTTTTTTTTCCATATGTGACATGTATTTAAACCAGCGGTTTTCAACAGGTGGTCCAGCGACCACCAGTGGTCCTTGAGAAGGTTCCAGGTGGTCCCCAGGCTAAATGATGGAAAGTTGGTTAACCAGATGTAACTCTTGAGAATGTGAAAATGAAACCAAATGGATGCTTGCTGGTCCATTTGGTTTCATTTTCACACTCTCAAGAGTTAAAATATCCATCATCTGAAGCAATACTTAATCAAGAAGTCTACACTGTTTTGTTTGCAAAATCCAGCCTGGAATTGTGGACAAAACCAAAAGAAATCTTTGAATTTAGGTCTTTTTGTGTGAAAATGTAATCAAATGGTGATCCGTGGCTCAAATGCTGAATAAATGGTGGTCCCTGGAGTCAAAAAGGTTGAAAACCCCTGATTTAAACAGTAATTAAGACTCACTGGAGTGTGGAAGTAACACAATGTCTTTTCTTCTCTGCAGGAAACAACCAACTCCACAGGCTGCGGTCAATGTGAGACACATGTTGAACAAACTGTGGACAAGTTTCTGGAAGAACTCAAACTATTTAAAAATAAGCTGAACTCCATGCGTGTTTGATGACAAACTGTGTGGGCTTGGAGGAGGGGGCCACTACTAGGGTCATGATAATCAACATATAGCTATAAAATAGGTATTTGTAGGTGCTTTTGCAGGCCTCACGCTCAAGTGTGGAGTTTGCATGGGCTCAACTCAATGCAGGGATTTATTTATTTATTTATTTATTTATTTATTTATTTATTTATTTATTTATTTATTTATTTATTTATTTATTTATTTATTTATTTATTTATTTATTTATTTAATTGTGAGTGTTTATTCTGTACTGCTAATTTATATGTTTGTATAGGAGTTAGTTATAAGTTTGCGCCTCGTCCTACTTCAAACAAACTCCTTTTTCAAACGTTGTTTTGACATTGTTGTTGCTATGCAAGTCATTCATTTGTTTTTTAATTCATATTTGAATATTTGAATCATTCATTCATGCATTCATCCCCGCACCGCCCTCAGGTGGCATATTATTCCAACATGCGGTGGTGTAACTCCGACAACACAGACAACCACGTGGCTGTAATGCAAATGCCCCAGACCACACGGACACCACCACAAGAATACTAAAGAGTACCCTATTGGCCTGAATATAAGACTATGGTTTTTTCCCAATGGAAATATCCCAAAGACTGGAGTCGTCTTATATTCAGGGGCTATACTATTTGACATTCAATGTTCTTTTTTCTGTAAATGGGTCTTGAAAAATGAGAGTCGTCTTATAAACGAGTCGTCTTATATTCGGGACAATACGGTATATGCTCTTTCATTGAGTGTTTGTCGGGGAAGATGGTTGTTTGTTTATTTATTGTCTGTATGGTAATGTTTATGCCCATAACTAATAAAATACTATTTAAAGCATTGTAAATACAGTGTATTTCTGCATGCTTGCATGAGTGCTCCAGACTGGCCTCAGGCTCTGTAACATTTCTCACTAAAACAAAGTAGTTTCTTTAGTTTCATAACTAAATAATACTGAATGGAAAAATATATATTGTTATCGGTTACTCCTGCCAGCATTGAGTTGAGTTAAATCAGACTCGTCTTTACCAGTTGCAAACACATTGCATTAATGTGGCTGCATAATTAGATTAGTGAATAATTTTACATTTGGTGAATATTGGTGTGTTTGCATCACAGTTTTGAGGATATAATGCAAGGCTTTTAGCCTACTTACTCGTATTAGGCAGCTGTAAAATTTGCAATTACAATTTAGGCATTTCGCAGACGCTCTTAACCCAGAGCGGCTTGCAATAGTAAAAAAAAAAAGAAAAAAAAAAAGAAGTGAGAAGTTGTAAAATGTTAAATATTGAGCTCCTCAACAGTGGAAAATTAAGTATAGTTGTGCTTTATTGTTACATGTATGGGTACATAAGACTAAATCATTATCAAGTATAAATCATATATCAAGTATAAAGTGTTAATTATTTTTGTTTGGCTTACTTCAGGCCAGCAGCATACTGTATACACCATAACATTCAAAACAACCAAAACACAACAAGCACAGTGTGTTTTGAATGTTATGATGTATACTGTGTGCAGGGGCGGATCTAGGCATGGGTAAGGGGGGGCAAAGCCCCCCTAAATACCCAGTCAGCCCCCCCAAACACGATGCCATGCAAAACAACCCAAGATATTTCAAATTCAAGTGCTTATATTTAAAATGATTTGAAACTACTACTGCTACTAACTACACTTGTAAACCAACAGCATTTCATCATTGAAAACAGAACACTCTCTGAGTCAGACCTTTAGCTTTATGCATGCTTAGCTTTATGCAGGCGGCTTCATCGCCCGTGGCGCGAACCGCCCCCATACCATTTTCTCTTGCCCCTCCAACATGTTCTCTTGCCCCCCCCCCCCAAATGGGACATGTTACATCCGCCCCTGACTGTATGATGTTATGATGTGCTCAGCACAGCAAACAAATTTATAGAATAAAGAGCGAGAGAGAGCAAAAAAACGAGTAAAAAAAGAGGAAGAAAACTGTACGTGAAGTACGTGACATGTGCATGTTTTCATGTGCATGACGTTATAGCTTATGTTCCATGCACAGCCAAAACAAATAAATAAATTAAGGCTGTTGAAAATAGTTAATTAATGGGATTAAATTAATTTTGTTGATTAATCTGATTAAAAATTTTAACGCAATTAACTCATGTGCACACTGACTCAACCCACTGAGCATTTTCTCATTGAAAACAATGGGTAAAGCACAGCTTTACGGAGACGTATAGCTGTGTGTCTCCCTCTAACCAGAGCCATAGAGTATAGCTGGAGGATCTCCAAGCATTGAGGGCTTGTAGATCACCTATTTTGATCAATATTTTAAAGTTAAATGGTTATTTTTGTCACAGATTCTGTTTCTTTTTTAAATGTTGAAATCCTGTACAGGAAAACATGGCATATTTTGGACATAGTTCGAATGGTGATTAATCATGATTAAATTAATTTTGAAGCTGTGATTAATTTGATTAAAAATTTTAATCATTCAACAGCCCAAACAAATAAATAAATACAGTGTAGAAAGGTAGGCGACAATGTCATTCACTAGTCATGACTTCCACTAAGGAAACATATGGGTAAAATGTGCCATATAGTGATGTCATGTCTATACCTCAGTATATGGAAATAAGAACGTAGGACACTGATCCTTCGTCAGGTTAGTACTCCAAATATACCTTGTATACTTTTTCAATAATCCTAATCAGGGGCGGATATGGGCATGGGGGGGGGGGGGGCAATGCCCACCTAAATACCCAGTCTGCCCCCCTAAACATGATGCCATGCAAAACAACCTATATTTAAAATGATTTGAAACACTACTACTACTACAACACTACTGCTACTAACTAACTACAGCTGTGTCACCACTAAACCAACAGCATCAGCATTTCAGCATTTCATCATTAAAAACAGAAAACTCTCTGAGACAGACCTTTAGCTTTATGCATGCTGCGTGTCTGTTGCAACTTCAACAACATGTTATTATTGATGCTTTACTTGACTAATAAAAGTCCTGTAACCGAAAATGGTATGGGGGCGACTTAACTATCCGTGGCGCGAAGCGACACGGGCGATGAAGCTCAACAGTGGTATGGGGGCGACTTAACTATAGTTGTGCTTTATTGTTACGTGTACATAAGACTAAATCATTATCAAGAGTAAAGTATTAATTATTTTTGCTTGGCTTACTTCAGGCACCGCAGAAGCATACTGTATTCATCATAACATTCAAAACAACAAAAACACAACAATGATGTTATGATGTGCTCAGCACAGCAAACAAATTTATAGAATAAAGAGTGAGAGAGAGCAAAAAAACGAGTAAAAAAAGAGGAAGAAAACTGTACGTGAAGTACGTGACATGTGCATGTTTTCATGTGCATGAAAACATGCACATGAAAACAAGCCGCCCCCCATACCATTTTCTCTTGCCCCTCCAACATGTTCTCTTGCCCCCCCCCCAAATGGGACACGTTACATCCGCCCCTGATCGGCTGATCCTAATACTAAAAAAATGTGTACCTTTACATGATTGCCTTTTTGGCCCTGCCTGCACAGGAGCTATCAAAATGTTGTATTAAATAACCTGCAACGTACATGATCACGCTTTGAGAGCATAAAAAACAAAACGAATGGACCCTTGCGGGTCCATTTGGTTTCATGTTTACACTCTCCAGAGTTAAAATATGCATCTGAATTAGCCCCAAGTCTACACAACTAGAAGATTAATGGTCAAAAATCCATCCTGGAAATGTGGACAAAACAAAAAGAAATCTTTAGTTTTGGGATCAGTGGGGTTAAAATGTTATTAAATGGTGGTCCGTGCGTGGCTCAAATGGTGAATAAACAGTGGGCCCTGGTACCAAAAAGGTTGAAAACCACTGACGTAAATTAAGGCTCAGGCGATGCATTCCAAAGTTTGGGTGCACGGGTCGAAAATGCAGTGAAATTCGTTCTGTGACCCAGCTCTTCAAACTGTGACTCACTCAGCTGAGGGAAGGTGATCTGCAGCTGTGCTACGCTCAGGAATCAATTTGATCTGTTGATCAAATTGATCCCCAATCCAGCCCTTTGATAGACTCCGTTGACGTAGCAACAGCCACAAGGCAGTCTGGGTAATATGGGGGCAGGAGAAAATGGTTTGGTGGCAGGCTTCATCGCCCGTGACGCTTTGCGCCACAGGTGATGAAGCCGCACCCGTACAATTTTTGGTACGGCTGCGGTTTGGACTTTTGACAACTGCAGTTGTTTTGGAACAGGCACGCAGCATGCATAAAGCTAAAGGTCTGACTCAGAGAGTTTTCTTTTCTGTTTGATGAAATGCTGTTGGTTTAGTGCTGCCACAACTGTAGTTAGTTAGTAGCAGTATAGTATTTCAAATCATTTTTATTTATAAGCACTTGAATTGGAAATTTGGGTTGTTTGCATGACATCATGTTTGGTGCGGGGGCACTCAGGACATTTAGGGGGGCATTGCCCCCCCATACCCATGCCTAGATCCACCCCTGCTGTATATATTGGTTTTAGTCGCCAGTTTTTAGCAACCTAGTAAATATTTTCAGTCTTTCATTGTTTAACATTCTTATTTTTCATTACCATGACACATACAGTACAAGTAGTTATTTGGACACTCTGCTTGAACCCAACCGTCAACCGTCTATGAAACCAGCTGTCTATCATTTATTTTGTGGACCACCTGGAATCCTCTCAGGGACCACCTGTTGAAAACCCCTGGTATAGCCTGACCAGGGATCGAACCGCTGACCTATACAAGTTTCAGGGCAGACAGTCTAACCACATATTTGGCTCCGTTTTGCTTTCTGTGTATGTGAATGACACAAACATTATGCAAATCAAATCACACTCAAAAAAGACGCCCGCCCTTGTTTGTGTTTCAGGTGTTATGTGTCATAGCAACCGGACGGACGGACGAACGGACGGTCTGTCCGTCTGTAAACACACACATACTGGTGTTTACCAGTGTGACGTCGTCTGTTAAAGGGGAATTCCACCCATTTTCAACATTCTAATACAGGGGTGGGCAATTATTTTTCCCAAGGGGCCACATGAGATACATAAAAAATTGTGGAGGGCCAAGACTAAAGGCTGAACTAAAGTCTCCATAGTATTAATTTAATTTCAAGACGGAAGTAAGAATAAGACCAAAATTTTTTATACCAGGGCCCTCAATTTCTTCAGAATTTGAGCCACAAAGCCCCAAAACAAAAGATTTATTTTGTTTTTGTTCACAATTCCTGGCTGGATTTGGGAAACAAAACAGGTAAACATAGATAAAAAATGACCATTCTTTTACATTATCTGATTGTGTAGATTTTAGGTAATTCAGATGATGAATATTTTAACTCTTGAGAGTGTAAACATGAAACCAAATGGACCCGCAAGGGTCCATTTGGTTTCATTTTTACGCTCTCAAAGAGTTACATCTGGTTAACCAACTCTCCATATTTAACTGGAACTCTTTCAAGGACCACTGGTGGTCCCCGGGCCGGTCAGAGTCAGCCAAAGGGCCGCATTTGGCCCCCGGGCCGCATAATGCCCAGGTATGTTCTAATATGTCATTAATATACCTTAGAGGTGAGAGCGTACAAATGCAACCAAATGAACCCGTTAGGGTTCATTTGGTTGCACGTTGGGCCCAGGCCCAGGCCCAGGGGTCCCTGAGCTAGGAAGGGTTGAGAGGGGTTGAGTGTCTGTGTGATTGAGGCTCAAGCTCAGGCCCCCCCTGACCCTAGCGGGTCCATTTGGTTCCATTTGTACACTCTCAGAAAAAAAGGAAATTCATTAACTTTTTTTTTTAACCATGTCCACACAACATCTCTAAGGTATATTAATAACATAGTAAAATATTGAAAATGAGTGGCATTCCCCATTTAAGACACGTGCATGCACACTTGCATTTGCATGCGTATTTGCGTGCATCTGCACAACAAGTATAGCATATTGAGAAAGATTTGTTTACAATGCTTAATTGTTGTATCCATAAATGACAAGACAAAACAACATAGGTCTACTTTTGCCCCAAAAATATTTTAGATGTGAGAAGTGGGGGGACGCCACCCCCCCCGTGTCTCCCCTCCACTACACCCCTGCCTTGCCCTGAACTGATATACTGTGATTATACTTTGTCTCACAACATGTGTACTGGTGGAACGCTATACGGTGCTGCGATAGCAACACATTCTGGTTGCTAGTTAGTGCTGCAATGGATGTTTTTAATTTCTTTATGTATGTACTTTTAGACAACCAAAGTCTAGGGCAGGGGTGGGCAATTATTTTTTTCCCAAGGGGCCAAATGAGATACTTAAAATATTGTGGAGGGCCAAGACCAAAGGCTGAACTAAAGTCTTTGTAATATCAATTGAATTTCAAGATGAAAGTAAGCTTTTTGACACCAGGTCCCTCTATTTATTCAGAATTTGAGCCACAGAGGACCATCATTTGATAACATTTTAGCCCCACGAACACCAAAAATAAAGATTTCTTTTGCTTTTGTCCACAATTCCAGGCTGGATTTCACATACAAAACAGGCACACATGGATAAAAACATTCTCTCTGGCTAATTCAGATGAATATTTTAACTCTTGAGAGCGTAAACATGAAACCAAATGGACCCGCAAGGGTCCATTTGGTTTCATGTTTACGCTCTCAAAGAGTTACATCTGGTTAATGCTTTCCATATTTACAGTAACTGCATGGAACTCTCTCAAGTACCACTGGTGGTCCCCGGACCACTGGTTGAAAACCACAGTACCCTTTCACGGGCCGGTCAGAGTCAGCCAAAAGGCCGCATAATGCCCAGGTATGCTCTAGGGTTTTATTTTTCTCCCGTGGGCTATGAGGGCATGAACTTTAGCACAGTAGTCTGTTCCATTTTAATCATGATCTTTCAATAAAATTCTGTCAAACTTGTATTTCCCCCCCATTATAATATGCAAAGTCTAATCTTATGTACCAAAACACAATAAAAGTCGGAACATAAGAGGGTGGGGGAATGTACATTACAGGCCTACTGCTGGATGTCCATAAATGTTGGGCTAAATATATGTTTTTTTGGGGGAATTCCCATTGTTTCCACGTCTACAAGACCACAGTCCTTTATACCCACATGGAAACCATGTCAGTGAAGAGGAGGGTCACACACTGTCACAGCACACTGTGTGGGTTTCAACCATTTTGATACCAGCGCCCACTATTTATTCATCGTTTCAGCTCCCCACCACCTATTGATGGAAGTTTAGTCTCTCAGACCCAATGTTACACATGTTTTGACTACTGCAACAGCAAAAAAACAACTCAACAAATTGCAATATGTCCAAAATTCAGCTGCCTGTCTCACCTCCACCCGCTCCAGTCCTCCGTAACCTCCACTGGCTCCCCGTTAAATACAGAATTGACTGCAAAATACTATACTCACCTAACCTGGCTCAGCCCTGAATCAGCCCCTTAAAAAATACTAGCTTATTTTTTCCCTGTGATTCAAGGACTGGCCTCCCTGCCTTTTGGGCCGTTTGTGCCGGTTGGAAATCCAATCCTAGCACCTGATTGGCCAACAGCCTGTCACTCACTTCATTCCCAACGTCGCCATCCAATCCCAGCACCTGATTGGCCAACGGCCCTGTCACTCACTTCGTTAACAACGTTGTCCGCTTTCCCAATATTCTTAGGGGTTCATATGAACCAATCACCGAACCAATCACCTGCAGCTTTGATAACGCCCATCCTAGAAACTGCTGAGTAATGAAGTGAAACGAAGTGGAACGAAATGACACCACCTACAAATCACTCAACTCATGGCTCCCCCCCTACCTCTCCGACCTCCTCGTGTCACGTGCCTCATCTCGCTCACTCAGGTCTAGCGGTGCCGGTCTCCTTACGGTCCTCAAGTAGATGGAGCTCAAACCCTGGGGCGACAGAGCCTTCTCCGTGGACCCCCTACCCTCTGGAACACCCTCCCAAAACACATCCCAGATACCCCCTCACTTTCTGCCTTGAACACCACACTCACTAGAGAAGACCGACTATGACTATGACTCACTGCACACATAATGTGGTTAAAACAGAAACACTTTCTAACCACCTGCCCCTTATCCCATACCGGGGGTCAGCAACATGCGGCTCAGGAGCCGCATGCGGCTCTAGAACACAGCCCTAGTGGCTCCCTGGCTGTAGCATTATTACATACACACTGGGGTGATCTGACAGTTACATTGCCAGTTAACGTAGCGCTTGTTGACCATGCCACAAAATCCCAGCACTTATCAGAGATCGAGCTTCAATCTGAACCACCCATTTTCAACAGTTTACTATATCATTAGTATATCTTTGAGATGTTGTGTGGACATGATATAACTGATGTGTTTCCTAGAAACGGAGGTCTGAAAAAAAAAGACATTAACATGGTGAAACACAGCTTGATGACATCATTAGGTTGTGTTTCACCATGTTAATGATTTTTCTTTTACCAGGGTCCATTTGGTTCACATTTGTACACTCTCAGAAAAAAAAAAAAAAAAACAAAAAAACAATGAAAATGCATGGAATTCCCTGTTTGACAGGGCTTATTATGCTTACATTTTTTGCGGCTCCAGACAGATTTTGAATTTATTTTTTTTGTCGAAAATGGCTCTTTCAACATCTTGGGTTGCCGACCCCTGCCCCTTATACCAAGACATCACAGACACTACACTTCCCACAGATTACACACACTCAACGCAAGTTTGAAACTATGACCAACGAGGGAAAACTCCCATATAGTCCAGTGGTTTTCAATGTTTTTCACACCAGGGACCGCTATCTATTCAGCATTTGAGCCACGGACCACCATTTGATGACATTTTACCCCACACAGACCCCAAAACCCAAAGATTTCTTCTGTTTTTTAATCTACAATTCCAGGCTGAATTTTGGAAACATACACAGGCGAACCTAGATCTCTAGTTGTGTAGACTTAGGGCTAATTCACATGATGAATATTTTAAGGGTCCATTTGGTTTCATTTTGGTTTCATATTGGAATCCTCTCAGGGACCACTGGTGGTCCCCGGACCACCTGTTGAAAACCCCTGATATAGCCAGCTATTGGGAGAAATACAACAATGTGCAGTGCACACACAGCAGCAAGATTTGTGCACTGCTGTGGCGGTTGTATAACTTGTATTCAAATGGAACACAACCACCCTAAGGACTACGATCTGTACTATCCAGACTTTCCCATCATGTAAACAGAGCTGCTACATTTAAACAGATGGTAAAATCTGTTTGTTCTCTTTCCTATTCTGCATAATCTATACCGAAGTGGCAAATAATATGTTTCTGTTTGTTAAAAGTTCTTTGCCCTGTTATAACATGTTTTAAGGCTGTTGAAAATAGTTAATTAATGGGATTAAATTAATTTTGTTGATTAATCTGATTAAAATTTTTAACGCAATTAACTCATATGCACACTGACTCAACCCACTGAGCATTTTCTCATTGAAAGAAATGGGTAGAGCATGGTTTTACGGAGACATATAGCTGTGTGTCTCCCTGTAACCAGAGCCATAGAGTATAGCTGGAGGATCTACAAGCATTGAGGGCTTGTAGATCACCTATTTTGATAAATATTGGAAAGATAAATAGTTATTTTTTTCACAGATTCTGTTTCTTTTTTAAATGTTGAAATCCTGTCCAGGAAAACATGCATATTTTGGACATAGTTCGAGTGGTGATTAATCATGATTAAATTAATTTTGAAGCTGTGATTAATTTGATTAAAAAATTTAATCATTCAACAGCCCTAGTTATAACCTATTATAAAACAATGCAGTGAAACAAATCTGTTTACAAAACTCTGTACCCCCCTCCCACTGTACAGGGCTTGACACTAACACTTGCCCGCTTGCCTGGGGCAAGTAAAAAAAAAATGGTGGGGCAAGTGAAGACTGCTACCTGGTTGCCCGATCGGGCAAGTGTGTGACTTAGTGCACTATAACACAACACAAGATAAATTTGTCTTGAAGGCAGTCATTGCACTCTGTGTCTTTCCCTGCTTTCTAGCTGTCCACAATTCCAGGCTGGATTTGGGAAACAAAACAGGCAAATTAACATACACATCAAAATGACCATTAATCTTCTACATTCTCTAGTTGTGTAGACCTGAATTTTAACTCTTGAGAGTGTAAAATGAAACCAAATGGACCCGCAAGGGTCCATTTGGTTTCATTTTTACGTTCACAAGAGTTACGTCTGCAAAATTTACAATATATTTTTTGGGGGCAAGTGACCATGACCTGAGGGCAAGTAGAACCTGACTTGCACTTGCCCGATGGGCAAGTGCCTCTGAGACCTTAGTGTCAACCCCTGCTGTATATTTGTCCCTATTTTCAACTGTTTTTATTGTATTGCAGGGGTTGACACTAAGGTCTGCCAAGTCAGGTTCTACTTGCCCTAAGGGTCATGATCACTTGCCCCCCAAAATATATCGTAAATTTTGCATTTAAGTTTACTTTAAACATTTCCTTTCGCAGTCGAAGACTATGTTTTGTTAAAGTCACAATATAGTCGCTACAGTATATATTCAACTTGTAAATCAGTGCTTCCCACAGTGGTTCCCATAGTGGTCACAGACTCAGGGGTCTGTGACACCAGCAAAATGATAGTTTGGAACCAAATGGACCTGGGAGAGAGATAGGATAGATGGCTAGAAAGCAGGGAAAGACGCAGAGTGCAATGACCTCCTTCAATACAAATATCTTGTGTTGTGTTATAGTGAACTAAGTTGCACACTTGCCCGATCGGGCAACCAGGTAGCAGTCTTCACATGCCTGACCATTTTTTTTTACTTGCCCCGGGCAAGCGGGCAAGTGTTAGCGTCAAGCCCTGTAGGCCTATTGTTTGTGCTGTTTTTGCTTTTGACACTTGCTTTGGCAGTGAAACGTCTGTTTTCTCATGCCAATAAATGTCCATTGAATTGAATTGTTTGTTTTGTACTACTGAACATGTATTAGTGATATTAGTTGGTAGTTCTTTTAAATGCTGTTCTAATCTAGTGGTTTTCAACCAGTGGTCCGGGGACCACCAGCGGTCCCTGAGAGGATTCCAGGTGGTCCCCATCTAAATGATGGACAGTTGGTACCAAATGGAGCCTTATAGATCTGTAACTCTTGAGAAAATTATACCAAATGGGCGCTTTAATACAGGTCCATGGTATCATTTTACACTCTTACGAGTTATAATTATATAATTACAGTATATTTAAACATCTGAGTTGCTTGAAGGGGCATTCCAGAATTGCTTGAAGGGGCATTTCACCAATATTCCTGAGAGGATACAAATGTGAACCAAATGGACCCTTTATGGTCCATTTGGTTCCATTTGTACCCTCTCAGGAAAAAGGGGTCTGAAAGAAAAATCATTAACATGGTGAAATACATCTTGATGATGTCATCAGATGTATTTCGCCATGTTAATGATTTTTTTCAGACCTGCATTTTTAGGAAATACAGAATTATTGGGGGAACTTTTGTATCATGTCCACACAACTTCTCTAAGGTGTATTAATGACATATTAAAAATAAATGTTAAAAATGGGTGGAGTTCCCCTTTAATTCTCAAGAATCTACATACATTTAGAAAATGTA
Source organism: Benthosema pterotum (assembly GCA_039105355.1). Taxonomy (NCBI): domain Eukaryota; kingdom Metazoa; phylum Chordata; class Actinopteri; order Myctophiformes; family Myctophidae; genus Benthosema; species Benthosema pterotum. The sequence goes on along the minus strand of CM076975.1, from coordinate 45,424,521 downwards.
GAAGAATTGCTTGTTATTTTGACCAACATTTTAGCAAGTGACCATGATGACCTGAGGGCAAGTAGAACCTGACTTGCACTTGCCCGATGGGCAATTAAGTGCCTCGGAGACCTTAGTGTCAACCCCTGAGTGGTATGTGGCTGAAACGCAGAATGATTTTGGCCTTGGGGGCGGGGTGTCGTGGGATACCCACGGCGGAAGTGCTGCGCTCTGATTTGATCTCACTAACGTGTCGTCATCTCCGGCCCCTCCCACGCCCGTCCACTGCTGTTCTACGTCACATCATTTAGAGCGACGCCCACCCCGGAAAGTTGACACGCCCCTCAAGGCCACTTTCCAACGCGCGTTAGTCCAGGCTTTCCGTTTTCGCGCAAGGCGGACGAAAATGAAAGCCTGGGTGTCGTTAGTGTCAACCCCTGAGTGGTATGTGGCTGAAACGCAGAATAAATAGAGGTCCCTGATATGAAAAAGGTTGAAATCCACTATTCTAATCTATTGAAACAGTGTGTCAATTCAACCACCCTAACCCTGCTCAGTCAGGCCGACCTACGTCACATTGACGCGACGTCGCGTGACGATGACGTCACTGTCGGACTTCTGGGTGGTCTCATTTTAATCCGGAGTTGTTGTAGATTTCAACCAACGTTGGTTTGAAGAGAATCGACCACTTTTTCACATAAATATAACCCTTTGAAGTTGACATAAATATGTACACGTGTTCAAATCGCGTAAAATCTGTGCGCATGTGTTTGTTTATCCATGTGTTTGTTTATTCTCTTCTCCGATGTGTTCTGTGTCGTCGGTTCCATTGCTTTTCGAAACAAGGTTTTTACACCAAGGATGAGTCAAAAAGCTAGTTAGCTAGCCAGCATTTGGCTAGTGGGAGGCAGTTACCACGTCGTAGACGTGTAGGGATGTGACGTAGCCGAATCCTCCTTCAGAATCTCCACCGTCCATCCGCCGTCTATATACACTCTATCATGGCCAGAGTTGCGACATTGAGGGGCAGGGACACAGCCCATAGACTCCAATGCATTCCGTGACTTCCGGTTGTCCCCATTCTCAATAGAAACTCTATGTAGAAGAGCTTGGACTGGCCCCATGAAGTGAACGCACATAACGTACCTAACGGTTACGTGCGTTCACTTCGAGTGAAACCTAACTCTGTTTCCCTCAGCTCTGCACTTGAGAGAGCCACAACACACACGAACAACACACACAATGCAACATTTATTTTTATACAATACACACATGTGAGGGTGTGTGCGCGCGCATCTGCCCGTGCGTTATGCGCAAAACAAAGACAGATCGATCGATAGTGTGTGAGGGAGGGAGAGTGTGTTAGGTCAGTGTGTTAGTGTTAGTTTGTTGTTTGTTTTTTATCGTTGTGTTGTTATCACAATGGATGGACTAGTAGCGTCCGTATCGGAAACATACTTTTAGGAGCAATCAGACATCTCGACAGAAGACGTTGCCATTATATTACGTGGCAAAGTCGCCTTGGACCTGATGTGTGAATATGGATACATTCTGAGTAAGTGATTTCCCTTCTCTCTTCTCCGTCTCTTTCTCTCTCTGTGTGTGTGTGTGTGTGTGTGTGTGTGTGTGTGTGTGTGTGTGTGTGTGTGTGTATGTCTGTGTCTGTGTGAGTGAGCAGACACATATTGAAACATTGTACACATTATGGTCCTGACTCCTGGGGCCTATTTCACGAAAGGTGGATTAGGGAAAAAGCCAGGATTTAACTGATATCCCGGTTAATTATATCCTGGATTAGCGTTCATTCGGTTTCATGAAAACTGGTTAATCTTGCCAGATTAACTTGACCAGTTAACCTGGATATGTTGAGGCTTGATTTGGTTTCATGAAAGCAATGCCACATTAGTTCCCATGGAAACTAATGCTATGGACTTAGCCTGCTCCGGACCAGGCTAACAGTCAGGTTTAACCTAATCCTGATGTCTTTACTGGGCATTAGACAATCAATCTGATTACAAACCAATGAGTTTTAACACTTCTTCAATTATTAAAGGTTTATGTTGCCTTATTTATCAGTCTGCAGTCATATTGCAGATCAATAAATAACACCATATTGGTCATTAAAGAAAAAAAAAGTCCTATATTCCAAAGAACTATACAGTACATACACTACAGTACAATACAGTGTGGTACAGTATGGCACAGTGCAGTATGGCACAGTACAGTATGATGCAGCTACAATACAGTGAAGTACAGTGTGGCACAGTACAGTATCGTACAATACAGTACAGTACAGTACAGTACAGTATGATACAGTACAGTACCACCTTGTGCTTTCCTGTACTGCATCATCAGTATACTGTACCACAATGCTCTGTACTGTACTCTATGCACTATACTGTATCATACTGTATTGCACCACAATGCACTGTATTGTATTCTATGCTCTGTACTGTATCATACTGTACTGTACTGTACATACTGTACTGTACTGTATTATACTGTACTGTACTCACTGTACTGTGAGTACAGTACTGTGACATACAATACTACATATTGTACTGTGTCATAAAGTTCATAAAGTTACTGGTATAAATAATTGCATTGAAAATAAATAAAAATGATTACTTTTAAGGATTCCATTTAAAAATATGAGGATTTTTATTCAGGATTTCAATTCAAATATAGCAAAAATAGACACTCTACAAGCTCTATTTTTGGCAATGGCAGTAATATGCATTGTGGCCCCTCTTGAGTGAGTGTGAAAATACATGTATCTATTATGGCATCAGTATTTGTCTTAGAAGATTAAGTCATTGTATCAATGTAGCAGTAAGTCTGTGGGATAGATGTTAGTTCTTCTACTAAGTAAGATATACAGAATAAGGAGGCGATAATGCAACTATTAAGGATGCCGGCTTCCATAACACCCCACGAAGAAGAAGGATCAGTGATTCTGGCTTCTACCAAAGGGGTCTAGAAAGAAAAAGCCAAGCTGTTTTTTTAGCCAGGCTTGACTATCCTGGCTTGCTAAATCCTCCCATTTTAAGCCTTGCTTGGCTTTAGTGGAACAGAATAAACCAGGCTCTACAGACCAGGCTCTAATAAGCCTGGTTTTGGCTTAAATCCCCGATTTGCTAATCCACCTTTCGTGAAATACCCCCCAGGAAGCAAAACTGTTACAATATGTTTCCATATTGTTGTGTATATAGGCAGCAGCAGGAGGAGGAGGAGCAGCTGGGTGGGCAGTTTCATACTGAGGCCAGATACTAGCTGTTATAGTTTCTGAGCCTAAGAAGTGAGTACCAATTCACTTTTATACACTATTACCAGTAATAATAATAATAATAATAATCTATCACGTGCACAGACTGGCCACGGAGCACCCGATGTTTTTGCATTGTTTTTTTTATTGGTGCTTCATGTAATATGATGGTGACACCTCTTTTGTGAATCATGAAATACTGTTTTTACATTTTTTCCAGTGACGGTGACGGAACCTATTTTGTAAATCATGTACTAATGTTTTTACATTTCTGCAGTGATGGTGACACTTCACCTGTGGTGGTGACACAAGAGAAAGAGGCCATGGCAGCGGGGGCATGCAGAGGTTAGTGTATTTATTGTAATGTTGAATTCAACTGTTAGATATGCATGTCACGTGTGGAGCTAATCACATGAATTTACTTATTGATTGGTGTGATTATCTGCAATTCTAGGCCAAGAGCTCAGTCAGCTCCACCCCTCAGCTTGGGAGACTGATGGCGAGAAGGACAGCGGCCCTGTGAAGCAGTTCAAGTTCCTCCAAAAAGGCCAATTGGACCAACACCTCCACGCCCTACCAGCCGGTCGAACTGTTTGATCTGTTTCTCTCATAGTGTTTTGCACATTTTGTGTGAGAACACAAACAAGTGTGCCGCCATCAACAAAGCCCAGGGGACGAAATACAGGTGATATGAGGTCAGCGTGGCGGAAATGAGGAAGTTCATTGGACTACTATACCCGTATAGTCTTTGTTGAACTGTCAAATGTCCAGAAGTACTGGAGGAAGAAGCATGTCTGCTCAGTGCTATACCCTGGTCTGGCCATGGCAAGAGATAGTTTCAGGGCATAAATATAAAGATCTGTAAAAAACGCCTAACATAACCTAATACCAGCTCAAAATAAGTAATGACTTTATTTTACTTGAATTCCATCATTCTATATTCATATAGACAATATATCTTGACCTTTTCAACAGACAATATGATCAGATAAGCATGTTTGTGATCTTTACAAGTCCATAAACCTTATTTTTCAAATCCGTTTTTGTCTATTTTGTTTCTTTCTGGGTCAAATGCATTGATATTAGGTCAAATTGAAACAAATAATTGTTGAGACATATGGGTTAGGTTGTGCTGAACAAAAATATACCAAATATAGCTATGAAATACTTCCTAGTGTGGAATATAAGGACTAAAAAAAAAAAAAAAAAAAAAAAAAAACGCCTGGCATAGATATACCTAATAACAGCTCAAAATAAGCAATTATGGCTTTATTTCTCTTGAATCTCATCATTTTACATTCTTATAGACCACATATCCTGACTTTCTCAACAGCCAAAATTCTTAGATAATCATATTTGTGATTTTTACAAGTCCATAAACCTGAAAAACAAGGTCCGATTTTTGTTTTTGCATGTAGTTTTTGGTTCAAATTACCTTTATAGTATGTAAAAGTGAATTAATTATGGTTTATTATTGTAGCTGAGGTTGTCCTGAAAAAGAGGGTACCAAACATTAGTGGCTGGACACATTATGAATGTGTTTTATAAAGGAAAATGCAAAACATCACAAAACGGGCTAAAATCAACAGGGACTGTTGGACAAGGACTACGATCTGTACTATCCAGACTTTTCCATGTAAACAGAGCTGCTACATTTAAACAGATCTGTTTGTTTTCTTCTTATTCTGCATGATCTGTCTTGAAGTAGCAATAAAAATGTTGTTATAATGTGCTATAACTTTTTTTTTTTTATAAAACAATGCAATGTAGCATAACTCTGTCTACAAAAATCTGTACCCCCCTCCAACTGTATATATTTGTCCCCATTTTCAACTGTTTTTATTGTATTGTTTTGTGACTCTTGCTTTGGCAATGTAAATGTCTGTTTTATCATGCCAATAAAGCTCCTTTGAAAAAAAAAAAAAAAAGAAAAAAAAAAGAAAAAAGTGTGGCTTCAGCACTCGTTTGGAGATAGAAATGTGACACAGCAGCAGCCTCTAGTGGTGGATCTCGTTTACCTTGTTTGCAGTTTAAAGCAGGGGTTTTCAACCTTTTTCATCCCAGGGAGGGACCACCATTTATTCAGAATTTGAGCCGCGGACCACCAATTGAGGACATTTTTATCCCCACAGACCCCAAACACTAAACATTTCTTTTGCTTTTGTCCACAATTCCAGGCTGGATTTGGGGAAACCAAACAGTCCAACATACAGATCAAAATGACCATTAATTTTCTACATTCTCTAGTTGTGTAGACTTGGGCTTATTCACATGATGAATATTTTAACTCTTGAGAGTGTAAAAATGAAACCAAATGGACCCGCAAGGGTCCATTTGGTTTCATTTTTACGTTCTCAAGAGTTACATCTGGTTAATCAACTTAGCTGGGGACCACCTGGAACCCTCTCAGGGACCACTGGTGGTCCCCGGACCACCTGTTGAAAACCCCTGGTTTAAAGCACCAGCGAATTGGGGGGGGGGGGGGGGGGGGGGGGGGGGGGGGGTGGGGGTGGAATAGGTCGAACAAAGGATTAGAAAGAAGCCAGAGGATCTGCAATTTATGTAACGACAACAAAATTGGAGATGAGTATCACGTCTTGATGGAATGTAAAAATGTAACGATTATGTCTTTTAAACAAACGTATTTATTTACCAATTTATTTTTTGAAGCGGCCAACCATGTATAAATTCATCTTATTGTTGAATTCTAGAAAAGAAAAAAGTAATTTATAAACCGGGGTGCCTTTCTAAAAAATGTTCTTCCTTTGTTCAAGTAAAATATGTAAACGAACTGTAGGCCTATACTTACATGTATTGTATACTTTTGACTCTGTGCTCCAAACCGTGGAATACGGTCGTGAGCGAAATAAGATGATTGATTGATTGATTTATTGATTGAATAACCCCCTTTTTAAATTAGAGTTCTGTATTTGCTATACATGCTATAAAAGGTTGGCCACCAGAAATAGGCCTAATATTTAAGACCCAGGAGGAATAGGCCTAGCCACCCCCCCCCCCCCCCCCCCGCGCCCGACCAACGCTTTTTTTTCCCCCCGCTAATTTTCGCACATAGTGCACACGCAACAATTATCCGATTGCTTAGAAAACACCAAATAAATGTACCTGTATTTCCACTATGCAGGATTTTCACACTATTAAAGCCAACACACATTGATTTAACAAAATAAACAGCCATTATAACGAGAATGTACCCGTATCTCCACTATACAGGATTTACATGCAATTAAAGCCAATACACATTGAATGATGTAACGAAATAAACAGCCATTACAATAACTAAATGTACCTGTATCTCCACTATACAGGATTTACATGCAATTAAAGCCAATACACATTGAATGATGTAACGAAATAAACAGCCATTACAATAACTAAATGTACCTGTATCTCCACTATACAGGATTTATATGCAATTAAAGCCAATACACATTGAATGATGTAACGAAATAAACAGCCATTACAATAACTAAATGTCTGTATCTCCACTATACAGGATTTACATGCAATTAAAGCCAATATACATTGAATGATGTAACGAAATAAACAGCCATTACAATAACTAAATGTACCTGTATCTCCACTATACAGGATTTACATGCAATTAAAGCCAATATACATTGAATGATGTAACGAAATAAACAGCCATTACAATAACTAAATGTACCTGTATCTCCACTATACAGGATTTACATGCAATTAAAGCCAATACACATTGAATGATGTAACGAAATAAACAGCCAATGCCAAACCTAGCCAGATAAATGCACCTGTATTTCCACTGTACAGGATTTACACATAAGCAAACACTAATTTAACAAAATAGGCCATACACTGCCCACTTCACATCTTTACCGAAATAATTATAAACAACAACACAAAATGTGGGAAAACCTAAATGAATCATATTCTTACCTTAAATGTGTTTTTTTCCTGGTTTTGGTCCGTGCAAAGTCATCCACGATATCATCAAAGTTAATTCCACGGGTCAGCTCACTCTCTATGGCCATCAGTGAAAGTGCCTTTAAGCGTCTCTGGGTCATTTTAGTTCTCAGTTCATTTTTGATCCTGGACATGAGAGAAAAGGACCGCTCCCCTTCACAGTTACTAACGGGCAGAGTCAGAAACATCCGCAGCGCCACATACACGTTGGGAAATGATGTTTCCATGCCAGTAGTCTTCAGATTTATGAAGACTTTGAGTTGTTCTTTGGGGCTTGGGATTTGGTGCATGGTTTTGGTCAAACTTAAGAAAAGCTCTGAACTGAATTAGCTCATTGCCCAACTCGCCTGTTAGGTCAGATGGATATGCGGAGGCCAGAATGTCAGCTTTCTCCATGACTGTGCGATTGGACACGGTTTTCGCACAGAAAAGGACACTATACAAACTGCACAGCTCCTCGTAGGCCTGAAGGCGGTGTCCCAGGCTCTGGACAAGTGTATCAATTGCATTGTATCTGAAACCTGCGTGTTCCATCAAACACACAACGCTTTAACTCCTCTGTCAATAAGTATAGCTTTTGCCCGTTCACTTTTCATGTACCCCCATAGCGCTGGATCAGTCACAGTTTCACACCAATCCTCGCCCTCGTGTTCTGCTGCTGGTTCACTCTGAGCATCTGGCTGAGGCTCCACCTCCGGTATAAATCCAGAAGGTGGCGGAGGAGGTGAAGCAAGTTGCCGCTGGCCTTCTTGATCATCCGTTTCTGACTGCGCTGCCACTTTCTCTTCATCCTCTTCGTCCGCCGGCGTCACTAATGGTGGTGGTCGTGGTGGTGGTGGTGGTGGTCGTGTCGCTCCGAGTCCGACTGCGGTATCACCAGTTGCAGAAAATAACTGCTGTAGTTGTTCTGCAGCTGCAATAGTAACATCCATATTTTCACCACCACCTCCATCTTCCACCACGTCCACGATGGTCACAGGGGACGGCGTCCCCCCTCTTCTCACATCTAGAATATTTTTGGGGCAAAAGTAGGCCTATGTTTTTGTCTTACCATTTACTTTTATGGATGCAATTAGGCAGTGTAAACAATATTTCTCAATATGCTATACGTGTTGTAATTAGCTAGCATGTCTGTGTGTGTTGCGCAGGTGCACGCAAATGCACATGCAAATGCAAGTGTGCACTGTGCATGCACGTATCTTAAAGGGGAATTCCGCTCATTTTCAATATTTTACTATGTCATTAATATACCTTAGAGATGTTGTGTGGACATGGTAAAAAAAAAAAAGTCCCCCCCATTCTGTGTTTCCTAGAAATGGAGGTCTGAAAAAAATCATTAGCATGGTGAAATACATCTTGATGACATCATCAAGATGTGTTTCACCATGTTAATGACTTTCCTCACATTTGTACACTCTCAGAACGCCAAGAGGCGTCCCCCCACTTCTAAAAGTCCCACTACAACACTGCTCAGAAGCAATGGAGCTCTGGACCAGAGCTAGTGCAAATTCACAACAGGTGGTGGTTGGCCTGATACCTAACGAGTTCTCCCAGCTAGACTCCAACACTTTGAATTATAACCAGGCAATGAATAATGACATGAATGATGGCGCCGACAATAACATGTCTAAGGTGGATTTTTAATGAAACAAACAAACAAAAGAGGATCATTCAAAGTTCAGCTGCGGTTGGTGAGTTTGACGTTGTGTAATAGCCTACAATCAGATATGGGACTTTTCTGTTTGAATGAGTGTGGGCTGTAGCCTGTGATGGGAAGTTGCTCAATTTGTTAGCAGCCTGTTGTATTTTACTTTATGTTAAGATGGACGCGTAATGGTCTGCAAATGGACCATACAAAGTTACCAATATTAGGGTGACCAGATGTCCCTCTTTCCAAGACTTTTAAGGCATTCCCCCTAAAAACTGACATCCTGTTCCACATTGTTTAAAGGGGAATTCCACCCATTTTTTTTCTTTTTTTTCCTGAGAGGTTACAAATGTGAACCAAATCCATTCGGTACCATTTGTACCCTCTCAGGAAAAGGGGTCTGAAAGAAAAATCATTAACATGGTGAAATACATCTTGATGATGTCATCAGATGTATTTCACCATGTTAATGGTTTTTTCAGACCTCCATTTTTACCTCTTTTTATCATGTCCACACAACATCTCTAAGGTATATTAATGACATATTAAAACGTTGAAAATGGGTGGAGTCCTCCTTTAAGGGTCAAGTTTTAACCTTGCAAAAAAGGGGAAGTACACTACAGCCTCTGTCAGCTTCTTTTAGCACTGAATCCAATTGTTTTTGATTAATAATAATTATAAGTCACTACCAAGTCAAAGTAATGTTCTACATATTTAAATTTAATCCCTCAAATGTTGCTTTTTGTAATAGTCCAGGACCACACAGTGCTTGTACATCTGACTGTAAAGATTACAGGTTGCAGACTGTTCAGTGCACTTTTTTTTTTTTTTTTTAGGTCAAAGCAGGGCCGGATCTAGACGGGGGCAGGGGTGGGCAGTGCCCACCCAAATGTGCATCCTGCCCACCCAATGAAAGGTAATGTAAGTGTTTTTCATCAGTGGTCCAGGGGCCACCAGTGGTTGAGGGAAGTCCAGGTGGTCCCCAGGCTAAATTTTGGAAAGTTGGGTAACCAGATGTAACTCATTGAGAGCGTAAACATGAAACCAAATGGACCCTTGCGGGTCCATTTGGTTTCATGTTTACGCTCTCAAGAGTTAAAATATTCATCATGTGAATTAGTCCAAGTCTACACAACTAGAGAATGTGGAAGATTAATGGTCATTTTGATGTGTATGTTTGACTCCAATCCAGCCTGGAATTGTGGACAAATTAAAGCAAAAATAAATCTTTAGTTTTGAGCTCAAATGCTGAATAAATAGTGGGCCCTGGTATCAAAAAAGATTGAAAACCACTGCTTCATATGAAAAAAAAACGTTTTTGAGTTGCCCACCCTGCCATTCTTCCAGCCCACCCTAGTAGGGCTGGCTAAATCCAGCCCTGGGTCAAAGTAAGGTCACATCAGCTCATCTCCCTTCACCAACGCAATACTGTTGAAAGCAGCAGCATGAAGAAAGTAGGCCACAGGGACGTTTTTGCCATTAGGCGGCCTAGGCAGTTGCCTAGGGCGCCATGAGGGGAGGGGGCGACCATGAGGGGAGGGGAGAGGGCGACCACCAGACATGCTTTAAAAGGATACCAGGCTAATATGGATAAATACATTATGCTTGTCCTCTATAACTAGAATTGAGCATTTAAAACACATAATGTTCTTTAGTTTAAAAATAGTTCATAATTTTATCCCCTACGATATGTCTGTGCAAATCATTATCTCTTCGGGGGAGTTTATATAAACTTGAACTTGAATCTGAACTTGATCTCTTGTCTGTGTACATGGGCGGCAGTGGCTCCAGCCCGGGCGGCTGGAAAATTTTTGGGCTTTTGGTGGGTCAAAAACGCATAGATAGCAGCATTTTAGCATCTACAACAGACTATACTAACACATTAGGCTTATACAAGCCGCTTATATACACCATCATTCGCCTACTACAATGTTGTGTAAATTATAATTATTATATTTCACGTCGTGAAAAAAATGGCAGGGCAAGTGAAGACTGCTACCTGGTTGCCCGATTGGGCAAGTGTGCAACTTAGTGCACTATAACACAACACAAGATAAATTTGTCTTGAAGGCAGTCGTTGCACTCTGCTTCTGTGTCTTTCCCTGCTTTCTAGCTATCCCTACCTATATCTCTCACAGGTTAATTTGGTTCCAAACTATCATTTTGCTGGGGGCAGGGACCACTGGGTCTGTGACCACTATGGGCTAATGAAGATGATGAATTTTAACTCTTGAGAGTGTAATTTTTTTTTTTACATCTGGTTACATCTGCTTAACCAACTTAGCTGGGCACCACCTGGAACCCTCTCAGGGACCACTGTTGGTCCCCGGACCGCCTGTTGAAAACCCCTGGTTTAAAGCACCCAAGTAGGAAGTAAACTTAAATGCAAAATTTACAATATATTTTTTGGGGGGCAAGTGACCATGACCTGAGGGCAAGTAGAACCTGACTTGCACTTGCCCGATGGTCAAGTGCCTCGGAGACCTTAGTGTCAACCCCTGAAGTTGTTATATAAAATGCACCATTTACCCTAACAGTATCTATGCGATGGATAGCTCAACATTCAAAGTACATGAGGTTGACATTATGACATCATTACTGTACGTTACGCATCACTACTACTAGTTCTCATATTTTAGCCTGTTTGTTTCACAGTTCACAGCGTTGGCTAACGCCTCCCATCCTTCGTTCTTCCTCCTTTCTTTCTCTCGTTTCCCTTTTTTACATGACAGAGAAGTTATTACAGTCTGTCTGAGGAGGAAGTAAGACACTTGTTCAAAGGACAGTATGGCAGCTCCTACCTTTCTCTGGGTTCTTGGTGAGTATATTATTTCTTTGTTATATTACAGCAGTGGTTTTCAACCAGTGGTCCGGGGACCATCAGGGATCCCTGAGAGGGTTCCAGGTGGTTCCCCGAGCTCAACCAACTTGGTCAACCAGATGAAAAGTTGGTTAACCATGATGTAACTCTCGAGAGCGTGAAAAATGAAACCACGTTTACACTCTCAAGAGTTAAGTTAAAAAATATTCATGATCTGAATTGGCACCAACTTAATTAAGAAGTCTACACAATGTAAAAGAATGGTCGTTTTGATTTACTGTATGTTTGCCTGTTTTGCGTGCGAAAATCCAGCCTGGAATTTTGGACAAAAGCAAAATAAGTCTTAAGTTTTGGGGTCTGTGTGGTTGAAAATGTCCTCAAATGGTGGTCCGTGGCTCAAATGCTGAATAAATAGTCGTCCCTGGTAAGGTTGAAAACCATTGTATTACAGTGATATCGAGAGTTTGATCCATTTCAGTGGAGGAATAATGTGACTATACACGTAGGCCGCATGTTTGAGCAGAGTTCTGGCCCTTATGTGGGTTCAATATTTCAGCAGAATGCAGTGTGATGATGCAACTATAGACAGCAGCAGTTTGTTCTCAAAGTGGGTTCTGGAACCCCCAGGGGTCCTGGAGGGGTGTTTCAGACTCCAGAGGCTCCCCAGCTAAATGATAGTTTAATTGGGCCCTTATGGGACTGGCATTCTGAGAGTGTAAAAATGAATTTGCACACTCTCTTGAGTTAAATTAGCATTGACTTTACAATTTAAGTTTATGGTCCTAGTAAACATAAAAATGCCATTAAATGGGGGTCTGTATACAGTAATGCTTGCACGTCAAACTATATTTTCAAATGGGGGTTTGAGGGCTAGTTATTGTAAATGTGGGTGAAAATGTTTGTGAACCACTCACTCTCACTGTCATAGGCCACGGTGCATACATACATTTTTGACATTACATACTGTAAGCCAGGGATGTTTCCCTTCTAAACAAGTTCATGGTTATTTTATCCTCTACTCAGGCTTTTGAGATCACCCCAGTCAGTGTTTAGATATCTGGCGTTATCACTAATCATGTCCACTTCCTACACAGACACAGTGTAACTCCCAACTCCATTTTAGCCACGATAGATTAATCATAAACACCCTTGCTTGGGCCTGCCTGTCTGTGTCCTTCTAACAGCTATATGAGGAAGCTATGTTTTTTTTAATTTATGATTGATTAAATGAATAAATAAAAAGACAAATGGCCTTGACAAAAACATGCTCCCTCATGTACTGTATTAGAAGGACAATCACCAAGAATGAGTGTTTTTGATGAATCTGTCTGTGATAGATTGAAGGTACCGTACAGTTGGTTGGTACAGGCAGGGGGCATGTCTGAATAATGAAATATCTAAATACTGAATGCAGTAAAATTAAGAACTGGAGTGCTGTCAAAAGCATGAGTAGACGTTGAAATGACGTCAAACCACTTTGAATGTGAAATATTGCCAAACTGCAAAACATTTGTTGAATGTCAGAATATACTGACAATGCATTTTGACATGTTAGAGTGCATCAATTTCAGGTAATTCTTGTAATACTGTACTGTATAGTTTTAATGTTTTTCTACAGTCTTCTGACTGGTGGTAAATGTTAATTAATCACATTTCTGGTTATTGTATTCCAAAATTGGGTATGTGAGCGAGTTATCTGTCTAATTTGCTGTGATAACATATAAAAAAGCATAGTTCTATCCTACTGTATGTACGCTCAACTTGACATTGTGTCATCATTGTGTTTCAGTGCTGAGTAACATCCTGTCCTGTGGACACAGTAAAGGTCAATATACTCATTTATTTAATGCATTATTTCTATTCACTCAGTCACGTAATGAATCAAAAATCATCAATCAACAACATATTTGAGTTATTTATTTATTTACTAAGTTACATCATGTTTTCCTGCCTATTTCTATCAGAGTGGCCCATGGCTGTAACTATTAGAAATATATATCTGTGATAGTAATCATTGCTATAGAGCACTGTTATACATTGGCTAATTGAAAGTAGACAATCTACAAGTTCTCAGTGAGTCTCAATGTGACAAGTGTATGGTTTGTAGAGATTTGGCTAAATGTGCTGGCCTGGTCACATTTTGTGATGACTACATGTCTGTTTTTGGTCCAAGGAGTGTTTTTTGTATGAAACCTGCTTGGATTCAGTGGTCATACAGAGTCATGAAAACTAGTTTGACACATCACATGCAACTTTGACATTATTAAGACAATGAATAGTCTTGGCCTAGGAGAACCTTTTCCACGCTTAGTTTAACAAAACAAAATCACCTACTGTACATGATCAGGATAGGCAGTATAGGCCTATTGGTATCTACTCTACTTGCTTGGTAGTGTGATGTTGTAGTGAAAGATATTGTTTTCATTTGGTTTAATTATATGTCATATGTTTGTTTGTGTTTCTATGTGTTTGTGTAGGGCCACCTGATGCTGTTCTAACCCTGAAACCTGACTGGTCTCCTATATTTGCTGGAGAGAAGGTTACGTTCACATGTGACATTAGACAGAAGGCTAACTGGATGTACACTATAGTAACTACAGGACCAGATCCAGATCCAGTTCCATTAGTTAAATACTCTGATCAGAATAAATATACATTTGAAGCAAAGATAGAGTTCACTGGTAAATACAAGTGTTTTGGTGTATCCGGAGATACTTTAAAACAAACTCTTCCAGAGGGTGCAGTAACATTGACTGTATCAGGTAAGTCACATCATTATCGTTCTCATCACTTAATAACCGCTATAACACTCATGTATGAATCTTCTCAGTAAGGCCCTGTATGGAGAACTCTTCAAAGTAAAGGCTCACTCAGCTTGAGATGATCTTTAAAGGTTCAATTATATCGATTTGATTAATATGTACAAAGTGGTACTATTAAGAAGGGGAAAAAAAGGTTCTCACTTGTAACAAAAATCTGGACTAAAGCTGGATCATGACTCCATCCACACCACATTAAAACATGTACTGTTTTTATTATAAAATATTCTCTCACAGTACACTCTATATCCTCCCCATCCAGAGAGAATTGGCACCCCCATTGTAATGTCACCTAAACTGGCTCACATAAGTTTGGAAACCTGACTTTGGGAATTATTCTCTCCACCTTTAATAATACACATTTGTATTGTATCTTATATTGCTTTGATTGTTAGTTAGTCACTTTTACAAAAGTCAAGAATATAGCGAAAATGCATTTGTTAAATCATCATTCATTTTCCATGAGGAGAATCCAGTCATTCTCCTTGATTACACTTACTTGCATACATGGGATAATAAATGGAATAACACTTTTTAAAACTAATGTGTTCTTTATTAAGTCTATTTAATTTTACCACAAGTTACGCTGTGTCTAGTTACACACAATGCATTCATTAACGACCAATTTGCACAGAAGAGTACTGTAAATTGTACAGCAGCTATTTTTATACCCTAAATGTGCAAGATAAGCAAGTGCATTTCACTCAAATTTTACAAAGACAGCGGATTCATATATTATGGTTATATTATTAAGGCACATTTCACTATGTATAGTTTCAATCTAGTAGAGCACTCATTGTCTCCAGGCAGAATCTATTCAAGTTTTAAGCATTCCCTCCCTATGTGATCTCTTACAGATAGACCAAAGGCCACACTGACAGCTGAGCAGACAGTCCTACCACTAGAGGGCAGCATTCCACTGAGCTGCTCTGTGGAGCTCTCATCTGGATGGAGATACTACTGGTACCAGAACATTAACAACACACAGTCACTGATCCATCAATACTCTGCTGGATCACTCAATGTGTCACAAGCTGGACAGTACTGGTGCAGAGGAGGACGAGGAGAGACTGTTTACTACACTGAATTCAGTGACCCACGCACCATAGGTAAAACACTCACTTTATCAATCACTTTATGTTTTGAGACTTAAAGGGACAGTTCAGTACTTTTTTTTTTAACTTGCGCTGTATGAAATACTCTCCACTAAAGGTCTCAACGGGCCTGCAAATTAAGGCCCGGCCCTAACTGGGGCCTAACAGTTCAGGCCCTAGGCCCGGCCCGGCCCTACTAAATGGAATAGATTTCCCTACCCGGCCCTAAACTGTCGGGTTTGGGCAAAATTTGAGAATTCTCCACAGATTAAAAATGAAATGGCAATCAGCACCATCTTCATAATAGGTAAATACAGAAAATAACCATTATTCTTACTATAATAAAATAATTCATTATATATTATTTTTTCACGAGGCCCGAGGCCCTATACCCGGCCCTACTGAGTAGCATAGATTTTAGGCCCGACCCGGCCCTAAATGTCGGGTCGGGTCTGTTCGGGTTCGGGCAGAGTTTGAGAACTCTACTCTCCACTACAGTGGTGTCAACTGTTAATCGATTAATCGATTGCCAGAGTCAAGTGATGGGAGTTTTGCTCTGGTTATAGTGAAATATGAAGTCATTTTGTGGGGATCACTGGGGCCACACAGTAAAAGTAATTGAATCCATAAAACGTAATTTGTATCGTTGACGCATTTCTATGATATTAGATCAGTGGTTTTCAACCAGTGGTCCAGGGACCACCAGTGGTCCTTGAGAGAGTTCCAGGTGGTCCTCAGGCTAAATGATGGACAGTTGTTTAACCAGATGTAACTCTTTGAGAGCGGGAATATTAATATGAATGTTAACCAACTTAGCTGGGGACCAGCTGGAACCATCTCAATGACCACTGGTTGAAACCCACTGTTCTATAGTTTTCATATGACGTCCTGGTTGCCTCTCCCTCCAGTGTCTGCACCTCCTCCTCCTCCTCCACTGACCACATCTCCTCTACCTCCACCTTCAGTGAACCAAACTGAAGAACAAATACAATCCCAGAAGCTCATCTGGGGGTTGAGTGTAGGAGTCATCGTTGCTGTGATCATACTGACCGTCCTTGTGCTCCTGCTGTGCCGCCACGCGTCTAAAGGTGAGAACCGCTCAAAATAGAGGGTAGTCATAGCTCTGGTCCATAGCTCCACTGCTTTGATGATTCTGCCTTGCAGTGGAGTTCTGTGGAAGACGATGTAATCTCTAGGATGGACCTCCAACCAGTCACCAGCCTTTCTTCTGGAGTGGAAATATAGAGAAGGTTTTACCTGCACACCTAAACAGACACGGCTTGTGTGATTCACTAAGGAAAGCATCTTTAGTGGAGACACTCTGAGCCCCCTATCACATGGATCAAATGGACTTTTTGGCCAGAACACAAATGTTTTTCTCCGGAGGATAAAAATATTCTCTCTTTTTTTTTCGAGTAAAAAATAACCGCGTTCTGGCCAAAAGGTTCATTTTATCCGTGTGGAGGGGCGTTCAGAGTGTTTCCACTATGGAAAGTAGGCTTTCTAATCACACAAGCTGTCTTTGTTGGAACTATTGTATGGACCAGAGCTAGCCCTGCAGTTCCACTGCTTCTATGGTTCTGCTTTGCAGCAATTGTTTTTCCCCTCGGAAAAACAAAACCGCAACAGGATTTGCATCCTCTACTGATATTGCCAAGAGAATACCTCCATAGAGAATATTTTTCCACTGGTGAAAAGCAATCCCTTTCTGGCCAAAAAGCCAGATGAAAGAGAGGCTGGTCGGGTCAGGTTGTGTAAGATAACGCTGTTTTTCTCCCCATAGCTCTATTGCCAGGTAGAATCATAGGAGCAGTGGCGCTATGGACCAGAGATAGGCTAACGCATTTTGGGAAGGAATGCCTTTTGGTGTTCTAAACATTATACTTTAGCTATTGAAAAATATCACCTCTACAAGCTCATATAGCGCACCACTGTCTAGCACGCTATATGAGCTTGTAGATCTGCTGTTTTTTTTTGTTGTTTTTTTTTAAATGGGAAAATGCAACAACATACTGTATATTGTTTCAGAGTGAATGCTTTTAACTCAAGTATTTGCTTCTGGGCGATCCCTGGAACAACATACTGTGTATTCAGAAAGGGCTGATGGCCAATTACATATACAGTAGCCTTGCCAGGAGGCCATGATGTCAGGATGCCCAACTGAGCCATTGAGGGCCATATAGGTCAGGAGCCTGTAGCATGAGGCAGCTTGATGTACAAGTCCCATTTTTAGAGTCTTTAGCATGACCCGGCCGGGAATCGAATCCCGACCTCCCAGTCTCAGGACGGACACTCTAACCACAAGACCACTGAGCTGGTGCATATACAGTACATAGTACATACATGTATGTAATATTGTGCACCGCTGATACAGAATGTCCCACTGAACACAGAGGACATGGTTGCAGACAGTGTAAACATTATTTTTAATATATTTTATTATTTATTTTCTTTATTTCAGATTCATGCTGTGCCAGGTAGGTGATGTGTACGTGTACATGTGTGTGTGTGTGTGTGTGTGTGTGTGTGTGTGTGCACGCGCGTGCTCGTGCGCGTGCGTGTGCGTGTGTGTGTGTGTGCGTGCGCCCGTGCGTGTGCACGTGTACACTGTGCTGTGACATGTTCACTAATTTATGACACTAAATATTTCTCTCTAAATAGATCTGCCAAATCCAATCAGGACTCAGCAGCAGACCAGAGGACCAATCAAAGTGGACGTCCAGGTGATGGCCGCCCCTTGCGTCAATCAGTCAATCAATCAATCAATCAATCAATCAATCAATCAATCAATCAATCAATCAATCAATAAATCAATCATATGACTAGGGAGACGACTATAATGACTATATACTATATCTGTGGTTCTTTGTTCCAGACGAGGCTGCAGCCCAGTCCGGTGATGTGACATATTCACAGCTTGATCTCAAACGCAAGAGCAGGAAAAGCAGGAGGGGTGAGCATGCTACGTAAAACATAATGATCGCTATCTGATAAAGATACCGATCTGGTAACACAAAGGATATCGTAAAAAAAGGTCTGTCTTCTGCTGTGCACACCGTGCATTTCATAAAGCTAGCCTGTGTTTTTACCCATTGTGTCCTGACCCTCGATTCGAGTTTCTGACACCAGATTATACAGTAGTTCCTGACACCAGATTATAGCTGCAGCAACATTCTAGCTTTTGACTCTAGATTCTACAGTAGTTTCCGACACTAGATTCTAGTTATTGACACTAAATGATAGTTTCTGATGCTAGGATCTCCTTTTTGACACTAGAATCTACTTTCTGACGCTAGAATCGAGTCTTTGACACTAGATTCTATAGTTTCTGACACTAGATTCTACTTTTTCTGAAAAATCTGTGTTCCTGTGTCAGTGATGCTAACATATTTCTAGCCAAGGACCACCAGAATTATCCATATTTGGCTGCAGACCGCCATCTGAAAACATGTTGTTCTCGGGGTTCCCCAGAAGCGAAAAATTGAGATAAAATGTTTGCTTCCAAAATAATGTATTCAGAGATTTGCAGCACATTTTCACAATTTTTCAACAGATAAAACACCAAAACGCGTTCAGGACACTAAGGCTTAACTACTTAAAGGGAATTCCCCTCTTTTTCAACATTTTTTTTCTGAGAGCGTACAAATGCAACCAAATGAACCCTAACGGGTTCATTTGGTTCCATTTGTACGCTCTCAGAAAAAAAGAAGCGTCTACAGAAATCCATTAACATGCTGAAAATGCATCTTGATGATGTCATCAAGATGTTTCACCATGTTAGTGGTTTTCTTCAGACCTCCATTTCTTGGGAACAGAGAATGGGGGGAACTCTTTTATCATGTCCACCCAGCACCTCTAGGGTATACTAATGACATATTAGAATGTTGAAAATGGGTGGAATTTCCCTGGATTTATCAAGACTTTTGGAGTGATTGATTATTCTGTTGCCTTCTTATCACTCCAAAAGTTGTCTTTTTGTTAACAAGCTCATTAACTCACTGCACACCACCTCATGAAGTCCTTTAAGTGGTGATTGCACTACAAAACCCAGAAAACACCTCACACACTTTACAACTATAATTGATAAATGATATAACTTTAAATGCATTTATCTCTGAATGAGCGCTAGAAACAGTGACATGTGAACATACAGGCTGTTTTGCCAAATGTATTTAAAAACAACTGAAACACATCATCAACTCGTCTTATTTTTTCCCTTAAAGTAGACACCTTAAGCTGTCTTTGGATATCATTCATTTACACACATCAGATGATTTTCTATAAATTATTTAGTTACTGTTGATCCTAATGGGAATGAGCCTAGCTTTTCTGCTAATCTTTCAAAGAGTTAATAACAGTGTAATCACTACGTTTAGGTTTCTGCAATACCAGAGTTCCTAACAAAGTTTTTCCTCTACAGAGAAATATGCTGATCCATTTGAGAGTCCTTGTTATTCAGAAGTGAAGACCGGACGCCGCAAAGGTATTCATTCATTGTCTCACATTACCCCAAAGCATGTGTCTCACTTTTCATCACACCCACATTTTGGTAAACAAGACCTTGCTTAGTCTCTGTAATACTTTTATACAATTACTAAAAGAAAACAATCTAAAATTAAGTGATTTAAGATCAACAAAGCTGAGCTTTTGCCCGAGTGAGTCCAATGCATTTCTGGAAACTTCCGTTCTCTGGACATGGACAGAATATGGCATAAATAATCTAAATTTTAATTTTACTTGTGTGTTGTGTTGTGTTGTCGGTTTGTTGTGTTGTAGAAGCAGATGTGACCTATGCCCAGGTTAACTACGGAAGAGCCAAGAATAAGAGAGGTAGGTGAAATCTATCAACCTATCAATGCACAATACAATCCTCTAGTCTAAGCATCAGTTATATTCAGTGTTGGCCAATATTATAGGAAAGTAACTTCTTTACTTTACTCGTTACCCTACTTAGACAAAGAATCGAAGAGCAATATATTACATATTACGTTATTACTTTCCCAAGTTCTCAACTCCCAGAGATGTGCAACACAACTGAAAACAAAACCAACAAAATCCGACATTGTAAATGTCTTTCTTACATAAAAAAAATAAAAATAAAAGGAGCAGAGAGAAGTCATGGGAACATTTTAACCCTGAATCACAAAACAGACCTGCAACTAACAAAGCCAGATTTTGAAATTTGTCTCTTTGACTTTTTAAACTTCTTCACAATTGTTTTCAAAGACAGTTGAGGTCTTGTATTTAAAAATAAAATACAAAATAAAGCAGCAAGCGATTTGTAGTGTACATAACTGTGCGCAGGATGCAGTGTGTGGACTAGATCTACAATCTAGTGCACATCTCTGTTGTTACAGTACCTACAATACCCGATAGCTTGTAAATCTGTTCTGTTTTTGCGTGCAACAACAAGCTGATTTTAAAAAGTAACTTGGCATTACTTGCAAAATAATGCATTACTTATTACCCGTTTTTGCAGAGTAATCTCGTTACTTTACTTTTTGGAGCAAAAGTAATAACATTACAGTAATATGTGATCTAAAATTCGTTACTGCCCAACACTGGTTATATTGAACCATGATGCCATGACAGGTAGCCAGATTCATATAGTTAGGACCTAAACTTCATACTGTGGATGTGTAGGTGATGGCTATATGCTGTGTCTTTCATATGGTTCAGGACCTAAACTTCATACTGTGGATGTGTAGGTGATGGCTATATGCTGTGTCTTTCATATGGTTCAGGACCTAAACGTCATACTGTGGATGTGTAGGTGATGGCTATATGCTGTGTCTTTCATATGGTTCAGGACCTAAACGTCATACTGTGGATGTGTAGGTGATGGCTATATGCTGTGTCTTTCATATGGTTCAGGACCTAAACTTCATACTGTGGATGTGTAGGTGATGGCTATATGCTGTGTCTTTCATATGGTTCAGGACCTAAACTTCATACTGTGGATGTGTAGGTGATGGCTATATGCTGTGTCTTTCATATGGTTCAGGACCTAAACGTCATACTGTGGATGTTATGGTATTAGATATGTGCCAAGAAGGTGGAGAACAACTTTTATCACCTCAATCAAAAAAAGGATCATCTCAATTAAAAAAATAAATCCAAAATAAAAATTAAAAAAATCAAACAAAAAATAATAATTCAAATAAAAAATAAGGGATTGCGAGAAAAAACTTTGTACATGTGTGTAAAATGTTTGCCTTCCCCGCTCTCTCAGTTTTGTTTGTTGTCAGTTTATTTGATTACGATTCCAGTCTTCTCGTTTGCGCTCCCTGATTTTTTGTTTGCGGTTTTGACACAAACCTGTCAGGCGGGTGGGACTTCCCTGGCGCATTCCCATTGGCCCATTTACTTTTGACGGACAGCTAAGCAAGCCTATGACGCGGCTCTAGCAGCAGCAGCTACTCTGCCTCTGATTGGCTCCAACAGCGTCAACTCAGTGTTGCCAACTTGGCGGTGAGTTGGGGCGAAATTGATTGACAGGCGCCAGAGATAAAACCCTCATTTTTCACCATTTTTCCTCCTATGACAGTGGTTTTCTACCAGTGGTCCCCAGGATAAATGATGGACAGTTGGTTAACCAGATGTAACTCTTTGAAAACTCTCAAGAGTTAAAATATTCATCATGTGAATTAGCCCAAGTCAACACAAGTAGAGAATGTAGAACAGGGCTTGACACTAACACTTGCCTGCTTGCCCGGGGCAAGTAAAAAAAAATGGTGGGGCAAGTGAAGACTGCTACCTGGTTGCCCGATCGGCCAAGTGTGCAACTTAGTGCACTATAACACAACACAAGATGAATTTGTCTTGAAGGCAGTCATTGCACTCTGCCTCTGTGTCTTTCCCTGCTTTCTAGCTATCCACAATTCCAGGCTGGATTTGGGAAACAAAACATTAACATACATATCAAAATGACCATTAATCTTCTACATTCTCTAGTTGTGTAGACCTGGGCTAATTAAGATAATGAATTTTAACTCTTGAGAGCGTAAAAATGAAACCAAATGGACCCGTAAGGGTCCATTTGGTTTCATTTTTACGCTCTCAAAGAGTTACATCTGGTTAACCACCTGTCCATCATTTATCCTGGGGACCACTGGTTGAAAACCACTGTCATAGGAGGAAAAATGGTGAAAAATGAGGGTTTTATCTCTGGCGCCTGTCAATCAATTTCGCCCCAACTCACCGCCAAGTTGGCAACACTGAGTTGACGCTGTTGGAGCCAATCAGAGGCAGAGTAGCTGCTGCTGCTGCTAGAGCCGCGTCATAGGCTTGCTTAGCTGTCCGTCAAAAGTAAATGGGCCAATGGGAATGCGCCAGGGAAGTCCCACCCGCCTATGACAGGTTTGTGTCAAAACCGCAAACAAAAAATCAGGGAGCGCAAACGAGAAGACTGGAATCGTAATCAAAGAAAATGACAACAAACAAAACTGAGAGAGGGGAAGGCAAACATTTTACACACATGTACAAAGTCTTTTCTTGCAATCCCTTATTTTTTATTTGAATTATTTTTTTTGTTTGATTTTTTTAATTTTTATTTTGGATTTTTTTTTTTAATTGAGATGATCCTTTTTTTGATTGAGATGATAAAAGTTGTTTTTCAACTTAAAGTCCCAAATCTGATTCAGGTTTGTGTCAAAACCGCAAACAAAAAATCAGGGAGCGCAAACGAGAAGACTGGAATCGTAATCAAATAAACTGACAACAAACAAAACTGAGAGAGAGGGGAAGGCAAACATTTTACACACATGTACAAAGTTTTTTCTCGCAATCCCTTATTTTTTATTTGAATTATTATTTTTTGTTTGATTTTTTTAATTTTTATTTTGGATTTATTTTTTTTAATTGAGATGATCCTTTTTTTGATTGAGATGATAAAAGTTGTTCTCCACCTTTTTGGCACATATCTAATACCATAGGATGTGTAGGTGATGGCTATATGCTGTGTCTTTCATATGGTTCAGGACCTAAACTTCATACTGTGGATGTGTAGGTGATGGCTATATGCTGTGTCTTTCATATAGTTAGGACCTAAACTTCATACTGTGGATGTGTAGGTGATGGCTATATGCTGTGTCTTTCATATGGTTCAGGACCTAAACTTCATACTGTGGATGTGTAGGTGATGGCTATATGCTGTGTCTTTCATATGGTTCAGGACCTAAACTTCATACTGTGGATGTGTAGGTGATGGCTATATGCTGTGTCTTTCATATGGTTCAGGACCTAAACGTCATACTGTGGATGTGTAGGTGATGGCTATATGCTGTGTCTTTCATATGGTTCAGGACCTAAACTTCATACTGTGGATGTGTAGGTGATGGCTATATGCTGTGTCTTTCATATAGTTAGGACCTAAACTTCATACTGTGGATGTGTAGGTGATGGCTATATGCTGTGTCTTTCATATGGTTCAGGACCTAAACTTCATACTGTGGATGTGTAGGTGATGGCTATATGCTGTGTCTTTCATATGGTTCAGGACCTAAACTTCATACTGTGGATGTGTAGGTGATGGCTATATGCTGTGTCTTTCATATGGTTCAGGACCTAAACGTCATACTGTGGATGTGTAGGTGATGGCTATATGCTGTGTCTTTCATATGGTTCAGGACCTAAACTTCATACTGTGGATGTGTAGGTGATGGCTATATGCTGTGTCTTTCATATGGTTCAGGACCTAAACTTCATACTGTGGATGTGTAGGTGATGGCTATATGCTGTGTCTTTCATATGGTTCAGGACCTAAACTTCATACTGTGGATGTGTAGGTGATGGCTATATGCTGTGTCTTTCATATGGTTCAGGACCTATACTGTGGATGTGTAGGTGATGGCTATATGCTGTGTCTTTCTCATCGACAGAATTTGCAGCTCCAGAGCAAAGTGAAGATACAGTTTATTCTCAGGTCAAAGCAGGAACATCTCACGGTAAGATTCTGCCATAAGCTCATAACCGGAAATAGTCATATCTTGTTGGTAGCTTTGATCAATGTCACATGTATACATGTATACTGTATGAATGACTGAAATGAATGAATGAATAAATGAATGAAGGTTTTTTTTTTTATTGACAGAGATGATAGTTACAGTACAAGTCAAGTACACACTGCTACAAAACTGATAACAGCTTGGAGAATTACAGTACAATTCAAGTACAACTACATCAAATCTGACAGAGCTGATTGGACACACTAGTTAAGCATACACTTGTTTACAATAGTGGCACAACTTGTTCATTTCATTAAGGCATTCAAATACATACAAAACAACTACTTCAGTAAAATCAGAAGCAGCAAATCATGGAGGTAAAATCATAGTGGAGGTAAAAAGGGAAAAGAGAAATGTACAAAGAGGAGAGGCGGGTGGTGGGTGGAGGGATTTTATATACAATTTTGTTTTACAGAGGCCAGTTTCGAATTGCAGCCATTTGTAGGTGCCCCTTGAGAGCGGTTTTGAAGGAGTCAGGGGATTCACAAGTCTTAATGACTGTTGGTAGGGCATTCCACATTTTGGTTGCATATGAGCGGAAGGAATTAAGTCTATATATAGAATATAATTACACTGTCCTTTTGGGTTGTGGAATCTAAACTCTGCATGGTTTAGGAGTGACTTGAATCTAAAGCAGTGGTTTTCAACATTTTTCATACCAGGGCCCAATATTTATTCTTATTCTAGCCACAGACCACCATTTGATGTTGAGTTTAATCTCTCAGACCAAAAACTAAGGATTTTCAAGTTTGTGACCACAATGTAGGAGAGATAACTGCAAAAGGGTCCATTTGGTTATCACTGTCCCATCATTTAGCTGGGGACCACATGGAATGGAAATGGAAACATAATTTAACTCTTGAGAGTGTAAAATGGAACCAAATGGACCCGGGAGGGTCCATTTGGTTCCATTTTACACTCAAGTTGAGTTACAAGTTGAGTTGAGTTACCTGTCAATTTGGTTACCACCACTATTCATCATTTAGCCTGGGGACCACCTGGAGTGCTCTCAGGGACCACCGGTGGTCCCCGGACCACTGGTTGAAAACCTCTGATCTAAAGCTTGCAGAACTTGAAAGTACATCCTTACATGTCATCAACGTACAGTACATTAAGCTGCCCTGTCCATAAATCATAATGATTAATGAATGAAATCACAGGCAAACGCAGCATATTCAGTCTTGAGAAAATATCTGGTCTACAATTTCAGATCGAATATTTCTGTGGAATGCTAATTGTGGCAGAATGTTATGCCTATGCCTATTACATGGACAGACTACACCACCATTGTGTGGTGTTTAAAAGGCTTCATGTCCGTTCATACAGTATGTTTTTTTTGTTTGTTTTTTTAGCTATAACGTGTACATGTTAAGTGCTCATGTACTGTAAATAAGGCTCTAGCAAGGCAAGGGATATCCTGTAGGTATAGGTTTGATGAAGTGAAGGTTAAAACAAACGGTGGCATTTGATGTCATTATTATGAGATTAAAACAATAACGGTATCAAAATGTTTTTGGAAGATATTAAACTGTTAAGAGCAGCGACTTGATCCGTGCATATCATGCATGCTGTCACCATCAGACTGTAATATGTTTTTCATATTTGTCAGTCAGTGTGTCTGGGTTTAGCTTTTTAAAGTTTATGACATTTTTGTTTTATTCCAGGTTTGTAGATGAAGATAGAAGCCAACCTGAAGCCTTCTTTCTTGTTGTTCCTGAGTGGAGAGGAGGGTTAGTTGCTGCTGTTACAGCTTGTCGTAGATATTTTCAGAACTTACCTTAGACGAGGGTCAGCAACCTGCGGCTCAGGAGCCGCGTGCGTCTCTAGGAGCCCTAGTGGCTCCCTGGCTGTCGCAGCATTATACTGTACATACACTTTAGGGCGATCCACCAACATGATATAAACATTTCAGTCACTGACAGCACCCAACACGCCATGTGCTGTCTGACAGTTACATCACCAGTTAATGTAGCGCTTGTTGGCCATGCCACAAAATCTCAGCACTTATCAGAGATCGAGCTTTAATCTGAACCACCCGATTTCAGTATACTATATCATTAATTTATCCCCCCCCCCCCCCCGCAGTTCTGTGTTTCCGAGAAATGGAGGTCTGAAAAAACATCATTAACATGGTGAAACACTGATGACATCATCAAGTTGTTTCACCATGTTAATGATTTTTCTTTTAGGATTTTTTTTTTTCTGAGAGTATACAAATGGAACCCGCCAGGGTCCATTTGGGGCTCCAGACAGATTTCGAATTGAATTTTTGGTCGAAAATGGCTCTTTCAACATCTTGGGTTGCCGACCCCTGGTCTAAAGAAATACATTTAAAGAGTGAAATGAGTCAATTATGTTATTTAAGAGCTGTCAACAGCTCAGGGAGACTGTGTAAGGCAAGCCCCCTGAGAAAACATGAGAACGTAATGAAACATTCTAACAGCGGTACGATGCATATCACGATACATGGACGATATACTGTAGGTTCATTATGGCGATACCATCTGACGTGATTCACTGATTTGAAATAGATGAAGTAACTATTTAAAAATGCATTGACATTTTTGAAACAATGTTATTAAACCAATCTTTTTTCTTTTTTAAACATTTCTAAATACGACACACAAAAATGTAGTAAGGCAATAGTTTATCTGCATAGCAAAACAATTCGATACAGATTATTTGCATTGCAAAACAGTATGATACATAGACAATGTTCTTTTCGATATACTTCGATTCTTGAAATTCAAAATACATTTTTCTATGGAGTTACTATATTGTTACTCCCCTAATAAATACATGGAGGTGTGGTTTAGTGATTAAACTTCAGTGATGGGCAGTAACTTGTTACAAGTAGCTAAGCTACATAGCTTAACTACATTTTCCTGTTGTCGTGTAGCTTAGTACATTTGTTCTGGGAATAGCTTGTAGTGAAGCTACACTACTTGTTTCGAGTAACAATTAAGGAGTGTAGCTTACTACATTTTCCCACACACGTTTTCGAATTCTGCACATTTTAAGGGGTAGAAAACCTTAGACATGCCACCATCCTAAGTTCAAACCCACCCCTAGATTATTATTATGAATTTTATTTATATTTTATTATGATTATTATTTAGAAAGTTGTACATTAAGTTGAGATATATATGTATATATATGTAGTGTTGTTTTTCTGGGGATAGCTTGTAGTGAAGCTACACTAGTTGTTTTGGGAGTAACAAGTAGTGTAGCTTACTAACATTTTCCCAGTAACTTGCCCATCACTGTTGAACATCCATAGGCCTACACGGATCTGTGTAACTATAGTTTCTCTGACATATGCCTAACAGGTGAACTTAAGACTGTTTTTTGGATAGAACTGCATAAACAAAAAGCACATTCTCCTCTCAGTGGAACAGTGTCCTGTTGCTTGTACAAGCTTTAACCAGCAGGAGGCTGTTCAGATGGCATCAGAGATGAGCAGACACAGCAAGCAGGCAGGGGTTTTCAAGTATATGGTAATGGCAGATTATAGACTTTGGGACATGTAGCATGAAATGCAATATAATGGGATATTTACTTGCAACCTATAAAAAAAAACGTTTGGGTGTTTCGGTGGTCACCTAAGCACAGAGTCAGTGTGGTGAGGTTGTGACCACCGAAACGGTCGAACTATGAATGAGGCTGAAATCTCCTTTCTTGCATCAGCTGTTTATGTTTGTACCTGTACAGTGTGTTTCCTTTTGATAAATTGTGCAGATCCATGCACACACAAGTAATAATAGTAAAAGAGAAAAAAACGAAAGGTATTAATACTATTTATATCACATATTGTTCACGTTTGTCATGTTATGAAGGTATAGAAATTAATTTGTGTAACATTTCAAGTGTATCTTTTATTATGTACAGTATTGTTATGTTAACTGTGATTCATCTTACACTGCTTTTAACCATTCACTATTTATTTGGGTCCTTAATCTGAGTTACATCAAAGACCCACCCATAAGGACCATATACAGCTTATTTTATAAGCATTTATCATGCTGTATATAGATAGAGTATTTACTGTGCATTGTCTCTGTCGAATGAACAAATAAAAAACATGGATGATGTTCCCTTTTGAAGTCATTGAACTTACTTAAAGAGGAATTCCACCCATTTTCAACATTTTACTGTGTCGTAAATATACCTTAGAGATGTTGTGTGGACGTGATATACAGTTCCCCCCATTCTGTATTTCCTAAAAATGGAGGTCTGAAAAAAAAAAAAAAAAAACATTAACATGGTGAAACACAACTTGACACCATCAAGTTGTGTTTCACCATGTTAAGGTTTTCTTATAGGAGAAGAAATCTTTTTTCCCCTGAGAGTGTACAAATGGAACCAAATGGACCCGTTAGGGTCACCCCTGTGCATGTGGCTGTGTTGCATGTGTACATGCGGTACACCTCCTTCCTCTCCATGCTGTCATTGGGTTACAGTGGCAGATTGCTCAACAACAGACTGGCACAGTGCCTGTCGGCCTCTTCCTTCTGCCTCTGTCCTGAATATACAGTACTACTGTTTACTGTAGGTCCGCTCCAGATGGCCACATACTTCTCTTGACGTCAAGTGTGGTAGTATTAGTAGTATTATTATGTAGACGCCGTCCAGGGACAGGGCTGTTTTCTGATTGATTGTGAGCGTCCATGACTCAGTCTTGTATGACAGAAGAGTTCTCAACAGGCGCTCAGAGTTCTCAACAGGTTCTCAACGGTACTAGCTTATTCAGCACTTGATTAGCGACAGGCCAACGTGTCTATAACTAAGTGCAAGAACGAAAGAAAGAAAGCAAGCAGAAGAAAACATGTGAAACATGAAAAAGCAAAACAATTATAATCAAAGTCAAGCCAATAATCAAGCCAAACAATTTAAATGGATGGGGAAATGGGAATAGAATAAACAAGAATAAACAAAACAGCATAAACTCTAAGGGCGCACAGTGTCAGTACAGTGGGGATGTCAAACTCAAATACACAGCGGGCCAAAATAGAAAAAAAAAAAAAAAAAAACGGTACAAAGTCGGTAAAACGGTAAAAAGTCAAGGGCCGTACAGTATATATGTAGCTACGGACGCTGTGAACTTCCTACTGTGCTGTACGTTGTGTTGACATGGCTCAGCAGCACCTTACCAAACAGGAAGTGGACGCATGCAGCCGTTGATCCATGCGTAACCTATCAGACATAGCAGTCACCCAGTCACTCTGTCAACATGAAGTCTGCATCAACCTGCATAGTATTATGTGAGTATTTCTTTATTTTAGTTTGTCTAGAAACTTCATTTAGCCAAGGCAGAGTGTCAACACTTTAGTCCAGACTGAAAATATATAACAAACACATACACATGTAGATTAAATGTATAAACTTTAAAGTATGTGTGTCATAGAAGCTTCTACCTTCTCTTCTCGCTATGTAAATAGGGGGTATTTAATTAAGTGTTTCATTAAATCAGACAAGAAGTCGATAAAATAAAAAGAAAATATCTAACTAGAAAAGCAGTTCCTGCAGAAACTGCACAGATTTGATGAAAACTGCAGTAATGTATATTATGATGTAACCTACAATAGTGAATTCCCTGATTCAGTGCAATCCATGTTTATAACAACAATGTATACGCCCTTATGCAACGTGCGAAAAGAAAAATACAAGCCCATGCAGCTATTTTTGTCATGTATTCATTTCATGCAGGTATTATGTCAAGTATTAGTTCATGCTTAATTGTATTTACCTGCATGAAGCTGAACAGTGGAAGTTTGAACTACATTTCTAGCACAAAAATATACTTTAGAGAACTATTGTGTTCTTGTGGTGAGAACACAATAGGTGAAAAGAGAGGAAGAGAGATCAGTGAGAGAAAGACATGTGCGCACACACCGCGCACGCATGCACACACACACACACACACACACACACACACACACACACACACACACACACACACACACAGAGCTCTACAGCCACCTGTGAGCTGCAGGAGAAGTGAAAATAATATTTAAATGAGCATGAATACCACCTCAAATTATATGAACTATTGAAGTCCTACAGGAGTATGAAACGTCTCAATTTGTATACACATTTTAATTATCCTATATAGATCCCTTACTGTTATGTTAATAGCTTGATTATCTTTTTTTGCACACCAGGGTATAATCTGGGTTAAATCGTGTTGATGAGCCACAAACCATTAACAGTCTCTCTCTCTCTCTCTCTCTCTCTCTCTCTCTCTCTCTCTCTCTCTCTCTCTCTCTCTCTCTCTCTCTCTCTCTCTCTCTCTCTCTCTCTCTCTCTCTCTCTCTCTCTCTCTCTCTCTCTCTCTCTCTCTCTCTCTCTCTCTCTCTCTCTCTCTCTCTCTCTCTCTCTCTCTCACAGTGCTTCTGGTCTGCTGTAAACATGCTCAAACAGATGGTGAGACAACTTCAATTTCATTATGGGTAGTTTAGGCCAATAATGTGTTGTGTTATGTCCAAAATATGCCTGTTTTCCTTTACAGGATTTGAACATTTAAAGGTAGGGTAAGTGATTTGAAATTCATGGTGTAGTACCAGCCTGGTGCACTAGGGGCGTCCAACAGTAGCTACACTATGTGAACCTGCTGCTCGATCCTGATTGGAGGAAAATTCACCCACCACCTGGGGAACTTTTATTAGCTCCTCTGCTAACGTGGGGGAGGGGGAAACTCCATATACGGTTTCCACACCTTATAATAGAGCATTTTAACAGAAAAAAATATTTTTGGGGTGATATCTGACAAAAGTGAAATCACTTCCCCTACCTTTAAATAAGAAAAATCGAGGGCAAAAAAATATGTGAATTTCTTGGCTTGGCTAGTTACAGGGAGACACAGCTGTATGTCTCAGTAAAACCGTGCTCTACCCATTTTTTTCCTATGAGAAAATACTCAGTGGTTGTGTCACTTTGCACATGAGTTAATTTTTTTGGATCAGATGAATCAAATAAATGTAACTAATTAAATGTAGGGTAAGTGATTTGAAATTCATGGTGTATTACCAGCCTGGTGCACTAGGGGTGCCCAAGAGTAGCTACACTATTTGAACCTGCTGCTCGATCCTGATTGGAGGAGAATTGACCCTCCACCTGGGGAACTTTTATTAGCTCCTCTGAACAGTTTTTTTTCCTAATTTTTTTAATTTTCAGGAATTGTGAAATTTAACACAATGAATAGTTGAACTGTTTTTCCTATAACATGTTTTTATGTTTTTCTTCTCCCTCAGATGATCATTCAGTGAGGCTGGTCGACGGACCACATTACTGTTCAGGCAGAGTAGAGATCTACCATGATGGCAGCTGGGGGACAGTGTGTGATGATTACTGGGATCTGAATGATGCCCAGGTAGTGTGTAGACAGTTAGGATGTGGAAGGGCTCTGTCTGCAGTGTCTGCACGCCGGTACTTCGGACCAGGTGTTGGTAACATCTGGTTGGATGACGTCTGGTGTTCAGGCAGTGAATCCAGTCTCTCTCAGTGCAGCCATCGGGGGTTTGGAACCCACAACTGTAATCATTATCAAGATGCTGGAGTTACTTGTGAAGGTAGTTATATACAACATAACATAGAGGTTAGTGCTGATAAGTTATGCCGATCCAACCGATACTTCTCAAACTCTGCCCGAACCCGACAAGGCCCGACCCGACATTTTAGGGTCAGGCTTGGGCCTAAAATGTCTGCAGATCACTAGGACCGGATCGGGCCTAGGGCTCCATGAAAAGGCAATATATATCAAATTATTTTATTATGATAAAAATAATAATTCTGTTCTGTCTGTGTTTTTACCTCTTATGAAGATGGTGCTAATTGGTATTTTCACTTTTACTCAGTGTAGAGTGCTCAAATTCCACACACACCTGACCAGGCCCGACCCAACATTATAGGGCCGGGTCGGGCCTAAAAAACTATGCTAATTGGTTTGGCTGGGCCGGGCTTTGGGCCTGATCAGTTAGGGGCCACTTAGGGCCGGGCCTCAATTTTCAGGCCCGTTGAGAACTCTACTAAGAAGTCATCGTGTTGCGGGTTCTGTCAGAATTATTGCAGTCATTATAGGTCATCTGATGTGTTCCTACCATCCTGTTAAATTGGCTTGGTTGAATGCTTGATTTTTTTATTCAGGGCTGGAGCCAAGTGCTCATATTAATCTGCTGCTTGATTGTGTGCCATATCCAACATGGCATTTAACATTACACATCTAGAATGATACTGGCCTATTATTATCATATTGGCTTGAAGGTATTAATGCAGCACTGATGATGTTCATATTTTGATTGACAAACCGCCATGGTTGGAATTAAGGACTATCTGTACTGAAGCTGGCAAGATATTTTAAGAGCAGTATGTGGAGCGGTGTGGAGAGTAAGTCCAAAAAAGACAACCTTGACATGACAACCTTCATGCACTGTAAAATGTGCAGGTATCATGACGTTGTGTACACAATGCATTGTTCTTATCGTTCTTCTTATTAGTTATATGTTATATGTTTATTTTCTCACTCAGTTGATTATCCAGTGAGGCTGGTCAACGGACAACATTCCTGTGCAGGCAGAGTGGAGGTCTACCATGATGGCAGCTGGGGGACAGTGTGTGATGATGAGTGGGATCTGCCTGACGCCCAGGTAGTGTGTAGACAGTTAGGATGTGGACAGACGCTGTCGGCAATGGAGCGTGCATTCTACGGAGAAGGTGATGGGAAGATCTGGTTGGATGAGGTTAGTTGTTCAGGCAGCGAATCACGCCTCTCACAGTGCAGCCATCGAAGGTTTGGAAAGCACAACTGTAATCACGAGGAAGATGCTGGCGTTGTTTGTGAAGGTAAATATATACTAAATACATACATCAGTATTAACTGCAATGTTGATCGACTCAGCCGTCATTATCTGGATCTACTCAATCTCCAGTGACTGGATCAACTGAACCTCCAGTAACTGGATCAACTCAACCTCCAGTAACTGTATCAACTCAACCTCCAGTAACTGGATCAACTCAACCTCCAGTAACTGTATCAACTCAACCTCCAGTAACTGGATCAACTCAACCTCCAGTAACTGGATCAACTCAACCTCCCGTGACTGCATCCACTCAGCCTTCATTGTCTGGATCTACTCAACGTTCAGTAACTGGATCTACTCAACCTCCAGTGACTATATCTGAACCTATGGAACAGGGTTCTGAATATGTAGTGTGGCTGGTTGTGGCGCTTGTTATCCTGACCATCCTTCTGCTCCTGCTGTGTTGGTACAGGACTTCTAAAGGTCAGAACCATAACCATGGGTTTATATCTATAAATATACTGTACACAGAGGGCTGCAAGACACCATTTAACATATGATTATTTCTTTTTATTATTATTACAGGTCTGTGTTGGATCAGGTAGGTGCACTGCGCTGCATAGGAATCTTACATTTCACACAGGTCGTGTGTGTGTGTGTGTGTGCGCGCGCGCGCGCGCGTGTGTGTGTATGCGTGTGTGTGTGTGTGTGTGTGTGTGCGTGTGCGCGCGTGCGTGTGTGTGTATGTGTGTGACGACACTACTATCACCACAGTAAATCTCATTCACACTTTTTTATTCTAAACATTAATCTTGAGATAGATCTGCCAAGTCCCAGGGAACCAATCAGGACAAGGCAGCAGACCAGAGGACAACCAATCAGAGTGGACTTCCAGGCGATGGCCGCTCCTCACGTCAGCCAGGTCAGCCTCTCAACCAATCACAATCATTCACTCAAATACTGTAACAATACTGTGCTGTATCTCATCTCAGGGTTCCGTGGACATTTCCCTAATTCCTTCATGTAGTCACCTTATTGAAATGAGTTGAGGGTCCTTGTAGAGCTTTAAATCATTTGTTCCTTTTTATTGATCAACCTCAGTCAGTACATTACAAATATCAGCATTCACGATTCCTTAGTACAGTACAGCTGGAGGCAAGAGCCTCCCCAGGTAACCTTCACTTTCAGTAGTGTCTTCTCAATACTCAATGCTCATTACTCATTACTTGTCTTCTCAATTTAAAAACTGTCTTTTCTTTTAAACCCCATCTATACATACAGTATATAGAGATGCGCAGTGACGTCACCGCCCCTGTTCCGGAAGTCTTTTCCCCATTCATTTTTCTCATAGACTTTTCGAAAATAATTTATATCAAGACGATTACGCCGCGGACAAAGCCAACTCGAGTCGTGACGAATCATGATGACACACACAAACTTTTGGGACAATAAAATAATTTCTAAGATGAAAAACGAAACAAAAAGTCTTGTATCATGCCGTTTTCTACTTCTTCCTAATTATATATTACATGACGATATTGTGTTTGTTGTCATGATTTGTCACGACCCGAGTTGGCTTTGGCCGCGGCGCAATTGTGTTTTTATTAACCATTTTCGAAAAGTCTATGAGAAAAATGAATGAGGAAAAGACTTCCGGAACAGCAATAGCCCTGCAATGTATTGGCTGTGGTAAGCCGAAGCCTACTGAGCTGTAGTCAGATTCTAAGATGACTCATAGAATCTGTTTTGGTCATAGGCTACAATTAGACTGTGCTTGAACATCCAAATAGTTGAAGATCTATCTCTGCAATCAGTATGCAGGCTGCTTGTGACATAATTCTATAGGTGGCTTTCGAAATAGTCACTTAGCTAGAATGGCATATTTGAAAGTGTCAACTATAAAAAATTCCTTCAGTACATTTCAACAGCGATGGACAAACGGCATCGGCCGACATCCATTATTTGTCTATGAGAGCCCCAATTCGGCCGACAGCAGCAGAACGGGCGACGGTCGAAAAAGTGGGCGTGGCAACGTCGGCCGAAAAGATGAAAATTGCTGAGCTTTTCGTCCAAAGTGGCCGATGCTCGCCCGGGGATAGCCAATCAGAGTCAAATGCTGCGTTTCCCCCCTTGACCCCGAACCAATTGGCACAGTTTGGTTCCTAGTTCCGCCCCACTTCCATGGCTGGTGTGCCCATAATTTCTAAATCCGTCTATCGGCACAGGTGATTTGATTTTAAATGTATTAATATTATTATATTCTTTCAGGCAAGCCAGCAGCTGAGTCCATTGATGTGACATATTCACAGCTGGAACTGAAACATATGGGCAATAAAAGGAAGGGTGAGCAAAAAAACAAAACCAAAAACATGCGCGTGCGCACGCCACGCGCACACACACACACACACACACACACACACACACACACACACACACACACACGCACGACATTCGTGCAATATTGTTTAAAGGGGAATTCCACCCATTTTCAACATTTTTTTCTGAGAGCGTACAAATGCAACCAAATGAACCCTAACGGGTTCATTTGGCTCCATTTGTATGCTCTCAGAAAAGACAGAAGTGTCTAAAGAAATCCATTGACCTGGTGAAAATACATCTTGATGATGTCATCAAGATGTTTCACCATGTTAGTGGTTTTCTTCAGACCTCCATTTCTTGGGAACACAGAATGGGGGAACCCAACACCTTGAAGGTACATGAATGACATAGTAAAATGTTGAAAATGGGTTGACTTCCCCTTTAAGGTGAAGGTTATACAGTAGACTTCACCTTATAGAAAAGTGTTCCTAACAGAGAGTTTCTTCCACAGAAGCCGGAAGTGCAGTTCCAGAGGAGAGTTGTGTGTATTCTGAAGTGAAGACTGGATCACTCCAAGGTAGAGTTATCAACGGTCCTGAAAATTGAGGCCCGGCCCTAACTGGGCCCTAACTGATCAGGCCCCAAAGCCCAGCCTGGCCCGACCAATTAGCATAGTTTTTAGGCCCGACCCGGCCCTACAATCTCGGGTCGGGTCGGGCCTGGTCGGGTTTGGGAGGAATTTGAGCACTCTACACTCTAAAAGTGAAAATACCAATCAGCACCATCTTCATAAGAGGTAAATACACAGACAGACAGAACAGAATTATTCTTTTTTTATCATAATAAAATAATTCAATATATATAGTTTTTTATCATGGAGCCCTAGGCCCGACGCACGCGGCCCTACTGATCTGCATACATTTTAGGCCCGAGCCCGACCCTAAAATGTCGGGTCGGGTCGGGCCTGGTCGGGTTCGGGCAGAGATTGAGAACTCTACTCCCAGGTACTCACAGGCCTGTTCGGTTTCTGTTCAGTACATTGTTTATCTGCAGCAGTGATCTAGTACAGTAACATTGGAGTCTTTCTATGGCATGGGGTTTTCAACAGGTGGTCCGGGGACCACCAGTGGTCCTTGAGAGGGTTCCAGGTGGTCCTCAGCTAAGTTGTTTAACCAGATGTAACTCTTGAGAGCGTAAAAACGAAACCAAATGGACCCGCCAGGGTCCATTTGGTTTCGTCAAAATATATAGTTAAAATATTCATAATGCAAATTAGTCCAAATCTAAGAGGATTAACGGTCTTGGAAAGAAGCAAAAGAAATCTTTAGTTTGGGGGTCCGTGGCGCTAAAAAAAAAAACGCTGAATAAAGGGTGGGCCCTGGGATGAAAAAGGTTGAAAACCCCTGCTCTATGGAGTTGCTTTACAGTACGTATATCATAATCATAGCATTATAGAACAATATTGTATGTTAAGAAATTAATGTGATGTACTTACTGTATAGGGAACAGTATAGGCTATGTGTCCATTTATCAGTCAGACGTTTCTGGAGTTATAGACCACAGTACACAAGAAAAAAGACACATTTCAATGCTTGCGCACACACGCACACATGCACGCACACACACATCAGTTTTTAGGTTTTTCCTAAATAACACTTTTTTTGTGTGTTTTTTGCTTTGTTTTATAGAAGCAGATGTGATGTATGCCAAGATTAACTACCAAAACAAAGACAAGAATAAGAAAGGTACATGAAATACATCAGGTTCACAACATGCTTTGAGCAGACATTATAGACTCTGAGACAAGAACGTGAACCAGTGAGCCTGCTTCACGTTCTTGTCTAAGAATAAACAGATTCAAACAAATACCCTATTGGCCTGAATATAAGACTATGTTTTTTTCCCAATGGAAATATCCCAAAAACGGAGTCGTCTTATATTCAGGGGCTATACTTTTTGACATTCAATGTTCTTTTTTCTGTAAATGGGTCTTGAAAAAATGAGGGTCGTCTTATAAGCGAGTCGTCTTATATTCGGGACAATACGGTAATACCACTTAAAAAAAAAACAAAAACAAAACAACAACGTCAGTTTAGCTCTCCTTGTGGTCCACGATCAGTCTAATAGCCCTGCCAATAATTATCATAATATAGGAGAAAACAAAAGGCAAAAAAGGCAGTCTAAATATAAGAAAAATATACAGTATATATATATATATATATATTTGAATGCAAAAGTACAATACGCAAAATAATATGTCCATGGGGTAAGTGAATTGTACTTGGTAAGAATCCTTGTAATTAGAAATATGTTCTAAAAACAAGGTTGATAATCTTATACAATTTTCTCTTGGTCTGTACATCCTTCTTAAAACAAGAGCAACCATATTTTAAGTGTAGATCTAAGATTACAATCAGATTTTTTTTGCAGTGAAACAACATACTGTAGATATTCTGAATGCACCACTGACCTCTGATAATATTTCCTGCGTATTTTTCATGACAGAATCATCCGTTCCACAGCAGAATGCAGATAGCGTTTATTCTCAGGTCAAAGCGGGAACATCTCTGGGTAAGATTGATGTATAGAACAGTGGTTTTCAACCTTTTTCATCCCAGGGGCCCAGGGCCCACCATTTATTCAGCATTTGAGCCACGGACCACCATTTGAGCACATCTGAGCCACACAGACCCCAAAACTAAAGATTTATTTTGCTTCTCTCCATGACCAATAATCTTGATTTGGACTAATTCACATGATGAATATTTTAACTCTTGAGACCCTTACCCCGGGTCCATTTGGTTTCATTTTTACGCTCTCAAGAGTTACATCCGGTTAACCATCTTAGCTGGGGACCACCTGGAACCCTCTCAAGGACCACTGGTGGTCCCAGGACCACCTGTTGAAAACCTCTGATGTAGAACAGCGTGCAGATAACACTACTACTAGTCAGTTCCTCCAGAGCTCATGATTAGCATCTTGCCTTGTCATTTAACTGTCAGCCAACTCCTCCATTGTCAGTGGTTGTTATGACAACCAACCTTTACAGTACAGTGGTTTTCAACCAGCGGTCCGGGGGACCACCAGTGGTCCTTAAGAGGGTTCCAGGTGGTCCCCAGCTAAGTTGGTTAACTAGACGAAAAGTTGGTTAACCGGATGTAACTATTGAGAGTGTAAAAATGAAAACAAATGGATTCTGGCAGGTCCACTTGGTTTCATGTTTATACTCTTCAGAGTTAAAACATTCACCATCTGAATTAGTCCAAGTCTACACAACTAGAAGATTAATGGTCATTTTGATCTGTATGTTCGCCTGTGTTTTTTCACAAATCCATATTGTGGACAAAAGCACAAGAAATCTTTAGTTTTGGGGTCTGTGGGGCTAAGATGTAATCAAATGGTGGTGTGTAGCTTAAATGCTGAATAAATGGTGGGCCTTGGTATATCAAAAAGGTTGAAAACCCACTAGCATTATTGGAAGGATTGAGATTGAGATGTATGAGCAGGGATATCTCTTGGTAAAGATTCTGGGCTCCATTCTCGTTACATGCTAAACCCCTTATCCCAAACCCCTTATCCATTTTTTACTATTTTTAAAACTTTTGGGAATAGTGCTGATCTAGTTACACTTTGTATGCATGTAGACTGGCCATTTGAACTATTGAAAACGTTTTTTTTTTTTAATAGTTTAAAAAGGCAAAGAAGTTAAAGGTAGGGGAAGTGATTTCACTTTTGTCAGATATCACCCCAAAAAATATTTTCTGTTAAAATGCTCTATTATAAGGTGTGCAGACCATATATGGAGTCTCCCCCTCCCCCACGTTAGCAGAGGAGCTAATAAAAGTTCCCCAGGTGGAGGGTGAATTCTCCTCCAATCAGGATGGAGCAGCAGGTTCACATAGTGTAGCTACTCTTGGGGGCCCCTAGTGCACCAGGCTGGTACTACACCATGAATTTCAAAGCTTTAAGGGATAAGGGGTTTAGCGGTGACCAAAATCTAGGCCTCTGTCTTCATGTAGAACAGCATGCAGAGCTACAGTATGTGCTGCATAAAGACAGACATTTCATTCAAGCCCTCTCATGCCACATTGATCAACATCTTAAACGTTCATATTAATTCTACTGAGTGTGCTGAGTCCTCCATTGGTACAAGCTGTTGTTACGACAACTAAATACGCTGTAGTAGTTTTTATAGTAGTCCTTTTGCAGTATGTGATACCCCCCATGCCCATGCGTAGATCCGCCTCTGCGCGATTGGCTGAAAAATGGAAGTCCCGCCTTTCATAGTCTTTCTGAGGTACCCTGTCTCAATTAAGGCTTTCATTTCGCAGCGCAGATGTAAGCCTGGAGATGGAGACTAGGCCAGACTAGGGACACTTCAGTTTTGTAGTATGTATGCTGAAGAGAATGGAGCATTATAGTGCTGAAACAATAATAGTGTTGCCAGGGGTCGACACTAAGGTCTCCGAGGCACTTGCCCATCGGGCAAGTGCAAATCAGGTTCTACTTGCCCTCAGGTCATGGTCACTTGCCCCCCAGGTTCCAGGTGGTTAACCAGATGTAACTCTTGAGAGCGTAAAAATGAAACCAAATGGACCCTTGCGGGTCCATTTGGTTTCATTTTTACGCTCTCAAGAGTTAAAATTAATCATCTTAATTATCCCAGGTCTACACTGTAGAAGATTAATGGTCATTTTGATGTGTTAATTTGCCTGTTTTTGGAATTGTGGACAGCTAGAAAGCAGGGAAAGACACAGAGGTAGAGCTCAATGACTGCCTTCAAGACAAATTTATCTTGTGTTGTGTTATATTGCACTATGTTGCACACTTGCCCGATCGGGCAACCAGGTAGCAGTATTCACTTGCCCACCCATTTTTTTTACTTGCCCCGGGCAAGCGGGCAAGTGTTAGTGTCAAGCCCTGGTTGCCAACCGCCAAAATCCAAAATGCACTAGTGGCACTTCCGAAATGCACTAGAATGCGCTAGAGCAGTGGGGTTTCAACCATTTTCGTACCATACCAGGACGGTACCCATTATATATTCTGCATTTTAGCCACGGACCACCATTTGATGTTGAGTACTTGAGTTTAGTCTCAAAGACTAATTTAGGAGAGATAACTGGCAAAATAGCAATTCTTCTACATTTTGAAAATGTGTAGATTCTTGGAGATTAGGTAATTCAAATGTTTGAATATAATTTAACTCTTGAGAGCGTAAAATGAAAACAAATGGACCCTTATGGGTCCATTTGTTTTCATTTTACGTTCTCAAGAGTTACAAATCTATAAGGGTCCATTTGGTTACCAATGGTCCTTTCTAGGAAGGAAGGAGGACTCTATCATAGGAGGAAAAATGGTGAAAAACAAGGGTTTTATCTCTGGCGCCTGTTAACTAATTTCGCTCCAACTCACCAGCAAAAAAGCACTAGATTTTCTGCCAGGAGTTTTTCACTAATTTTGGCGCTAGGGGTGTCTGGAAAAAAGCTAGATATAGTGACAAATGTGCCAAGTTGGCAACACTGACAATAATAATGCACGGTTATTTATATTTTTACT
Source organism: Benthosema pterotum (assembly GCA_039105355.1). Classification (NCBI taxonomy): domain Eukaryota; kingdom Metazoa; phylum Chordata; class Actinopteri; order Myctophiformes; family Myctophidae; genus Benthosema; species Benthosema pterotum. Next base: position 45,383,260 of record CM076975.1, on the reverse strand, counting down.
TTCTACATATTTTTTCCAGGCAGGGTTTTATGGTGTACCTGTTTAATTAGCAGTGAGATTTTTTTATTATTATGGCCTTGTTGTTCATGGCACGCTGATGTTAAGCTTTTATTCTTGTAAATATAAATGCCGCCATGTTTTTAAAATACAACTAAACATTCTATAAAAATTAAACACTGCCTTGTTACGACTTTTGTTTGTAATAAAAGTTTAGTGAACATATCCCTATAACATGCATATGAGCCTATTGAGATATCCCTATAACATGCATATGAGCCTATTGAGGTATCCCTATAACATGCATATGACCCTATATGAAGTGCAGCTGGTCTCCTCTTTTTTTTGCGCCGACGTCACTTGCCGGTTCTGACTCCTGTTGCATTCTGGACAGGTTCCATTGTCAGTCAGTACCCGAGTACAGGGGTGGATTGGCACATATTTTCCCACCGGGACAATTTTGCCTTTCCCAGGCCACCCCTGGGGGGAGTACAAGCACCCACTCACCACGCACCTGTGAGCTCTTTGCAATCACCATGCTCCTGTGACAACCCACCCTGTGTGGGTTTGGCTCTTAGGAGCTTTCTCTCTCTCCCTCATGTGCAGGAGGAGGGGACCAGCCTGCAGGGGTGTGCCTAGACAACTAAGGAGGCACACCTGCTCCTAATCTGGCTCCAGTATTTAAGCAGGCTGGTCAGGGCAATTTCCCTCCCTCCTCCAGCCCAGGAAACATTGAGTGCGTTCGGAAATACACCCTAAACGCACTCATGTACTCTGTAATCGTTCGTTTATACCTGGTGTATTTGGGGCATTTGGTGCTCCTCGTTCGTTTATTCACACTGGTGTGTTTAGTGCACGCACTGAGCAACCCTACCCTGGAGACGGGGTTGGCCGGTGTGGAAGGTTTGATTGCGTCACAGCTTTGTCTCGAGCGCTGCCGTTCAATGAAAAGCAATACAACTGTTGTGAGCTAGGAAGCTAGGCTATGGCTAAGCACTGTACTGTGGTCCCCCAACTTTTACATGTCTGTCAAGGACCTGCACATTTATCAAATAAATGCATGCGGACCCCCATTTGAAAATACTTTCCAGGGGGACCCCCTTAAGAGAGGATTTGGCTTTGGCAGTGATTCTCGCCATTTTTGAGTGAGTTGTGTTGTCTGGTTTTAACTGCTCGTTCGTAAATCAACGCACTCGGTGACGACACGCCCACTAAACCAAATAAACTCGGTGCGCACCCAGTTTGTATTTCCGAACATACCCGTTGTTTGTTTGGTAGTTCTTTAAGCTAAGTTAAAGTTGTTTCACCTGCACATACACTACATTTACACACATCCACACATGCTTGACATTACTAATACTACTGATATTCCACATCCCATGCTCACGTTAAAGTATAATTTTGATTAAGTTACTTTAATAAATACATTTATATTTGGCAGTAATCTCCTGTGTCGTCTCCCATTTTTGTCATGATTTGTCCGTTCATGACACTCCATATGAACCTATTCTACCTGAGAGGACTTGTTCAAGGACCCTTTGAGCTTTGGTGTGTCTGGTAATTTTGCTTGTAAAACTTTTGTATTTTGGCTGCATGCATGGTTTCTGCCTGATGTCAGAACTTGTTGGCTTTCCTGCCTCTGTTTGGATTTTATTAATAAATGACACATTTGGAACTATATTCTCTGCTGTGGTAAACACTCTGCACTTGGGTTTGATATTTATAGCAGTTTTGTGTCTCTCGGACCTCTAGACCAGGGGTTTTCAACCTTTGTCATACCAGGGCCTACTATTTACTGAGAATTTGAGCCACAGACCACCATTTGATGACATTTTAGCCCCACAGACCCCAAAACTAAAGATTTCTTTTGCTTTTGACCACAATTCCAGGCTGGATTTTGGGAAACAAAACAGACAAAACATATACAGACCAAATCGACCATTAATCTTCTAGTTGAGTAGAGATATTTTAACTCTTGAGAGCGTAAAAATGAAACCAAATGGACCCACAAGGGTCCATTTGGTTTCATTTTTACGCTCTCAAGAGTTACATCTGGTTAACCAACTTAACTGGTGGTCCCCGGAGCACCTGTTGAAAACTCCTGCTCTAGACAAGGTCTGGAAATACTGTTAAACTACCCCCATATTTGCTATGTTTAATATGAGTAGTTTACATGGAAGAACTACTGTACAGTATAAGAACTGCTGTAGCCTAGGTAATATGACATACGAGTTTTTATCTGAGGAGAAATACAAGTTCCTCTTGTCATGATGCAATACTTGGTAGTTCTTCTTTATTTTTTTATGGTATGAGGGCAGGGGGTTTCAACACGTGGTCCGGCTAAATGATGGGGACTTGGTTAAATTTCAAGGTGATTGTACATAAGCACATGACATAGCCTAAGCAATAAACTATACTATACATTTTAATATTGCTTACATTCAGTCAGTCAAGATCATCACATGCATTGCATACTGTATAATATTCATTACATTATTATAGAATAAGTTTAACAGGCCTTGAAGATGTTATACATGGTGTGATACATGTGAGATACATAAAATATTGTGGAGGGCCAAGACTAAAGGCTGAACTAAAGTCTGTGTAATATTAATTTAATTTTCAAGATAAAAGTAAGAGTAAGACAAACCATTTTGACACAGGGGCCCTCTATTTACTCAGGATTTGATGACATTTTAGAATTCTTTTGCTTTTGTCCACAATCTAGTTGTGTAGACTTGGGCTAATTCACATGATGGAATATTCTAACTCTTGAGAGTGTAAAAATGAAACCAAAAGGGTCGATGTGGTTTCATTTTCAATTCCACCCATTTTCAATGAAGACAAATGAAGCGTCTAAAGAAATCCCTTAACATGGTGAAAATACATCTTGATGATGTCATCAAGATGTTTCACCATGTTAGTGGTTTTCTTCAGACCTCCATTTCTTGGGAACACAGAATGGGGGAACGTTTTTTATCATGTCCAACCAACCCCTTTGAGGTACATCAATGACATAGTAAAATGTAGAAAACGGGTGGACTTCCCCTTTAATTACCTCCAATGTCTGCATTGTACACTTTAGATAACTTGCATCTATAAATTAGCTTTTTTTTTTCTTCTAAGAATCAGCTTGTGTATTGCACAATTCTGCCTTCATGTAGCCTAGAACAGGATGCGGCCATTTCCTCCAGAGCTCATGTGGTCAATGGTTCTTACCATTCTCATGCCAAGTCGTTGAAATAGCACACACAGACTGACACTATTTAGAAGCAGTAGGTCTGTTCATATCATATTAAGTCCCCAACATTTAAAGGGGTATTCCACTTTCAAAAAAAACTTTTGGTCATTTTTTTGGTCTACTCAGCCTCATGTGAACACACCAGACAGTTTAAAAGTTATAAGTATACTCCTTTCAGTACTTATATAGATATTTGCATTTTAGCGCCTCCAGCTTCTTCCTATACAAACCCAATATCACTTAAAACCCTATTTTAACCATGACAGATTATTCGAAAACAACCCAATCTTTTTTTCTGGTGACTGATATTGTCCTCGGAATATGTGAGAGGACCGTGGAATTTCATTTATACAGTTTTCATTTATTTTTAAAATATTGTTTTATTCATTTGGGTGGGCATTCCCCAATATGGAGGCGTCTACATTTTCCAAAACAATATTTTAAAAATAAATCAAATAAATTGAGTCTTTGGTATGATGCGGTCGAGAATCGAACCCCGGCCTCCCAGTCTCAGGGCAGACACTCTAACCACGAGACCACATTTATGATATTTATGTGTGATCATATTTATTTTGGTGTCAGAAATGTAGTTGTTGGAGACTGTAATGTAAAGTATGCTGCACGTGACATTTTGGAAGTCAAATTGGTATGTAGTTTGTACCCAAACTGCTGCTCTCTCTCCTTGCACATGTAACTATACTCTTACTCTGCTCAGTTAGTTCTGTCCAGATTAATAATACCACGACTTTTGGGTTCCTTGTAGCCTATTAATAAGTAGCCTTGCCAGGCCATGATGTCAGGAGGCCCGGCTGAGCCATTGAGGCCCATATAGGTCAGGAGCCTATCTCCTGTTTCTGTAGCGTGAGGCAGCTTGATGTACAAGTACACCCCCTGGACATGACGCTAGTATATCGCAGGGACTTACCCCCAATCCCTTGATGCTGAGTGCCAAGCAGGGAGGCATTGGGTCCCATTTTTAGAGTCTTTGGTATGACCCGGCCGGGAATCGAACCCCGACCTCCCAGTCTCAGGGCGGACACTCTAACCACAAGGCCACTGAGCTATTAATACCTCGCCCATATTAGGTAGTCACAGTCACTGTTGTCATAGTATAGCTGTTAGTAGTCATTGTCATAGCTGTTATAGTTATTGTTTTATACAACATAGTATGTTGTAGTATGTAATATGTTATAGTCAGTGTTGTAGTGGTAATTTTAGAAGTGGGGGGGCGGGGGGGGGGGGGGGGGGGTTGGGTGGTATATGAGGAACCCACATCATGTCACATTATGATAGAATATTCACATCATGTATGATGCTGTTGTATTTGTGCACAAGTAATGACTTTCTGTGTGAGAATATTGAGATCTGTTAAGAGCTAAGCGTGTTTCTGCAGTGGCCTGCCATAGGGTAAACAATTCAGTCAGTTAGCAGGAATGCCACTGGGTTATCTAGGTCATCAAAGATTTCTAGGTTTGGGGTAATAAACCTCCTTAGTTAATTTGTGCTCGGAGACACAGGGGTAATTAAGTGTGCACATACAACATGCATTGGTCAGTGTGCACGTAGGTAGACACAATGGTTAAGTCAATGATAAAGGCCTCTGCAAAGGTGCAGAGGGGGGCTGTCTTCAGGGGCTGTCTATGGGGGCTGTTCTACAGGTGCTGGCTCTCAGGCAACTGGGGTCAGTCACTCTTGGCAGTTGGAGAGAGTAGGGCAGAGAGATAGGATGCCTGCTCTGAACATGATTTGGTGTAACTAAGCTGAATGTCCTTAAATAAAATGACTGCAAAGAGGACATGCCTGGACTCTACTTCACTACCCACACACGGTCAAAAGTACTCCTGTAGACTACAATGAGAACACGACATAATAATGGCAACCACGAAGGGACCCCACTATGGTTTTACGTAAGGTTCTTATTTTTATTTGAGTAAATTATAGGGGTAAGTCAACAAAAGGTATTTTGCCAAGACTGTGGAATTCATCTATTGTTATGTAGATAACTCTGTTTTTTAACGTATACATGTTAAGGGAAGTTGATCTGTGAATCAGCTGCATGTTGTGGGGATCAATAAGGATGCAGAGATATGATTTGACCGTTATTATTTCATTGGCGTGGATAATAGTGGGGTTATGTCTACTGATAATCTGAGGTTGTTTCTCCAGCCTTGGAAAACATTGAGTGTTGAAGTAATGAATGGATGATTTTTTGCATGTCCTAAAAGAAACCGAAAAAGAGAAAAGAATGGATCAATAGTATTGGATGACTATAGGAAATGTAATCGGCATGCCTAAATCTGGGTGATTTAGGAATGAAGATTGAAGCCTAGGAGCACACATTGATCTGAAAATTGGGGAAAAGGGTTGGAAAAACGACAATCTATTGTGTTAAATGTCAGATATGTGTACTTATCATTTATTCCACAATCCATGTTTGAATTATGTTACTTATTGGAAATGGATTATATTACAGAGAAGTTATTGGTGTGAAAAAGATTTTAACTGTGATTTTGTGCCTAATGAAATGAAAATTTGATGAAAATGAAATGAAGTGAAATAACACAGAGAGGATCAAGTATGCTGATGAGGATGATGTAATGTATAATGCAGATCACTGGTGATGTAATTTGAATGACTGTAAGTTTTAGGGTGTTTTTGGATTCTGCTGTAATTGTGTGATTTCTTTGAGTATCATTGTTTGATGTTTTAATTAGTCATCTAATGGTCAGAGAGAGGACCTTTGATGATGTGGTTCCTCCTGTATGTTTTTCGCAAACTTTGATGTCGTTTGCGAGAGAGAGAGAACCCACATCATGTCACATTATGATAGAATATTCACATCATGTATGATGCTGTTGTATTTGTGCACAAGTAATGACTTTCTGTGTGAGAATATTGAGATCTGTTAAGAGCTAAGCGTGTTTCTGCAGTGGCCTGCCATAGGGTAAACAATTCAGTCAGTTAGCAGGAATGCCACTGGGTTATCTAGGTCATCAAAGATTTCTAGGTTTGGGGTAATAAACCTCCTTAGTTAATTTGTGCTCGGAGACACAGGGGTAATTAAGTGTGCACATACAACATGCATTGGTCAGTGTGCACGTAGGTAGACACAATGGTTAAGTCAATGATAAAGGCCTCTGCAAAGGTGCAGAGGGGGGCTGTCTTCAGGGGCTGTCTATGGGGGCTGTTCTACAGGTGCTGGCTCTCAGGCAACTGGGGTCAGTCACTCTTGGCAGTTGGAGAGAGTAGGGCAGAGAGATAGGATGCCTGCTCTGAACATGATTTGGTGTAACTAAGCTGAATGTCCTTAAATAAAATGACTGCAAAGAGGACATGCCTGGACTCTACTTCACTACCCACACACGGTCAAAAGTACTCCTGTAGACTACAATGAGAACACGACATAATAATGGCAACCACGAAGGGACCCCACTATTCGACGACACGACAGGCGCCTCTGAAAGGGGAATTCCCCCCATTTGATTTTTTTTCTGAGAGTGTACAAATGTGAACCAAATGGACCCTAGCAGGTCCATTTGGATCCATTTGTACACTCTCAGAAAAAAGGAAACTCATTAACATGGTGAAACACATCTTGATGATGTCATCAAGATGTATTTCACCATGATAATGATTTTTTTCAGACCCAAAAATATTTTACATGTGAGAAGTGGGGGGAAGCCGTCTCCCCGCGTCCCCCCTCCACTACACCCCTGGTTATAGTTACAGTATAGTTATATTGGCAGGTCCATTGCCAATTGGGCGTTGGGCTCAGTTGGTGCGACTGGTTGTGCGTTGGACTGGGTTCAGTCTACATCTTCATTATTGCATCGTTTCAAAGAATTGCATCGTTATCAAAGAAAGAGGAAAGAAGTTATGAAAAAGTCATGAAGTGCAACATCATTCTCACACCTCTCTCTCTCTCTCTCTCTCTCTCTCTCTCTCTCTCTCTCTCACTCTGAGCAGTAATATTTCAGTGCCAACAGGAAGTAGAAACATTTATTTCAGTTGTTTTCACCAAAGGAGAGGATGGCTCATGTATTGACCAACGTTCTCCTCTGTGAGTATACCACTGTTAGTATCTTTGTTGTCCATTGGAATTGTGTGTGTGTATATATATATATATATATATATATATATATATATATATATATATATATATATATATATATATATATATATATATATATATATATATATATGGGATTAATTTGAATCGCACTTTGATCTTTCTGGTGTAAAGGCGTTATATGTTATTGTCCAAAATGGTCTAAACCAAAATGGTCTAAACCTCAGATGGTTTCGGCGTGTAGTATCGGTTTTTAGAACTGAAAAATTGGTAAAAGAAAATGTCTGGGTTGTTTTGGCCATTGGTTATGGAATGGCCTGCATGCAGGCCAGGCTAAAATTGGCTGAAAAGGTTCCCTTGAGTATTTTTAAAAGGATAATCTTAGGTAGGTCCAACACTTGTTCATGTTTTCCTCCAGATGTACTTTTGGATGTATTATGGATGTTTGTGTTAATCGCTGTTTCACAATAGGTGATAGGCTACGTACGATGTGGTCCTGAAATGTAATTTTATGTTTTGCCTCTTGGCCAGTTCCCACTTGAAATTTACAATTTAGGCATTTAGCAGACGCTCTTGATCCAGAGCGACTTACAATGGTGAAAAGTTTACAATTTAATCAGGATATATAAGTCATTGCAGCAGGTACTGTGGGTTGGTATGGAGTGTGAAGAGGTGTGTTTTCAGACTGCGGCGGAAAAGAGACTCTGTCTCAAGGTGTTTTTACTGTGTGAGTGGTGCCTTGCACACTTTCCTCTGTCATCGGTGTGGTTGAATGGATGAATGTTTGTAGAGCACCTTGGATAAAGGACCTATGTTATTGCACCATTTATTGTGTACTATCTCAAATAGTACTGTCATAACTATCTCAAACCTGTGAGTGACCATTGACACATTCTAAATCTTGGATGTGTCAAAATCTTTCATATGAGCTTTATTGAGTGAGGGAGACAGAAGATGAGAGGAAGATGAAGCATCAGAATCTTTGTTGTTTATTTTTTATATTTGGTAATGTAACTGTTCTCTGTCTGTGTCTGTCTGTCTGTCTCTCTGTCTCTGTCTTTGTCTCTGTCTCTGTCTCTCTCTCTCTCTCTCTCTCTCTCTCTCTCTCTCTCTCTCTCTCTCTGTCTCTCTCTCTGTCTCTCTCTCTCTCCCCCTCTCTCTCTCTGTCTCCCCCCCCCCCCCTCTCTCTCTCTCTCTCTCTCTCTCTCTCTCTCTCTGTCTCTCTCTCTCTGTCTCTCTCTGTCTCTCTCTCTGTCTCTGTCTCTCTCTCTCTCTGTATGTAACCCGGTGGATATTTTATTTTTTGGGGAGTATTAACCTGGTGGAATTGGTTTACTTTTTGACAGTATTTGACTGGTACTTTTATTTTGGTATATGACTGTGTTTTTGGGTTAAGCTGAGAAGCATACAAATGAACAATGAAGACTTTATTAGTTACCTTCTGTGATTGGTCGAAGTGTGAATTGGGTAGTTTAGAGAGTATCAGAGTGAGAGAGTGCACAGGTGGTCGGGCAGTGTAATTAGAAAAAAAGAAAGAGGAGAGAGAGAGAGAGAGAGGAGAGAGAGAGAGGAGAAACAGAGCGGATCACAGAGACTGCGTTGGTGCTGGGTGATCCTAAAAAATAATAATAATGTAACCTGTAGTTTGTGCTTTTGTCGACGTGAGAACAAGTGAAGCTGCAGTGGACACATGTGGAGCGACGGGATGTTTGCACAACATCCTAGCAGCAAAAACTGCGTGTGAAGAAGATTTCTGTGCTTGCTGTAAAAGTGAGGACGAGTGACTTTTTTGCCGACGGGTTTCGTTAGCTCAGCGAGACGCCGGGAAGGCAAAAGAGACCAGAAACCTTTCTCTGCCGTGCGACTGGACCGGAGAGGAGAAGACTCTGCCGTGGGGAGCTGTTGGCGTGCGCGAGGCCACCGGAGGGGAGAAGATTCTGCCGTGGTGTGTTGTCGGCGTGCTGAGGTGCTGTCTGCGGGCTGAGGGGATTCTCTGCTGCTGCCTGCTGTATCGTCATCGTTGGAGAGGTTGGCTGAAGCTCTGAACTACTATTCCTACAGACACCAAGTGCAGTAAGGTACCTTTTTATTTTATCCCAGCTCAGGAGAGCGAAGGGGCCGTTTGTTTGTGGCCACATCGTACCCAAGCATCGAAACAGGCCTGCAACGAGTGGGGTTGGGCTCTTAACTCTTTGCTTGCTAAGCCAGTGGGGGTGTGAATGAGAACGTTGTGGGCCCACTACCAGTCATTCTAAGGTTCTAAAGTTGTTTTGTTTTTGGGGTAATCCACCGGGTTAATACATAAAAAGGTTAAAAAGGGTTAATACATAAAAAGGGTTATTTCATTTTTTTAAAACAACTTAGGGTTGTAGGCTGAAATAATAATCTTTAATTTAGTCGTTTAAAAAAGAGTTTAAAAAACAGTATTTCTGTTGGTTCAATATATTTCTAGGATTTAAAAACAGTTAAAAGCAGGACCAGTTCATTTATTTTAGGATCTAAAACGTTCTAAAAACACTTTAGTGTAGGCTAAAAAGGAAATTTAAAAACAAGTTCATTTGCTAGAGGACGCAAATTTAAAAAATCAAAGGGTACTTTGGTTTGTACTAATTTTGTAATACTACAAGGTATTTTTGTTGGTTGGTTTTCCAGAGTTTTGGGAATTACAATTGTTTTTGGAATTCTATTTCTAACTAAGTTCTAGTAACTAGGGTTGGGAATTTATTGTTTTACATTTGCTTGAAAAAAAAAGAAAAGAAACAAGAAAGCCAGTTTATTTGTTATTGTCTGTCTTATATGTGCGTTTGTCTAAGTAAAGATTATTTTTATTATACTTAGCTGACTCTGTGGATTTTTGGGTTTTGCAAAGTTGAAGTGAAGTTATTTAACTGAAGTTACCTTACAGTATTTTGAGTAAGCTACTTACCTTTGAGTTGATGGGTTTTTGAGTGAATACTAAGAGTATTTGGGTTACCTGTCATACTTACTGTTTTGGATTTTAAGATCCTTAGTGTTCTAATTACCTTTAAAGAGTGGTTATTTACTTTAGACACAGGACTGTAAGTTAACCTACCTTTTAATACTTACCTTTTACACCTGAAACACAAAAGGGCAATTAATCTAAACGTACTACGTATTTTAAAAACATAACTATAAGGACTCAGGGCCCTGCCTTTATTCGTCAGTAGGGGGCAGGAGCGTTACATAAAATGGAGGCACTGCTGAGATCCTTTTGTGTTTCCAACTAAAAGTTAAAGGACAACTTCACTAAAAAGTTAAAGGAGAACTTCGCTACGAAATTGTTTCCCTTTAAAACACACCTCTGTGTACCGTTTCAAATCACCTATTCAGACCTTGATTGAGAACTCTAAATTCCAACAATTGGCCACTATGCCTGCTACACAAGCTGAAGTGCTGAAGCAGTGGTGCCAAGATGCGGAAGTCGATCCAGATCATGCACTGTTGGTCCTAATCCCCACCAAAGAAGACATTGATCGTGCTGAAATTGGGAAGACCCTTGATGCTCTTGAAGAGTTAAAGGTACTGGGACGTGTAAAAGTAAAAGACACACTGTTCAGTGAAGAACATGCCGTGTTGAAGGTGTTCTGTGAGACACGGGAGACGGTGGATGCTGACAAAGTCCCTTCAGAGTTGTCACCTCGCCTAGGACTGGAGTCGTGGACCATAGTCATTGGGAGGCAAACCCCTGCTGCTGCAGAAGATTTCAATAGCAAATTGAGTGCCTTGCTGCAAGCAGAGGGAAAGACACAAGCGGACTTACAGGCATTACTGACTAGCCAAGCCACACCACAGTCACCCACAGAAGCCATCCTGCGTGCTGTTGGGGATCTGCTCGACAAGACAGCGAAATCACCCCCTGACAGTGGTGGCTACCGTCGCCTGCGTATCTTTTCCGGGATAATACCAACTCCTGCCAATGAAGAACAATTTGACAACTGGGTCGAACAAGCCAATTTGATGGTAGAAGAGAGCGACTGCCATGCAAAAGAAAAAAGGAGAAGGATCGTCGAAAGCCTAAAGGGACCTGCATTGGAGATTGTCAAAGCAGTCCGGTTGTCTGACCCAGATGTTAGTCCAGAAGGCTGTATTGAAGCTCTCGAAAGTGCATTCGGGACAGCAGAGTCAGGAGAGGACCTCTATTTCTCCTTTCGCTTGATGCAGCAGCAACAGGGAGAAAAGCTGTCCGATTTCCTGAGGCGACTAGATCAGTCTTTGACTAAAGTGGTCCAGAGAGGTGGCTTGCCAGCCAAAAGCATGGATCGAGTACGAGTAGAGCAGTTACTGCGTGGCGCTGTTAAAGCTGATCTGATGTTAATCCAGCTAAGACTAAGAGAAAGAAGAACCAAACCGCCTACCTTCCTCGAACTGCTCAGTGAGATTCGCATGGAGGAAGAGTATGAAGCTTCGAGAACCAGATTGAACCCGTCTGTGCATGCTGTCCAAGCCAAGCAAAGTGCAGACAACAAACAGGCTGAGATCCAAAGTTTGCGAGCTGAAATCAAGGAGCTCAAGTCAATGTTTGCCACTATGACAACCAAGCCCACTCCGAAAGCCGAAGAGAGGGAAGACAAAGTGCCTGTCAGCAGTTCAGGGCCAACACAAGAAAGTACTGACCCAGAAGTGGCAGCTCTGAAAAAACAAGTCAAAAGATTGGAGCAGAAACTTAACTCCAAGAAAGTGAACCACACCGAGACTCCAGCTGCTGCTGCCATGGCAGTGGAGACTACACAACCCGTGTCCGATACTCCAAGGAGGTCTCGCAATGATTCTGATGAGAACTTCTGTTACCGTTGTGGTGAAGGAGGGCACTACGCAGTGAAATGCCAAAACCCTGAGAACCAAAGCAAGGTGATTCAGAAGTTAATCAAGTCCAGAAAGAAGGCCAAAGACACCAGTAAAAAACCTTCTGTTGACGTGACTGCTAAAAACGTCTGCACAAGCCAGAAAAGTGCCATAGACTCACACAATGAAAGAGGCATCCCTGAAGGTCTGATTGGTCCGCCATCCATTGAGCCAGTGAAGGTGAATGGACAACTGTGCAATGCTCTGCTAGACAGTGGTTCTCAGGTGACCATAATCTTCGAGGGATGGTTCAAGGAACATATGTCAGATGTCCCCATCTATCCAGTCGGAGGCCTAGACATATGGGGCCTGGGAGATTCAAGTTACCCCTACAGAGGCTACGTTGTGGTAGACATGGAATTCCCACAAAAGGTGACCGGCTCACCAGCAACCATTCCTGTCCTGGCACTGATTTGCCCTACGCCTAGAGGCCCAGACCAAACGGCAATAATTGTTGGAACTAACGCCAAAGCAAGCCTGCCCAAGCGTTTAGCCAGACTATTCCAAGAAACCACAGGTGTGGAAAATGCTCACTCACTGACCTGCATTGCTGAAGCAGCCGAGACAAGCTCCAGTGAACCACCTGAGGAAGATGGAGAAGTTGGATGTGTCAAGTGGTCAGGTCCTGGTTCGCTCACTATGTCCCCTGGATCATGGCGTTCTGTCAGTTGCTGTGTGGAGTTTGATAAACCAGTGGATAAAGAAATCCTGATGCTGGATGTATCGCCGACCAACCCACTACCAGCAGGTGTGCTACTTGAACCCATGGTAGTACCATGCTACGCCATTGACACCAGCCCTCTAGCAGTCAGGTTGCAGAATGAATCACTGAAAGAAGCTGTGATACCTGCCGGAACCGTACTAGGTTACCTGTACGCTACTGATGTAGTCACTTCCATGTCCAAGACTGATCTAGCCTCAGAGGGGTTTGATGTAAGCCAGATCAACTTCGGTGACTCACCCATACCAGAGGAGTGGAAGGAGAGGCTCCGAGGGAAGCTGCTGGAAAGAGCTGATGTCTTCTCCATCCACGAATGGGATGTTGGTCTAGCCAAGGGCGTGGAGCATAACATCAGGCTGTTCGACGAAAGACCATTCCGTGAACGCTCTCGCCGCCTAGCTCCAGCTGACATCGATGACGTGAGGAGACACCTCCAAGAGCTTGTAGCGTCTGGTATAGTGAAAGAGTCCCGAAGCCCCTACGCGTCACCCATCGTGATCGCTCGGAAGAAAAATGGAAAGGTTCGAATGTGTATCGACTACCGTACCCTGAACAGTAGGACCATTCCGATCAGTACACCACCCCGCGCATTGACGATGCCTTGGATTGCTTGTCCGGAAGCCAGTGGTTCAGTGTCCTGGATTTGAGGAGCGGCTACTATCAAATCGCAATGAAAGAAGAAGATAAAGAGAAGACCGCGTTCATCTGTCCGCTGGGGTTTTACGAGTTTGAGAGGATGCCACAGGGCATAACGGGAGCTCCAGCGACTTTCCAGCGTTTAATGGAGAAAGCAGTCGGTGACATGAACCTCCTCCAGGTCCTGGTCTACTTAGACGACCTCATAGTCTTTGGGAGAACCCTAGAAGAGCATGAGGAGAGGCTCCTGAAGGTGTTGGACAGACTCCGAGAAGTTGGACTGAAAATCTCCCTTGACAAGTGTCAATTCGGCCAGACTGAGGTCAAGTACGTGGGACACATTGTATCGGCAAATGGCATCGCTACTGATCCAGCTAAGATCGAGGCAGTCACCACTTGGCCCCAGCCCACTGACCTGAAGACCTTGAGATCCTTCCTCGGTTTCTGTGGTTACTACCGCAGGTTTATCGCCAACTACTCGTCGATTGTCAGACCACTGACCGAGTTGACCAAAGGCTACGCCCCGACACAACATGGCAAGAAATGTGACAAAGACCCGAATAAGACGTACCTGAAAGAGTCCGAACCATTTGGTGACAGATGGGATCAGAAGTGTACGGCTGCGTTCCACCAGATCATCCACTGCCTTACTCATGCCCCTGTACTGGCATTTGCTGACTCCAACAAGCCATATGTTCTACATGTGGATGCCAGTCTGTCCGGGCTAGGAGCTGTCCTTTACCAGGAGTACCCTGAAGGGTTGAGGCCTGTGGCGTTCGCCAGTCGGAAGCTGAACCCGTCAGAGAAGAACTATCCCATACACCAATTGGAGTTCCTGGCACTCAAATGGGCGGTCGTGGACAAATTCCACGATTACCTGTATGGCGCAAGATTTACAGTACGCACTGATAATAACCCGCTCACCTACGTACTGACGACAGCCAAGCTCAACGCTCATGGGCATCGCTGGCTAGCTGCCCTTTCAACCTACGAGTTCGATATCTTGTACCGGCCAGGCAGGAACAATATCGACGCAGACCTGCTGTCAAGACAAGTGCCTGGGGAAGACAACATGCAGGAATGGGAGACCATATCGCAAACAGGAGTCCAGTCCATCTGTAAGCGAGTGAAGACCCAGAACTCTCCAGTTGTGGAACAACTAGGAGCCCCGCCTGAATGTGTTCCAGATGTCTATGCCTTTCCCACACGCTTGGATGTCAGCAGTCTTGGCCAAATGTCCCGGTCAGAACTGATAGCTGCCCAGACCAATGACGCAGTGATTGGACCAACCATCAAGGCTGTTAAACTTGGAAGATGGCCAGAGGGAGTGGACTCCAATCAAGAGTTGGTTCTGATGAAACACCAGATTGGGAAACTTGCGATGAAGGACGGTCTACTCCATCGTCTAAGCAAACGACCATCAGGAGAAGAGGTCTCTCAGCTGGTTTTGCCAGTCGAATTCAGAGAAGCAGTACTCAAGTCAATGCATGATGATCTTGGTCATCTGGGGATCGAGAGGACCATTGATCTGTTGAGGACCAGGTTCTACTGGCCAAAAATGGCCTGGGACACAGAACAGTATGTCAAGAACTGCGGTTACTGCGTCACCCGCAAGAGTCCCTGTCAGAGAGCTGCTACGCTGCATCAGATAACGAGCCAGGGGCCGATGGACTTGGTCTGCATTGATTTTCTGAGCATGGAGCCAGACTCCAAAGGCATAAGCAACGTGCTAGTGGTCACAGACCATTTTACACGATACGCCCAAGCTTTTCCAACCAAAAACCAAAAGGCGCTCACCGTTGCCAAAATACTGGTGGAGAAGTACTTTGTCCATTACGGTCTACCGTCAAGAATCCACTCAGATCAGGGACGAGACTTCGAAAGTCAGCTGATCCGAGAGATGCTGAAGATGATGGGGATACGTAAATCCCGAACCACCCCATACCATCCTCAAGGAGACCCTCAGCCAGAGAGGTTTAACAGAACCCTACTGTCCATGTTAGGCACTCTGAGTCAAGACAGGAGACGGCAATGGAGTCAACATGTGCCATACCTGGTGCATGCCTACAACAGCACTAAATGTGATGCAACTGGCTATTCACCGTACTTCTTGATGTTCGGCAGAGAAGCTAGACTCCCAGTAGATGTGTGCTTTGGGACATCTCCAGATGGAAACAAAGGGGGTCATCACTCGAAGTATGTGTCAAAGCTGAAGGAAGACCTGCAAAGAGCTTTCAAGTTAGCTTCTGCCACAGCAGACCAAACTCACCAGCGGAACAAGAAGTTGCATGACAAAAGAGTCATCTTCCAGGCTTTGGAACCAGGTGACAGAGTGCTACTGAAGAACCTGGGACTCAGAGGGAAGCACAAACTTCAAAGCCGGTGGAGTCCAGTTCCTTATGTGGTGATGGGAAAGATGCCCAACTTACCTGTATACCGACTGAAACCTGAAGAAGGAAAAGGAGGCATTAAAACACTACACAGAGACCATCTCTTACCCATTGGCCAACTGGTGAGGATGCCAAGGGCAGAGAGTGAACCAAACTTACCAGTGAGACCTAGGACCAGAGCAGAGACTAGGAAGAACACGAACACTGCGACACCTCATCTTGACTGTGAACAGGAAGACGACCAAGTGTCAACAGACTCCGAGTTCGAGACTGAAAGGCCACATAGACCTTACAGAACCTACCTGGAAGGAATCCTGCGGAGGAGATCGTCTGTGATGGGACCTGCTGTCGTCTCTGAAGAGGAAGTTGATGGTATGCAACCTCAAGCTGTAAGAGAGGATACAGTAGAAGAGGATGACCACAGTGCAGAAGAGGATGAGCCCAGTGCTGAAGAGGATGACCAGGACATAGCTCCTGATGAGGAATCAGATTCTGAAGCCCAGTCTGACATCGAAGAAGAGTCCGTCAGCAGTGCAGCAGAAGACGATGTTCCTGAACCGCCGCCTGTGTCCAAAAGACGAGTGAAGCCAGTGGTGAAGCTGACCTACGATGAACCAGGCAAGGCCAGAGATCAACCTATTACCATAGTACACAGAGGTGTCACTATCAAAATAGGAAAAACTAAATAGAGTCAAAACAGTAGTTTACACCCTTAGGGGTTAAAACTCTAAACCTTTTAAGTTGAATGAGGGCATTCAAGCATTTAGAAGGGGGAGGGTGTAACCCGGTGGATATTTTATTTTTTGGGGAGTATTAACCTGGTGGAATTGGTTTACTTTTTGACAGTATTTGACTGGTACTTTTATTTTGGTATATGACTGTGTTTTGGGTTAAGCTGAGAAGCATACAAATGAACAATGAAGACTTTATTAGTTACCTTCTGTGATTGGTCGAAGTGTGAATTGGGTAGTTTAGAGAGTATCAGGGTGAGAGAGTGCACAGGTGGTCGGGCAGTGTAATCAGGAGAGAGGGAGAGAGAGAGAGAGAGAGAGAGAGAGAGAGAGAGGAGCGGATCACAGAGACTGCGTTGGTGCTGGGTGATCCTAAAAACTAATAATAATGTAACCTGTAGTTTGTGCTTTTGTCGACGTGAGAACAAGTGAAGCTGCAGTGGACACATGTGGAGCGACGGGATGTTTGCACAACATCCTAGCAGCAAAAACTGCGTGTGAAGAAGATTTCTGTGCTTGCTGTAAAAGTGAGGACGAGTGACTTTTTTGCCGACGGGTTTCGTTAGCTCAGCGAGACGCCGGGAAGGCAAAAGAGACCAGAAACCTTTCTCTGCCGTGCGACTGGACCGGAGAGGAGAAGACTCTGCCGTGGGGAGCTGTTGGCGTGCGCGAGGCCACCGGAGGGGAGAAGATTCTGCCGTGGTGTGTTGTCGGCGTGCTGAGGTGCTGTCTGCGGGCTGAGGGGATTCTCTGCTGCTGCCTGCTGTATCGTCATCGTTGGAGAGGTTGGCTGAAGCTCTGAACTACTATTCCTACAGACACCAAGTGCAGTAAGGTACCTTTTTATTTTATCCCAGCTCAGGAGAGCGAAGGGGCCGTTTGTTTGTGGCCACATCGTACTCAAGCATCGAAACAGGCCTGCAACGAGTGGGGTTGGGCTCTTAACTCTTTGCTTGCTAAGCCAGTGGGGGTGTGAATGAGAACGTTGTGGGCCCACTACCAGTCATTCTAAGGTTCTAAAGTTGTTTTGTTTTTGGGGTAATCCACCGGGTTAATACATAAAAAGGTTAAAAAGGGTTAATACATATAAAAGGGTTATTTCATTTTTTTAAAACAACTTAGGGTTGTAGGCTGAAATAATAATCTTTAATTTAGTCGTTTAAAAACAGAGTTTAAAAAACAGTATTTCTGTTGGTTCAATAAATTTCTAGGATTTAAAAACAGTTAAAAGCAGGACCAGTTCATTTATTTTAGGATCTAAAACGTTCTAAAAACACTTTAGTGTAGGCTAAAAAGGAGATTTAAAAAACAAGTTCATTTGCTAGAGGACGCAAATAAAACTAAAAAGAGGTACTTTGGTTTATACTTATTTTGTAATACTACAAGGTATTTTTTCTTGTTGGTTTTCCAGTTTTGGGGAATTACAATTGTTTTTGGAATTCTATTTTCTAACTAAGGTCTAGTAACTAGGGTTGGGAATTTATTGTTTTACATTTGCTTGAAGAAAAAAGAAAAGAAACAAGAAAGCCAGTTTATTTGTTATTGTCTGTCTTATATGTGCGTTTGTCTAAGTAAAGATTATTTTTATTATACTTAGCTGACTCTGTGGATTTTTGGGTTTTGCAAAGTTGAAGTGAAGTTATTTAACTGAAGTTACCTTACAGTATTTTGAGTAAGCTACTTACCTTTGAGTTGATGGGTTTTTGAGTGAATACTAAGAGTATTTGGGTTACCTGTCATACTTACTGTCTGGGATTTTAAGATCCTTAGTGTTCTAATTACCTTTAAAGAGTGGTTATTTACTTTAGACACAGGACTGTAAGTTAACCTACCTTTTAATACTTACCTTTTACAACTGAAACACAAAAGGGCAATTAATCTAAACGTACTACGTATTTTAAAAACATAACTATAAGGACTCAGGGCCCTGCCTTTATTCGTCAGTAGGGGGCAGGAGCGTTACATGTCTCTCTCTCTCTCTCTGTCTCTCTCTCTCTCTCTCTCTCTCTCTCTCTCTCTCTCTCTCTCTCTCTCTCTCTCTCTCTCTCTCTCACTCTCTCTCTGTCTCTCTCTCCATACAGTGGTGTATTTCCTCTTGTGCTGTGGACCTGCTGAAATGGATGGTGAGAGATAACCTAAATGCATTTCATTATGGGTGGAGTATAGAAAAGTTATCTGATGACCGTCCTGTTGGGTTGGCTATCATAGAAAAGCTGAAGTGTTTCGACCGTCCTGTTGGGTTGGCTATCATAGAAAAGTTATCTGATGTGTTTCGACAGTCCTGTTGGGTTTCAGACATTTTTGAAGACCTCCGGGTTCAAACAATACGGGAATGTTATGGTATTGTTATGGATTCATAGAAAGCTAAAGGACAATTTTGGTAGCCTGCTATGTATGTTGGAAAAAATGAAAGAAAAAAAAAATAGGAAAATGGTATAAGTCGAGTCGCTTAAAACTGTAAATGCATATTATTAAAGCTCAGTTTCAGGTTCTGTAATCCTCAAATACCGTAGTAAAATGAGAAAGTAAATCAATTTGAGTTACATTCATTTCTTATCGTATATACCAGAGGTCCATGCAGTACTAATAGTACTTAAATATCATCCCACGGGCCAAAGATAATTCATTCACAGGCCTGATTTGGCCCCCGGGCCTTGACTTTGACATTAACCATGTCTTCCTGTGAGGTTAGGGTTGTGTTTAGGGTGTCAGACTAATGCCAGTTGGACTCAATAGGCTGTATACATTAGAGCAAACACTTAAGGACTCTCTAATAACTTTAGAAGATATGTAAACACTAATTAACAACATCAATATTTGCTGACATGATGTAAAAACACTTAAAACAAATGCAAAAAAAAAAAAAACTCAAAAGGAAAGACAAACTAACAATAACAAAATCGCCAGTCCCAGTCATAGATATAATGTATATAAGAAAGCAAGATGGCTTGAGGCGGAGCCTCTGACGTCGTTCACGGCAGCCATCTTGCCAGAGTACTCAGTAGCCTATGCTCTATGGTAGCCCATAGAAAAACAGCTATAAATCACTCAAAACTTGCTTTACAAACGGAATGCATTATTATGAACGCAACGACGTCACACCCATCATCTTGTTATGTATATGTGTGTTTTTACTGTTTACTTGAGAGCGTCTGGATTAAGAGCGTCTACTAAATGACTAAATTGTAATTGTAAATTGTGTACAAACACTGTTTGTAAACAGATTTGTTTAAAAACAGAATCTAACTCCACCTCACCTCCACTCTATTGGCTCATTACGAATCTGCTGGAGAATGCTGTGCTGTGATTGGCTAAAACGCTGCCTCACCCCACAAACCCCCGTTTTACCTGAGGCTCATGAATGTTTTGTTTTCATGGACTGTCAGCAGAACGAAGCAACTGTTTGTCTGCGGGGAAACAGGTGCAGCATTAAAGTAGAAGAAACGCAGAGGCGAAAAAGGCAAACAGATATAGCTATATAATTTTTGTGTAAAATGTTGCCTCTTTTACTTTTAATTAAAATAGGGTGCGGATGCAAAATGTGAAAACAATGTGGTCCATTTTTAACCATTCTTCCTACAGTATATCAAAGTGATTTAATTGCATGATACTGCGTTTGTTGTGTTTGTTTTCTCATTTTAGCTGATCATCCAGTGAGGCTGGTCGATGGTTCAAACCCCTGTTCAGGCAGAGTAGAGATCTCCTATAATGGCACATGGGGGACAGTGTGTGATGATGAGTGGGATCTGAATGATGCCCAGGTAGTGTGTAGACAGTTAGGATGTGGAAGGGCTCTGTCTGCACCACGGGATGCATTGTTCAGACCAGGTGTTGGGAACATCTGGTTGGATGACGTCAGGTGTTCAGGCAGTGAATCCAGTCTCTCTCAGTGCAGCCATCCAGGGTTTGGGATCCACAACTGTGGTCACAGTGAAGATGCTGGAGTTACTTGTGAAGGTAAAGTCAGCATACATTTGATGCAGCAATACACCCCAGAAACTTGACGGCTATGACTTCATCTCCTCCGGCAACACAGATGCCGGTTTTGCATACTCTCTTACTCGATTTTTGACCTTTCACCTGCATGATGTTATATCAATAAGCATATGACACAACAACAACAACAACAAAAATACATTTAGGCCTATATTTGCAGTTGGGAAACTTGAATTAAACTTGCACAGTGGCACATTGCTTTATTTTAAAATACATTAAAAAACATAGTTAAGTGTTAAACTGCAAATTTAGCTGATGTGGCCTATATTCATGTGTGATCTATAGATGTTCATACATTCACTGCTGTTCTTTCTAGGTGATGTGCTCTTGGAGAGTCCTGTACTTCCTGTGCTAGAAGGAAGTGATGTCACACTGCGCTGTCTGTCCAGAAACAAGACAACCGGTAATCTGACCTCTGACCTCCCAGCTGATTTCTATAAAGACGGATCTCTCTTCAGGGCTGAGTCTACAGGACAGATCACCATCCACAATGTTTCTGCCTCTGATAAAGGCTTCTACAAGTGTAACATCTCTGACCTTAGAGAGTCACCACAAAGCTGGATACGTGTGATTGGTGAGTTTAAATATAGCATTTATAGACTGGAGCTTAATACCTCTCTAAAACACTGGTTTTCAACCAGTGGTCTGCCCATTTTCAAGACTCATTTTTGTACAAAGAACATTGGTGTCAGGGTCTGGCACTTTGTTCCTCATGTCTCCCAGGCCGTTTTCCTTTTAGAGCCATCTAAAGTATTTTTTTATTTTTTGGGGGCTAAAATCGTTTTTTTAGTAGTAAGATCAAAGTTCCTACTTTTTTAATATGATTAAAAAAGATTTTAGCCAGAAAACGAAAAAAAAAAAAAAAAAAAAAAAAAAAAACTTTAGATGGCTCTAAAAGGAAAACGGCCTGGGAGACATGAGGACCAAAGTACCAGACCCTGACACAGAATGTCAAATAATATAGAGCCAAGCAGTTCCCCCCCTTGTGACGTCGCCCTTGTTCCAGAAGTGGATTCTCGGTTGATTTTTCAAAAATGGTTCATATAAAGACGATTACACCGCAGGCGCAGACAAAGACAACTCGGGTTATGACAAATCATGATAACATAAATGTTTTGGGACAATCAATTAATTAAGAAGAAAAACAAAACAAATGTTTTATATCCTGCCATTTATTTCCATTCTCAAAAGAAAAGACAAACTAACAATAACAAAACCGCCAGTCCCAGTCACAACCCTCTCTATTCTCTGACCACTTGGTACAGTCCAGTAGGTGTGGAAGGGAAGGTCTAACTGGAAGAACAGGAGACTCATGGACTGTATAGTCCATTAGTAATGCAGGAATAACTGACATTCTGTATGATCATGTCACATCTGTCAAAAACTCATGAGAAACACAAAACTTCCATCATCTTGTTATGTATGTCCTCAGCTTAAAGGTAATAGAGGCAACTTTAGTGTGTAAATGCCTAATTGTAATTGTAAATCGTGTACAAACACTGCATGTGTTTGTAAACAGATTTGTTTAAAAACAGAATCTAACTCCACCTCACCTCAACTCTATTGGCTCATTATGAATCTGCTGGAGACTGCTGTGTGATTGGCTAAAACGCTGCCTCACCCCACACAAGCACCGCCTTTCCTGAGCCTGACGAATGTTTTGTTTTCATGGACCGTCTGCAGGACGAAGCAAGTGTCTGTCTGCGGGGAAACGGGTGCAGCATCAAAGTAGAAGCAACGAAAGAAGCAAACAAATATAGCTATATAACGTTTGGCTAAAAAGTTGCCTCTTTTACTTTGCGAAATGTGAAATGTGAAAACAATGTGGTCCATTTTTAACTGTTCTTCCTACAGTATATCAACGTGATTTAATTGCATGATATTGCGTTTGTTGTGTTTGTTTGTTTTCTCATTTTAGCTGATCATCCAGTGAGGCTGGTCGATGGTTCAAACCCCTGTTCAGGCAGAGTAGAGATCTCCTATAATGGAACATGGGGGACAGTGTGTCATGATGACTGGGATCTGAATGATGCCCAGGTAGTGTGTAGACAGTTAGGATGTGGACAGGCTCTGTCTGCACCACGGGATGCATTCTTCGGACCAGGAGTTGGGAACATCTGGTTGGATGACGTCAGGTGTTCAGGCAGTGAATACAGTCTCTCTCAGTGCAGCCATCCGGGGTTTGGAACCCACAACTGTGATCACTATCGAGATGCTGGAGTTATTTGTGAAGGTAAAGTCAGCTTACATTTGATGCAGCAATACACCCAGGCAACTTTACAGCTATGACTTTATCCCCTCCGGCAACGCAGATGCTGTTTATTCGCATACGCTCTTACTCAATTTTTGACCTTTCACCTGCATGGTGTTACTGTATATCAATATGCATATTACACAACAACAATAACAAAAATACATTTAGGCCGATATCTGCAGTTGGAAAACTTGAATTAAACTTGCACAGTGGCACATTGCTTTATTTTAAAATACATAACAAAACATAGTTACTGTAAGTGTTAAACTGCAAATTTAGCAGGTGTGGTTTATATTCAGGTGTGCCGTATAGATCGTCATAACTCACTGCTGTTTCTTCTAGGTGGAGATGTGATCCTGGAGAGTCCTGTACATCCTGTGCTAGAAGGAAGTGATGTCACACTGCGCTGTCTGTCCAGAAACAAGACAACCGGTAATCTGACCTCTGACCTCCCAGCTGATTTCTATAAAGACGGATCTCTCTTCAGGGCTGAGTCTACAGGACAGATCACCATCCACAATGTTTCTGCCTCTGATAGAGGCTTCTACAAGTGTAACATCTCTGACCTTGGAGAGTCACCACAAAGCCGGATACGTGTGATTGGTGAGTTTAAATATAGCATTTATAGACTGGAGCTTAATACCGCTCTAAAACACTGGTTTTCAACCAGTGGTCCACCCATTTTTCAACACTCATTTGTGTACAAAGAACATTGAATGTCAAATAATATAGAGCCAAGCCCCCCCCTTGTGACGTCGCCCTTGTTCCAGAAGTGGATTCTCGGTTGATTTTTCAAAAATGGTTCATATAAAGACGATTACACCACAGGCGCAGACAAAGACAACTCGGGTTATGACAAATCATGATAACATAAATGTTTTGGGACAATCAATTAATTAAGAAGAAAAACAAAACAAATATTTTGTATCCTGTCATTTATTTCCATTCTCAAAAGAAAAGACAAACTAACAATAACAAAACCGCCAGTCCCAGTCACAACCCTCTCTATTCTCTGACCACTTGGTACAGTCCAGTAGGTGTGGAAGGGAAGGTCTAACTGGAAGAACAGGAGACTCATGGACTGTATAGTCCATTAGTAATGCAGGAATAACTGACATTCTGTATGATCATGTCACATCTGTCAAAAACTCATGAGAAACACAAAACATCCATCATCTTGTTATGTATGTCCTCAGCTTAAAGGTAATAGAGGCAACTTTAGTGTGTAAATGACTAAATTGTAATTGTAAATCGTGTACAAACACTGTTTGTAAACAGATTTGTTTAAAAACAGAATCTAACTCCACCTCACCTCCACCCTATTGGCTCATTATGAATCTGCTGGAGAATGCTGTGCTGTGATTGGCTAAAATGCTGGCTCACCCCACACAACCCCCCTTTTAGCACCGCTTTACCTGAGCCTGACGAATGTTTTGTTTTCATGGACTGTCGGCAGGACGAAGCAAGTGTCTGTCTGCAGGGAAACAGGTGCAGCATTAAAGTAGAAGCAACGCAGAGGCGAAAAAGGCAAACAGATATAGCTATATAATTTTTGTGTAAAATATCGCCTCTTTTGCTTTTAATTAAAATAGGGTGCGGATGCAAAATGTGAAAACAATGTGGCCCATTTTTAACCGTTCTTCCTACAGTATATCAACGTGATTTAATTGCATGATATTGCGTTTGTTGTGTTTGTTTGTTTTCTCATTTTAGCTGATCATCCAGTGAGGCTGGTCGATGGTTCAAACCCCTGTTCAGGCAGAGTAGAGATCTCCTATAATGGCACATGGGGGACAGTGTGTAATGATGACTGGGATCTGAATGATGCCCAGGTAGTGTGTAGACAGTTAGGATGTGGACAGGCTCTGTCTGCACCTCAGCGTGCATTCTTCGGACCAGGAGTTGGTAACATCTGGTTGGATGACGTCAGGTGTTCAGGCAGTGAATCCAGTCTCTCTCAGTGCAGCCATCCAGGGTTTGGGACCCACGACTGTAATCACTATCAAGATGCTGGAGTTGCTTGTGAAGGTAAAGTCAGCATACATTTGATGCAGCAATTCACCTTGGCAACTTAACAGCTACGACGGCATCTCCTCCGGCAACACAGATGCCGGTTTTGCATGCGCTCTTACTCTGCATGTTATATCAACATGCATATTATACAAAAACTTGATTTGCACAGTGGCACATTATTTTAAAATACTTATACTTATTATAATAAACTGCTTGACTTTACTATTCATTTGATCTGTCTGTCTGTCTGTCTGTCTGTCTGTCTGTCTGTCTGTCTGTCTGTCTGTCTGTCTGTCTGTCTGTCTGTCTGTCTGTCTGTCTGTCTGTCTGTCTGTCTGTCTGTCTGTCTGTCTGTATCCACACAGCGATGTATCAAACAAAAGGTTAGAAAACTTTATTTCTTCTTAAGTTCTAACTGACACACAGACTTTTGACACACAGACCTTTAAAACTCCTCTACAAACTCTCTCTCTCTCTCTCTCTCTCTCCTCTCTCTCTCTCTCTCTCTCTCTCTCTCTCTCTCTCTCTCTCTCTCTCTCTCTCTCTCTCCTCTCTCTCTCCCATCCCAGTATCTCTGAGGGTCGATCCTGACAGATCTCAGTTTCATCAAGGTGATGAGATGATATCACTACGCTGTGAGGCAGAAGGGAAGCCTGTTCCAGGGTGGTCTGTGAACAGAAATACCACTGTGAAGAAGAGGAGTGGAGCCTGCAATGCTTGGGGAAGTTCCAGCGGTATGTTACCCCTGGAACTTCTGGTTATGTTAGAGAGAGAGAGAGAGAGAGAGAGAGAGAGAGAGAGAGAGAGAGAGAGAGAGAGAGAGAGAGAGAGAGAGAGAAGAGAGAGAGAGAATAGATTTTCAACTTAAACTTTTCATTTAACTTAAATCTTTGTTTTTCATAGGATCATCCTGTAGAATTTCCCGGCCACGACTTCCAGACAGTGGACTATATTGGTGTCAGTCTGCAGCAGGAGAAGTCAGCCCATCCATCTACATCTCTGGTAAAAAAAAAAAAAATTCAATCTGATTCTTTACATTGACATAATCAATATAGTTTAGTGCAGGGCTGGGCAATTATTTTCCGCAAGGAGACAAATGAGATGCAAACAATATTGTGGAGGGCAGAGCACTGATTTGGCACTCTGGTAAGAGTATATGTATTATTGTGCAATGAAAAAGTGCCCCCCCCCCCCCCCCCCCCAAACAATGGTGAACACATTCACAGCAGGAAACCAATTATTGTGGCAGCGGTGATGGTGGCTCAGGGGTAGAGTCACCGGATGGTAACCACAAGGTTGCAGGTTCGATCCCTGGCTCCCCCGGAGTTAGTGTCGATGTGTCCCTGAGCAAGACACTGAACCCCTAATTGCTCCTGATGTGCTGGTCGTGCCTTGCATGGTTTCCACTGCCATCAGTGTATGAATGTGTGTAGCAGCAGCATCGGCTGCTGTCGCAAATCGATTTCTCCTCTCCTGGAGACAATCTGTGAGTCTACCTCTGATACTACTGCTGTGTAGAGAGATATAGGCAGTGATGGGCAAGCTACTGGGAAAATGTAAAGTAACCTACACTACTTGTTACTCTCGAAAAAATGTAGCTAAGCTACACAACAAGCTATCCCTAGTAAATTGTAGCAAGATACACTACAAGCTACATGACAAAAGTACCTTGATGTAGCTTGCTGCATCAACACTAGATCTCAACTTAATGTACAACTTTCTGAATAATAATCATAATAATAAAATAATATCAACAAATGTGTATTATGTATATTAGAGGGATGTATATTTTAGGTTTTTTACCCATCAAAAATGAGCGGAATTTGAAAATGTGTGCGGGAAAATGTAGTAAGCTACAATCCTTGTTACTCAAAATAAGTAGTGTAGCTTTACTACAAGCTACTCGAAAATGTAGTGTAGCTTCACTACAAGCTATTCCCAGAACAAATGTAGTAAGCTACACTACAAGTTACGGGAAAATGTAGTTAAGCTATGTAGCTTAGCTACTTGTACTGCCCATCACTGGATATAGGATATCATGGATCTTATATTTGGAACTACATAAAATAATGAATAATCCTCTCTCTCTCTCTCTCTCTCTCTCTCTCTCTCTCTCTCTCTCTCTCTCTCTCTCTCTCTCTCTCTCTCTCTCTCTCTCCACAGTGCTGGACATCGTCAGTCAAACAGATGGTGAGAGAACTTCAATGTTCTGACCTGTGGGTCATGACTTATTTGTATGGGTTAATAAGGGAAAATCCTAATTTAGTTTGTTTTTTGTAAAACTAGATCACCAGCTCAGTAGTGCAAACACAAGCGTTGCACACAAGTAAGGCCATTGCCTTACTTGTGTGGAGTGATCTAATACTCAATCGCCTAACTTGACCCCACTCCACTCACAAAAGTAATTCTAAAGGTAAATCTCTGTCTCTCTGTCCTTCCATCCAGTGTCTCTGAAAGTCAGTCCTGACAGATCTCAGTTCTTTTGGATGGAGAGCATGTCACTGAGCTGTGAGGCAGACGGGAGACCTGTACCAGGGTGGTCTGTGCAAAGACGCACCTATGGCTGGAATACAACCTGCAATCAATTTGGAAGCATCAGATCTGGTATGGATGGATGGATGGATGGGTGGATGGATGGATGGATGGATGGATGGATGGATGGATGGATGGATGGATGGGTGGATGGGTGGGTGGATGGATGGGTGGTTGGATGGATGGATGATGGATGGATGGATGGATGGATGGATGATGGATGGATGGATGGATGGATGGATGGATGGATGGATGGTGGGTGGATGGATGGATGGATGGGTGGGTGGGTGGGTTTATGGATGGAGTCGTTTTTTAGTTTTTCCTTGTAAATATAGCATTATCTGGGATATTATACACAGTTGAATTAGCCCATTATATATTTCCTATACCGCTATGCCTGAATTGTAAATGCTATGCTGCTATGTTTTTTCTGCTGTTGTTGTTGTTTGTTTAATTTGTTTATGCTTAGTGTAAACTTATCTGGATTAAGAGTGTCTATAAATTGCCTGAATTGTAAATTGGATGACATAAAATGAAATATTTATTCCATGAATTGAAATCCATCTTTCTTCTCACTGTGATTCTGTGTAGGAGGATACTGTATCACCAATGTTACACAGCTGGAGAGTCTTTACTGGTGCCAGTCTGACTCAGGAGAAGTCAGCCGATCCATCTTCATTCAATCCACAGGTACAATCATTCAAACATTCTAGCACAGTGTGACAGGATACAATTAGTTTTTTCTTAGGCTTAAAAAAAAAACAGCATACTCCGTTTAATAGTACAATAATCTTACAGTCACAGTATATGGTGTGACATTTAGGCTCTAACCAAGCAATACACCAAGTTGTATTAACCTTGAAATGTAAAGTGAAACATGAATGAGGGGAAGACCTGTGGTTGTCACCCTGGTTGTCCAATCTCAGACACAGGTGAAGTGACAGGTGATATTCAGTATATTCACAGAGAGAACACACCTAAACTAACTGTGAAAGAAAATGTTGACATTTTAGTCTGTGTTCATCATGACATGATATGTACTGTAGATAGATAGATACTAGATAGATAGATAGATAGATAGATAGATAGATAGATAGATAGATAGATAGATAGATAGATAGATAGATAGATAGATAGATAGATAGATAGATAGATAGATAGATAGATAGATAGATAGATAGATAGATAGATTCATAACACTGCGTGCTGTTGGCTCTACACATGTTTAGAACCCAACGCATTGGTTCTATAGATTCTCACTGTACTTTCTTCTAGATGGACTTGTGATCCTGGAGAGTCCTGTACTTCCTGTGCTAGAAGGAAGTGATGTCACACTGCGCTGTCTGTCCAGAAACAGGAGAACCGGTAATCTGACCTCTGACCTCCCAGCTGATTTCTATAAAGACGGATCTCTCTTCAGGGCTGAGTCTACAGGACAGATCACCATCCGCAGTTTTTCCACCTCTGATAGAGGCTTCTACATGTGTAGAATCTCTGATAGTTGGTGGGGGTCACCAGACAACTGGATAGGTGTGATCGGTGAGTTTAAACATAGCATTTATAGACTAGTAATTAAAATCCCTCTTAAACACTGTTCTTTCAACCAGTGGTCCATGAGAGGTTTCCAGGTGGTCTCCAGCTAAACGAGTTTAATTGTACCCAAATGGACACTTATTTCTTTAACTTTTGAAAGTGTAGTAGTAAAATGAATCCACCCCTACAAGTCCATTTGGTTTTAATTTTACGATCTCAAAATTGTATTACTTAATTCACAAACATTGTTTCTGTGGACATAAATCTTATCCAATGATGATACAATTATTCTAGTTTCGGGTCTGAGAGGCTAAATGTTATCACGCGGTGGTCCGTGGCTCAAATGCTGTCAAGAATAATGCTAAGCTCTACAGTCCCCAAATTTACGACAACTCATTTATTTACTGTGTAAATAAAATACTGTGTTATATTCACACTGTTATATTCAGGCCAATAGGGTAATGAAAACCTAAACATTCTATGAGACACAGACTGGTTATGAGTTTATGAAATCAATATTGTATAACACCATTTAAGTTACTGTAAAGTCCAGACTATAAGCCGTTTTACATGCTTTGGACCCTGCGGCTAATCTATGGATTGTATAGTCCAGGGGTCGGCAACCCAAGCTGTTGAAAGAGCCATTTTCGACCCAAAATTAAATTCAAGATCTGTCTGGAGCCGCATTTTATTATTTTTTTCCTGAGAGTGTGCAAATGTGAACCAAATGGACCCTGGCGGGTCCATGTGATTCCATTTGCACACTCTCAGAAAAAAGGTCGTCAAAGAAAAATCATTAACATGGTGAAACACAACCTTTCTTCAGAAATGGAGTTTCAAAAAAAAAAAAAAATATATATATATATAGGAGTTTTACAGAACTCAATTTCTAGTCCACACAACATCTCTAAGGTATATTAATGACATAGTAAACTGAGTAAACCTTTGAAAATGGGTGGTTCAGATTGAAAGCTCCACCTCTGATAACTGCTGGGCTTTTTTGACATGGCCAAGTGCTACTTTAACTGGCAACTGTCAGACAGCGCAACGCGTTTTGGGTGGCTAAAATGTTTATATTATTTTGGTGCAGATCACCCCTGTGTGTGTATGTAATAATGCTACAGCCATGGAGCCACTATAGGGCTGTGTTCTGGAGCCGCATGCGGCTCCTGAGCCGCAGGTTGCTGACCCCCGGTATAGTCTATGGATTCTTATAGTCAGATGCTGCTTATATATGGGAACATCAGTATTTTTCCCCAAATTCAGCAGGTGTGGTTTATATTCAGTTGTCCTGTAGATCCTCATAACTCACTGCTGTCACTTCTAGATGCAAGGAGAATTGAAAAAGGAGTTGTCGCGAAGGCACCCATGGGGGAGTCCACATTGGTTCATGGGAGGAAACAGACATGCTCAGTACATTCCAGGAAGTTTGAAGCTTGCAAACCATGCATGCCATTGGTCTCTTGGATGGTTTGACTTCCTGATCTGTACTGAGCATGTCTGTTTCCTCCCATGAACCAATGTGGACTCCCCCGTGGGTGCCTTCGCGACAACTCCTTTTTCAATTCTCCTTGTCTAGATGGAGATGTGATCCTGGAGAGTCCTGTACTTCCTGTGCTAGAAGGAAGTGATGTCACACTGCGCTGCCTGTCCAGAAACAAGACAACCGGTAACCTGACCTCTGACCTCCCAGCTGATTTCTATAAAGACGGATCTCTCTTCAGGGCTGAGTCTACAGGACAGATCACCATCCACAATGTTTCTGCCTCTGATAAAGGCTTCTACAAGTGCACCATCCTTGACCTTGGAGTGTCACCACAAAGCTGGATAGGTGTGACGGGTGAGTCTATAGTATTTATTGACCGGATCTTATAATCCCAGACTAGGGCAGGAGTTTGTAGATCTGATATTTTTGGGAAAATGTGGTGCAAATCTTTGAATCTTTTTTTTTTTTTTTACGAAGTAGAAAAAAATCGTGTCATTTTATTATGATTAATAGGGAGGACCTATTTTATGAAGACAAATTGAAAAGTGGTGAAGTGGTCCTTTAACCATTGACTGACATCCTCAGTCTCACTAGTTAGGGATAAATATAATCCCCATAGTTTGTCTTCAACATGCAATTGTGTAAATACCAGCTAAGACAGAATTGACATAAATACGTATACGTACCTATATGGCCTGAATATAAGACTATGATTTTTTCCCAATGGAAATATCCCAAAAATGGAGTCGTCTTATATTCAGGGACTATACTAGTTGACATTCAATGTTCTTTTTTCTGTAAATGGCTTTTGAAAAATGAGGGTCGTCTTATATTCGGGACAATACGGTATTTGATATTTCAGAGAGGCTCATAAAATTCTCATTATTATTTTTTTTTAACTAGCAGACTCTCCATCCATCTCTCTGCCTCCATATCTCTACCCTGTTATTGGTGCTGGAGTCTTCATTCTACTGCTGATTGTTGCTCTGTGTCTCTGGAGGAAATGTGGAGGTACACACACACACACACACACACACGCACGCACGCACGCACGCACACACGCACGCACGCACGCACGCACGCACGCACGCACGCACGCACGCACACACACACACAGACACAAACACACACACTGACACAAACACAAACTGCTGTTCAAATGGTTAATGGTAGATCTTTTTTGTTTTTATTTACAGATGGTTGTAATTGTGTCCGGTAAGTACAATATTGATCTGTGTCTTTACATGGTGGCAAAACATACCATATTGTATTCATTCATTCATTCATTCATTCATTCATTCATTCATTCATTCATTCATTCATTCATGCATCCATCCATCCATCCATCCATCCATGCATTCATTCATTCATTCATTCATTCATTCATTCATTCATTCATTCATTCATTCATTCATTCATTCATTCATTCATTCATTCCAGACCCGTTCAGTCTCAGGGAGCCAATCAGGGCTCATCTACATTCCAGATGACCAATCAAAGTGGGTCTCCTAATGATGTGTACTCTGCACTGCAGTACGGTCAGTCTTTCAAGTTACAATGACTATTCTAAAAATACATCCATGGTACACCTAATAATGGGTAAAAGTAATGTTTTGGAGAAATGTGTTTGTTATTATTAAGTTATACTATAGATCTACCCTGTGCACAAGTATCACAAGAAATGACATAAAACAATGCAGCCTAATAAAAATAAAAAAATAATAAAACATTTCTAATAAAAATAAACATGACATTATTACCTACTGTTAGCTGGGGCCTCTCTTTTTACATTGAACAATTCATATCTTTTAGCATGTCCGTCAATTCATTTTTTTTATGATTAAAAATTTTATTGCTTTTTCAGTTGTTTTCGCTGATCAGTAGTATTAATTAGATGAATTGTATAAATTACCAATAATCACAACATTTAACTTAATGCTTTATATGTTCGTTTACCTTCAGGTGACAAAAATGTCTATGGTGTAATCCAGCAGCCTGGTGACAGTGACTATGGTAAAGTATGCTTTTATTGTGAAGAAGTATAATTTCATCCAGGTTCAGATGTGTCAGTGATTTAATGTCAAACATTCGTAGTGCTCCTGCTGTTCACAGCAACTTCTCAGTGGGCTGTGGTCGTCTCTCAGTAAGCACTGACAGGAACAGGACAAATCAGATCACAGGGGATTTACATTTAGGCTTTACCAGTTGAAATACCGTTAATAAAGCTCTAGGTAAGCTGTTCTGGGCCAGATCTGATTACGGTAGTTGTGATTGATTTAAGTTAGCCTGGCCTCAATCTGACTCTCTCTGATTCATCCAGGGATGGTGTCTGTAGTGGACAGGATTTGTGTTGCTTGAAATCAGGTGATATTCTGGGCCAAGATTGCCTGGTCTTGGATTGCCTTGATGTGACCACAATCAAGACGTCTCAAAATGTTTACTGGGTGACAATGTCACTAGTGTTAAATTGTGATTTAGTTTAAATAATTAAGTGATATTACTGTACATAAAATGGAGTTACCCCACTGGCCTGAATATAAGACTATGTTTTTTTCCTAATGGAAATATCCCAAAAATGGAGTCGTCTTATTTTCAGGGGCTATACTATTTGACATTCAATGCTCTTTTTTCTGTAAATGGGTCTTGAAAAATGAGGGTCGTCTTATATTCGGGACAATACGGTATTTATCACCATGCATGCACACCTGCAGTGCAGAAAGGTGTCGCATCACACCCACGCCCATACCAAAGTAAACTTTATTTCATAAATAAGTTTGTCTTTCCTAATAATTGACAGAACCAATGTTCAAGATGCTACTCTAATCGATGTGTCTTTGTTTTACCTTTAGAAAACCGAAGTGTCCATGACTCATTTGATGGCTCTGATGCTGACTATGAAAATTAAACGGTACAGTATACACTATGCAGTATACGCTAACATATATTGTCTTAATCGTTCTCATACTGCACCAGTTTTCATATTTTGTGCTGAGATGGTTAATGAACGTCCAGACTCCAGAAACATGATTTATAGCAGGGGTTTTCAACCTTTTTCACTCCAGGGACCACCATTTTATTCAGCATTTGAGCCACGGACCACCATTTGATTACATTTTCACACCAAAGACCTAAAATTAAAGAATTCTTTTGATTTTGTCCACAATTCTAGGCTGGATTTTGCCAACAAAACAGTGTAGACGTCTTAATTAAGTGGTGCTAATTCAGATGATGAATATTTTAACTCTTGAGAGTGTAAAAATGAAACCAAATGGGCCCGCAAGGGTCCATTTGGTTTCATGTTTACATTCTCAAGAGTTACATCTGGTTAACCAACTTTCCATCATTTAGCCTGGGGACCACCTGGAACCTTCTCAAGGACCACTGGTGGTCCCCGGACCACCTGTTGAAAACCCCTGATTTATAGAGACTGGTGAGTAACAGGAATGCTCGGCCCCAAATCTGACTCGGACCCTGAGTATAGAGTTATGCCGTCAAAATCTCCAGCTCCTCTACATAGACTTCATAGACTAAGGCGGCAGTGGCTCAGGGGTAGAGCCACCCAATGTTAACTGCAAGGTTGCTAGTTCGACGCGGGTGTCCCGAGTTAGTGTCGAAGTGTCCTTGAGCAAGACACTGAACCCCTAAGATGAAAATGACCATTAATCTTCTACATTCGCTAGTTGTGTAGACTTGGCATAATTCACATGATGAATATTTTAAACATGAAACCAAATGGACCCGCAAGGGTCCATTTGGTTTCATTTTTACGCTCTCAAAGAGTTACATCTGGTTAACCAACTTTACATCATTTAGGCTGGAGACCACCTGGAACCCTAACAGGGACCACAGGTGGTCCCCGGACCACTGGTTAAAAACCACTGCTTCAAAACATGTTGCACACACAAATAGCTCTTAGCCTACTTGCTCTTACTTTATACGTTGAAAACATATTTCAAACTCCAGTTTTTCCCTCTTTCAGGCTGTATGAACGGCCACTCCAGCGCTCAGTTATCTGACCCCCAATGTTGCAACATTTCTGCCGGTCTGAGTTAGTTTTGGGCCCAAGCCTTCTGGTATTCTACTGATTAATGGGCATTGAATGAATGACAAACCAAAGGGTTGTGATTTTGATTACAGGCAGCATTGAGTTCACAAGTAACTCACTGCTGCCACCAGCTGGCGTGGTCAGGTTATGAACACAACACACTCACCAACCTGAAAGCTGAAGACAACACACTGAAAGTTGAATACAGGACAATATTCAACAAATATAGGTAGACCCACGTTGTTCACAGCTTCCAGTTAACCTTCAACTCATGTAATGTTACACTTACAGACTCTCCGGGAACCAGAGGTGAAGCTGAGGAAGTTTATTCTGCAGGCATAATGGCCTACCCATATGGGGGGGAAAAAATACCGTATATGCAAACTCTTGAAAGTGGCACCGTTCATATAAAAGAATAAAAAAGTTAATATCCATATCCATCCATAGTATTTCTTTGTAAAGTGTGAAACATAAAACATATATATTTTTTTGATTTAGAAGAAATATGACATTGAAAAAAGATATATGATCCATAGTATTTCTTTGTAAAGTGAAACATATACAATGTTGTAATTTATAAGAAAAATATATGACATGCAAAACATATATCCATAGTATTTTAATTGCCTCTTTCAAGAGTTATATATAAAGTTTTTTCCATATAAGTAGATTTTCGTCACTGCTAAAACCCTTATCCCTTAGCCTTTTTAAACTATTAAAAGGGGGAATTCCACCCATTTTCATTTTTTCTTTTCTGAGAGGATACAAATGTGAACCAAATGGACCCTAGCAGGCCCATTTGGTTCCATTTGTACCCTCTCAGGAAAAAAGGGGGTCTGAAAGAAAAATCATTAACATGGTGATATAGTGTACATCTTGATGATGTCATCAGATGTATTTCAACATGATTTTTTCAGACCTCCATTTTTAGGAAATACAGAATTGGGGGAACTTTTTTTTTTTATCATGTCCACATAATATCTCTAAGTCTAAGGTATATTAATGACATATTAAAATGTTGAAAATGGTTGGAGTTTTTTCTTTAAAAACATTTTTCAACAGTTAAAATGGCCAGTCTTCTCTCACAAGCTCACAACGTGTCAGCAGGATGAACTATTCCAAGAGGGTTTTCAAAAGTAAAGAAGACAAAGAAGTTAGGGATATGAGGTTTAGCACGTGACGAAAAGGGAGCCCTAAATGTGAGATGAAACTGCTTCTGAAGCTAATGAAGTGTGTTAACATTTTTGGCCGAAACCGAATAGACGAATATTAAACTAAAACTAAATATCTGGCTGAAAAAAATCATTAACATGGTGAAATACATTTGATGACATCATCAAGATGTCTATCACCATGTTAATGATTTTTCTTTCAGGCCCCTTTTTCCTGAGAGGGTACAAATGGAACCAAATGGACCCGCTAGCTAGGGTCCATCTGGTTCACATTTGTACCCTCTCAGGAAAATTTTGAAAATGGGTGGAATTCCCATTTAACTTAAATAATACTCACTATTGTGGGTCCATAAAATATTCAGCACATTTGAATGCAAAATTGCACACAGCATTCGATCATATATTTTCTTCCAATTTGTGTCAAAACCGATGTACGCCAAAAATGCATTTTTATCTGTTTTTGTCCATTTTATTTTTCTGGAGATGGATACTTTGTGCGTTTCTACTTATAACTGTTGGATTTAAATTCAAAATCTGCAGAAATATAGCAGATATATAGTACACCTATAGCAGAGACGGATGCAATTCAAAACTGGCCTCCGTAAAAATATGTATCTATGTATATTTATCTTTTTCCTTCAATTTGATATGCTGATTCTTTGTCTTGGTCTCTAAATATTTTGATGAAATGAAGGGTGGCTGACATTATAAACAAGTGTATTCTTAACTGCTGTTGTCCATTCACTGTTATCAGTTAGTTTTGAGTGTAAATTTCCAAACGAGAAAAGAGAGATAACAAAAACAAAACTGATGTGAGAAAGTATAGTATAAAAAGAGGAAAAATGTTAAAGTGGCTCTCCACTTAAAAAAAAAAAAAAAAACTTTTGATCATTGTATGGTCTTCTCAGCATCCTCTCCTTCCTATACAAACCCATTATAACTTAAAACTCCATTTTAACCATAACAGATTATTCGTAAACAACCCATCTTTTTTCTGGTGACTGATATTGTGCTTCTAATACGTGAGAGGGCCGTGGCATTTTATTAATTTTTGAAATATTGTTTTATTCATTTTTTGCGGCCACATTTTGCGGCATCCTTATAATGTCAACAAAGTCCACTCACCAAGTCCTCTCAACTCCTAACCTAACAAACCACGTGCAACCCAGATTTGGCACAAACAAGGGACTACATTCTTTTTGTTCCTAATGGTCACCAAATAGTGGAACGACCTACAGACATGCAGAAGACATGCAGATCCCTGAGTCCTTCAAAACCACTCCAAAGAGCACCTAAGGACGGCTGCAATATAAAACTGGTCTCTGTACAAATATGCTCCCCCCACCCCCTTTGGCTCTTTGTATATATTTCTTTTCCCTTTTAGCTCCACTATGATTTGTGTTTCGGGCTTTACATAAGTGAATATTTGTAGTCTCTAAATGTGTTGATGAAATGAACATGCTGGCCACTACATGGTGTCTACTCACTGTTATTGGCATTGTATTGAGTTGTGCTTGAATTGTACTGTAAATATACAAGCTGTTAATTACAAAATAATTCATTCATTCATTCATTACATTTATGTCAAGTCCTTTTCAAACATTGTAACTGTACTCGACTATATTATTCTTATTATTGTTATTCATTTTGTTTTAAATTGATGTATCTTCCAAATTTGCTTACATGTGTTTGTGATATGTTTTTGTATTACTTACTTTTTAAAGACTTTTTTTCAGTTTTAAAAATAAAGCTACTATTAAAACATGCAATCCTTTATCAATAAATCTCAACTACGGTATGCAGTAAATCTGTATGTACCAGTGTACCAGTTTTTATTTTTATGATAAAAATGTATTATGGGGACGTCCCCTTGTGTAAATTTGGTGACACAGACACTAGCCCATGGTTTCTGACGACATACTATAGTATGTTGTCCTTAATCGATTTCATGGATTTAAAAAAAAAAGATGGAAATCACAAAAAATGATAGACTATCATATAGTTGTGCCTACGTCAGGTTTAAATGGCACAATTTGTCCCCCTGTCTCACAGGAGGACTGTGGACAGTACAGACAACATTTTATTACCACACATTGATGTTGGATATAGTTAGGAGGGATAACAGGCACGTTTAAATAAATCTGACAAAAAAATAAATAAATCTGTAAATTGTCTAAAACTGAAGGGGTGAAAGTCTACTATCGCCGCTCCTTTTGTAAATAATTTGATTGGTCCATTGGACGGAATAGAGCAGGGCTTTTCAACCAGTGGTCCGGTGACCACCATGTGGTCCTGAGAGAGTTCCAGGCGGTCCCCAGGCTAAATTGGTTGTTACTAAAGTTGGTTAACCAGGTTAAGAGTTAAAATATTCATCATGTGCCCATTAGCCCAAGTCTAACTAGACAATGTATTAAATTATGGGTAATTTTGATCTGTATGTTTGACTGTTTTGTTTCCCAAATTCAGGACAAAAAAAAAAAAAAAAAACTTTTTGGGAGTTTTGGGATCCGTGGCTCAAATTCTGAATAAATAGTGGACCCTGGTATCCAAAAGGCCACTGGAATAGGGCAGTGGTTCCCAAACTTTATCAGATCAAGGACCCCCAAATTGAAGGGGGCACCATGTTCATTGCATCAATACATTATGACGTATAGGCCCACTTCTATAGCCAAACAGAGGCAGGAAATCAATAGTGGAAGTAACAATAAATAAATAAATAAATAAATAAATAAATAAATAAATAAATAAATAAAAATAAAGCCAAATGAAACCAAATGGACCCTTGTGGGTCCATTTGGTTTCATTTTTACACTCTCAAGAGTTAAAATATTCATCATCTGAATTAGCACTACTTAATTAAGACTTTACACTGTTTTGTTGGCAAAAATACAGCCTGGAATTGTGGACAAAATCAAAAGAATTCTTTAATTTGGTGTGAAAATGTAATCAAGTGGTGGTCTGTGGCTCAAATGCTGAATAAATGGTGGTCCCTGGAGTCAAAAAGGTTGAAAACCCCTGTATTAAAAATGTTGAAAATGGGTGCAGTACCCCTTTAAGTCTTTGGAACAGACCCGTCCCAGTGGGCGGAGCTTTGGGGTTTAAAAATGGAAGCCAGAGGCTGATGGAGGTGTGTGTTTGGAGCCATGTGCTGTTTGAGGTGAGTCACAAATGTTTGTTTGAAAAATACACGGTTTTATTAGTGGTTTTCAACTTTTTTTATATATATATATATATATATATATATATATATATATATATATATATTAGGGCCCACTAGTTATTCAGCATTTGAGGCACGGAGCACCGTTTGATGACATTTTAGCCCCACAGACCCCAAAACAAAACAGGCAGGATCAAAAATAAATAACGACCATGTTTCTACATTCTCTGACTAGTTGTGTAGACTTTTCAGATGATGAATATTTTAACTCTTGTGGGTCCAATTTTGATTTGAGTTTGGGTTGAAAACCACTGATCTACAGTTGTTGTTGTTAAACTTGGGGACAGATTCCTCATTGTGATAGAAAATGGACATTATGTGGAATAAGTTGTCCTTTTTGAGAAGCAAAAAGAGCTAAATTGGTCTAAACAGTAAATGGAATATGGAAGGTATAGGCTATTATATAAACTAAAGTAGGCCTACTCCTGCAGACCATATTGCTCTTTCATACTCTGCTACAGTTTGTAAACTTTAAAACTACAAATATACTGCCACTTTGGCCATTTGAAAATGGCTAATCTATAAGCTTGCAACTTGTGATGTGACACTGTCAGCTTGTAGATCTGCTCATTTTCAAATAATTATGTGTGTGTGTGGGAGGGGGGGGCTTTGAAATTGGACATTCTACATGGTTTTGGTCTATTAAAAAAGCTGTTAAAGGGGTATTACACCCACTTTGAATATTCTACTATATCATTAATACTTAGAGAACTTAATTCACATTGCCATGCTCTCAGGAAAATGGGTGGAATTCCCCTATAAGCATTTGTTAGCTTTAGCTGTTGGTATTCTTAGCAATACCTCCATCTATTGAAAGTATTAGGCTTCGCTAATGAAAAATGGCAGACCTACAAGCGAGTCATATTGTAGATCTGTTTTTGTAAAATTGTGTAGAATCATACATATTGAGCTTATTTGTTTTCCCTTTTAATTACAAATTCTACACTCTAAGTAGGCCTAATGTTCTGTGGGGCTAAAATGTTGGTCCTCTGTGGCTCAAATACTGAACTGGTGAACTGGTGTCAAAATGGTTGGTCTTACTCTTACTTTTATCTTTAAATTAAATGAATATTACTAATAACATAGACTTTAGTTCAGCCTTTGGTCTTGGCCCTCCACAATATTTTATGAATCTCATTTGGCCCCTTGGGGAAAAATAATTGCCCACCCCTGGTCTAATGTATGTATTTTTTTAAAGATATTATAGGCTGTATTCACACAGTGGCCATCTTGCCACAAGATGCTAACTCGGTGTCATTTCCACCCAAACTTTGAACTTCTGTCTAATTGTATTAAATGACATCAAACTCTCCAAAATTGCAGCTATATGGAATGGGTTTAATGACAACTTGTGTGAAAGTTAAAACAAAAATATAAAATGGTGACACACACCGCCCTGTCCGTGACTTAATGACTTCCAACATGTCATTCTGTAGGGCGACAACTAAATTCATCTTTGTTTTCACTATCATTTCAGAACATGAAGCCGACAGGGAGATTCATGGAAGTTTCAGACTGTGCTGTCGTCTCAGAATGCTGTCGTCTCCTCAGGGTGCCGTCATCACAGTGCTGTAACACTGAAGGTTAGTAATGAACCTTTTGCTTCTTGGCTGGTATAAGTGAGCTACATGCTACCATACCGTAGGCTGCCATTCCCAACGGTGTATCGTTACACGTCATCTGCGTGTATAATGCCGGTCCACATCACATGCAGCTGAGCTATTTGACGCTTTTGGAGCCATGTGATTCATTCATCGTTTAACACGATTTCAGAGTAAAACTTAGCAATGTCCACATCACAGATGTATAGTCTTGTGTTTCCTTTCTTCTTTGCTTTTAATAAAGTTATTTGTTTTTTGGCTCCGACTCTTTGATCGCATATTATTTTTTTAATTACCTCTTCCTCCTTGCCTATCCTATTGCCCTAGTTCTTCACTAGTGGATCTGAGTGTACAGATGTGATGTGGAGGTTATGTGATTTATGTCTGGTATCATTATGGTAGCATGTAGTTCTGCTTATCACTGTTTACAGCCTGCTATGCTGCAGGTCTGTACAAACTAACAGAGGAAGGAGATGATGGCCGCTGTGTCATTTGCTTCCTTGGTTAGTGGCTTTAGTTAACTGGCTGATTATTGAAGGTAAGTGAACGTAGTTTATTATCATTTAGCTGTCGGGCAGAAACCTTGTATATCCATAGTTCAACCTTTTCATAAATTAGTTCTGTTACCTGTTCATCCTACAGTGTCACACACTGAGGTACCAAGTGGTTGATTTACAAGCGATCATCCATTAAATATTATTACTTTTTCCCAGATGAGTAACTGTTTGGGACGTACAAGGTTTCTCCACCTTCATCTATTCTCCTCTTTATACTTTGCTTTTAATAAAGTTATTTGTTTTCGTTTTGTCTCAGACTCTTTTGATCGAATTTTATTTATTCGCTTTTTTAGTCATTTCTTCTATCTTCTTGCCTATCAACTCTAGTGAATGTGATGCGTGAAACGGATTGCTTTTTTTTGTTTGCGTTGCGTCGTTTACGTGTAGAACGTCATGATCACGTGAGTTCACATAAGACATGAACTTGGTGCCCAGTGTCTTATGTGCATTCATGTGATTTTATTTTTTTCTTAAAACAATTGCAGACTGCTTGTCGTTCATTGGCATTATCTAAAAGGAAATTTTGGGACCACTGGAAAAATACTCCACAAACAACATTAAGGCCAACTGCTTGGGCAGAGACCAAGGAAATGTATATATTTGTGTTCATAGAGCACTCTAAAGTGCTTAAAGTGAAAAGTGCAGCAGCAAACATTTGGGTCATAAGACCATTGTCAGTGCTATATCACATGTAATTTGAGTAAATCTTAAGCCACGTAATCCCACTTCACATATGAACACAGGCCCGGTATGTGAAGTGTGTTTATGTCTCTTATCATTTCACATTTGTGAGTAAGGATTCATGTTGACCAACATCACATAATGAACACAGGGTTAGGTTAGGGTTAGGTATGTGGTGTTGGTTGATGTGTCTCTTTATAATGTACGAGTGAATTTCTATATGCTGCCTCTTGCAGCTAAAACTTCATCATTCGGCGAGGCATTGCCATGGGCCTATGACCCAAACGTTTTCTACTGCACTATTCGCTTTTTGCTCTTTGCAGCGCTTTATGAACATGAAGAATATATATTTTCTTGGTATGTCTGAGGAGTCTTCCTTAAGGTATTTGTGGAGTAAGTTCTGGTTTCCAATGTATAACATGGCTATCATTCATGGTCTGGTAATGATTACTTGTATGGGCTATTAAGGACCTCCCACGGCTGCCCTTGGGAGGTCAAATAAAGTATTTGGCAAATTTGAAAATACCATTGACTACAATGAATGTAATTGTAGTCTGTACTTTGATTTGTTTTGGATCTGTAAATTACAACAACAAAACATATGGCACTGGTGTGGGACTTCTGGTTTGCCGGAATGGGGTTCAATTCCCTGAAGTGCCCTGCTCAATGTGTTGTGTTTACATGATCTATTTTATTGGCTTGCTTTTCATAGATGACTACTGCGTTTCTTAAAGTTTGTACTCCCTGGTTGTTAAAGTCATAGTAGGACCGGTGAGTTTTTTTTTTTTTTTTTTTTATACCAAAACTCAATGTTTGAATTACTTCTGGAAACAAACTTGGCTGCATGATATATCCATCACATTGATGAAAGCCAATATCAATTAAGCTGACTTGTTCATCCAATTTCTGAATTGTCCTCCACAAAACACAGGCGGCTTTGATTGCAGTTAGAAATACTATATTGATTGCAGTTAGAAATACTATACTATAAAAACTATATATATATATTTTTTGGGGGGGTGGGATATTTTAATACAATGAAAGTACATGTTCTAGACATTCTAATCACAAAGATGTCTGTATTGCAGTCATTTTGCATACTTAAAGGTTAAAAAAAATCATCAAATTGCACTATGTCCAGAGATTAATTGAAGAGGCTAATTGCAGCCTCTGTGGGGGTATTATGCAAATATCATGACCAATTTAAATGAAATTCTAAACAACCAACCTCAACCATGATATTTATGTGGAAAAAATATTAAAAATAAATAAATAAATATAGGGTTAATGTTGGTAAAAAGCAACACTGTTCCTTCTAGGGTTAAACCTATGGCAGTAAACTGGCAGAGTGACTATTAGTATTAGTCCATAGGGGGTTTAACCCATACCGAGAGGTGGCAAAGACTAATGATTTTTTGAGAAGATTTATGTCTATAGAAGATAATTGGATATGATGGACCTTCCTAAGTGGTGGCTAATTTTTTATTGGCTGATAAAGGGATCCTATTGAAAAATGGCATTTTAGATACAGGTGCATGGTAGTTTCATGTTTACACTCAAGAGTTAAAATATTCATGTGAATTAGCACAGCCAGAGATGTAGAAGATTAATGGTCATTTTTCTTCATCTGTATTTTTGACTGTTTTGTTTATGAAATCCAGCCTGGAATTGTGGACAAACAAAATCAATCTTTAGTGTTGGAGTCTGTGGGGCTAAAACTCAAATGGTGGTCCATGGCTCAAATTCTGAATAAATAATGGGGCCCTGCTATTGAAAACCACTGACCCAAGGGACTGTAGTGAGGGGGGGAGTGGAAGGGAAGGCAGTTAGGACAGCTGCAAACCTCACTCTGCTCACACAACTAATGTTATGAAAAATGGTTCAAATCTATCTCCTTCCTGGATGTTAAGGACTGTCATTGCGCAGACTGGTAGAGAGGGGGCGCAATTGCACCACACTAGGAGTAAGAGATACCCAGGTTCTTAAAGCAACCTCAAAGTCATGCCAACACAAATCATACCAGTGGACGGCAATGGCTCAGGGGCAGAGTCACCGGATGGTTGCTGGTTCGATCCCTGCAGGTTCCCCCCCAGATTTACTGTCGAAAGTGTCCTTGAACAAGAAAAACGCCTGGACAACGCTCCACACGCCCCAAGCTCTTCTCCCTCCTGGCCCCAAACTACGGAATGAACTTCCCCCTGCAATCAGGACCTCAGACACACTACCTATCTTCCGAGCAGTCTTAAGACACACCTCTTCAGACTCCATC
This sequence comes from Benthosema pterotum, assembly GCA_039105355.1. Classification (NCBI taxonomy): domain Eukaryota; kingdom Metazoa; phylum Chordata; class Actinopteri; order Myctophiformes; family Myctophidae; genus Benthosema; species Benthosema pterotum. The sequence goes on along the minus strand of CM076975.1, from coordinate 45,339,253 downwards.
TCAGCCCATAGCACTTGTATTATGTACCAACCCACAGTACTTGCTGCATGACTTATATAGGTTGCCTAATGTATTACAATGTTTTTAGCGCTTCATTGTAATGTTGTAAAATGTATTGTAAATCCAGATTAAATTGTAAACTTTTCACCATTGTAAATCGCTCTGGATTAAGAGCGTCTGCTAAATGCCTAAATTGTAAATTGTAAGACACTGAACCCCTAATTGCTCCTGATGTGTTGCTTGTGCCTTGCATGGTTTCTGGCGCTGCTATCAGTGTATGATCTGTGTGAATGGGTGAATGTGATGCAAAATCTATGTAAAGCGCCTTGGATAAATGCGCTATATCAGTGGTCTTCAACCAGTGGTCCTTGTGAGAGTTCCAGTTGGTCCCCAGCTAAATGATGGACAATTGGTTAACCAGATGTAACTCGTTGAGAGTGCAAACATGAAAATTAACCAAATGGACCCGCAAGGGTCCATTGGTTCACACTCAAAAGAGTTAAAATCATGTGAATTGAAGTCTACACAACTAAAATGTAGAAGATTAATGGTCATTTTGATCTGTATGTTGGACTGTTTGTTTCCCAAATCCAGCCTGGACAAATATTTAGATTTGGGGTCTGTGGGGCTAAAATGTCATCAAATAGTGGTCCGTGTCTCAAATTCTGAATAAACGGGTCCTGGTACTAAAAAGGTTGAAAACCACTGCACTATAAATGTACCATTTTACAAAATGTAAAACACAATGTAGTGGACGATTCACTTACATCACGATACGATACAATATCAATACTTAAGGTTCTGAATGTATTTATATTGCGATTCTTAATTGTGCTGTGATTTAATTCGAAATATCACATTTTTGCGACAAATGACTGTGCTTTTATTATACGAGAATATTTTAAAAGGGAATTCCACCCATTTTCAAGATTTTTTTCTGAGAGTGTGCAAATGGACCCTAATGGGCCCATTTGTTTCCATTTGTACACCCTCAGAAAAAAGGTCCCTAAAAGAAAAATACACAACCACAACTTGATGTTGTGTTTCACCATGTTAATGCTTTCTTTCAGACCTCCATTTTAGGAAACATGGGAAATGTATCATCTTCAAGGTACAGTAAAATGTTGAAAATGAGTGGAATTTCCACTTAAAATCATTCTAAACAAAATTGACCATGACCAGATCAACTGGACCATTTTAAAGCCATTTGAAACAATATAGATAACAAAAAGTTCAATCATACACATCAATGCAGCCTGATAACATCAGGCAGTCTTTCTGACATGAACATGATTATATATACCGAATTTTCCGGACTAAAAGGCGCACTTAAAAGCCTTTCATTTTCTCAAAAATCCACAGTGAGCCTTATAATCCAGTGCGCCTTATATATGGATTGGTTGTTGCAGTAGCTTCTATTCTATGTTAACTGTAGTAGCTTCTATCTCTGCGCCTTATAATCCAGTGCGCCGTATATATGAAATCAGTTTAAAAGGTGCGCCTTATAATCCGGTGCGCCTTATAATCCGGTGCGCCTTAAGTGCGGAAATACGGTATATATAAAAAAAAACAATTTTCAACCTGGCGATTCGATATTGATATCATGACATTAAGAATTGCGATATATTGGCGTAACGATTTTTTTTTTGCCCATCGCTACAATGTAGTACAAATCTAGCACTAAAGAATAACCCTGTTTAATCATCTTTTCATCATATGTGGGGCGAAGCTAACTTCACTAAGGTGTAATGTGCCAGTGGGGGTGGAAAAGGGTACTGTTGAAATGCAGGGGCGGATCTAGGCATGGGCATGGGGGGGGGGGGCAATGCCCACCTAAATGCCCCCCTAATGCCGTCTCCCACCAAACATGATGGCATGCAAAACAACCCAAGATATTTCAAATTAAAGTGATTATATTTAAAATGATTTGAAACACTACTACTGCTACTAACTACAGAGGTGTCACCACTAAACCAACAGCATTTCATCATTGAAAACATTAAAGGTAGGGGAAGTGATTTCACTTTTGTCAGATATCACCCAAAAATATTTTTTTTCTGTTAAAATGCTCTATTATAAGGTGTGGAAACCATATATGGAGTTTCCCC
>CM076975.1:45316211-45336645 GCA_039105355.1 Benthosema pterotum | reverse complement strand
CCCCCCCCCCCCCCCCCCCCCCCCCCCCTTACGGGTCCATTTGGTAAGCAGGGTTCAAGGGAAAATCTTGCCTGGGACTTGAAATTGCTTATAAACGCCACTGGCTATAAGATTGTGTCAAATGGTGGTGATATAATATTAACAGTTCTACTACTTTAGTTTAAACCTAATAATATAAACCTAATAAAGACTGCTAGGATTGTGCAACTATTTTCGTAGCAAACGCCGAGGTGACCACGCTTTTCATCCATGAAAAAAAAAAAAAACAAAATCAATAGAAAACACATCGGTCATTTGCTTGTGATCCGACAGAAATGCCACGCCGTCGATCGATGGCTCAGACAAAGAGCGCGCAACCTTTAAGAGAGTTGCTGGCAACAACGTTCACGTTCCATTGGCCTCAGTTTCCCAGGAGCCCTAGCGAGGGTGATTTAGAAAAAAAATCAACGAAGAATCAAACATACAGTAACCCAAAACTCGGGCAACTTGCGAATGGCAATTTCAAGTGTTCTACAATGATTAATCTTCCATAAATCGTGATCAGCAGGGGAAGCATTTATGAAATAATATATTACTTATTTATTTAAAAAAATGTATAACTAGAATACAATATGTTCTTTAAAAATAGTTCATAATTTTAACGCTTGGGGGGCGTCATTTTACTGTGCCTGTCAGAGGTATGATGTCACAGGAGCCCCCCTTACCAAATGGACAATATGGACATATTGTTACGTGTCCATTTGGTCCAGGGAAAATGTTGTCGCGCGACTCCTCATGCATTGAAGGAAGCATGACGCCAGTCTGCTGCCTCCCCAGGTTGGTGGAGGGTGTGTAGAGCCCAGGATCACATTAGGAATTGGCACTGGGTAAAAAAATGGGTTACTAAATCGTGGGATAAAAATTATTTAGAAGTTGGCCAGCCTTCGGGCGTCTCACCTCTAGTGGCATGCATGCCGTGCAAATGAGAAGAAGTAAATTGCGGGATTTCACATGCAGCCTCCACTTCATGTTTGAATATTGTTGTAAAACTCTTTATTCTGCCCTTCAGGTGTAGAGGTGGATGGGAAGCAACAAGAACGCTCACTTAATTCACCTTTTTAAGGGATATTTTGAAAGTTATACGCACATTTTTCTCTGATCTTGCTCTCCCCCATGATGCGACATTTGCCTTAGAAATGTAAACGCTAGTTTTCTCATGCCAATAAAGCTCAATTGAATTGAATTGAATTGAATTGAATTGAATTGAATTGAATTGAATTGAATTGAATTGAATTGAATTGATTGAATTGAATTGAATTGAATTGAATTGAATTCCACTGTTCCACAGATATTATGGTCTTAGCCCTGGGAGGCCCTGCATTGTTGCTTTTTGGCAACATTAACTAATCAATTAATTACTAATTACTTTTTTTGTTACTTTTTTTTTAACAAGCCATAGTAGCACAAAGTAGTAGTAAGGTTGAAATATCTTTTTTTGCAAGTAGTATGGCCTTCCAGGGTTAACCATGCATATGATTCTTGACGCCTATATATTTCTTCATCTATTTGAAGTATATATAAATATTCTTGACTGTCTGCTAAACTGCTTAATTGTAAATTGTACACACATACAGCTAACACTAACCTATACTTTGGAATCAATACTTCTGTATTCAAATTCCTTATCATTTATTTACAAATGTATTTTCCACATAACAGAGCACATCCGTGTTGTGTTATTGCTAAGCTTGTGCTTAAAAGAAAAATAAATATATAAAGCCAAATGATTTCCAGCCAGTGCACAGGTCTATTTTCCGGTTGAGACGCGGCGACAGTTTGGCTCCATCATAATTTTCAGCTCATTAGTTAAATGGCAGATGTGACCTCCATGTTGACTTTCATAACGAGCATAAAAATAACATGCGTCAACACCACCATTAGCCGCCTTCCTGCAGTGGCCATGCGTAATTAATTTGATACACAAACACATATGTGAGTCATTACGGCATTAATGCTTACCTGACCCTCGATTAGTTTCTGACACCAGATTATACAGTAGCCTTAATTATACATTGCTTTGATGCAGATTCTACAGTAGTTAACACTAGAACTAGTTATTGACACGACATGAAGTGATGCTAGATCTGACAAGTGACGGAATCGAGGAACTAGGACCAGAATGCGTTCTGTAAAATCTGCCTGTGTCTGAACATTTTAGCCACCCACTCCGTTTGGCTGCAGCTGATCATGGTTCTCGTGCGATTGATTTGTGCTTCCAAAATGTATTCTTGGCAGCACATTTTCACAATTTTTTGCAGAACTAGCTCATGTCACTTCGTGCGTTTATCTGCTATTTTTCATAAAACACCAAGACGCGTTCAGGGCACTGGGTTAATGCTTTATCTTATCTAACAATTGAATGGAGCCAGCGGCGGAAGTGGTGGAAACGCTGCTAAGCATGGCTGTTCTCTCCTCCTGATGGTGTGCAGATGTGTTTTGCAGTCCATTTGCAAGTTCCTTTGGCGTTTTACACTTATTTATTTATCACCTTTAGTTTATATTTTCATGAGTAGGCCTGCTTTGTTTTCAGTCGCTACTTCCGTATTATGAGTCATGATGCTTCTACCAATTTTGCCACACAGGCAGGTCCGGATGTAACATTTCCCAGCTGGGTGGGCAGGAGAAAATGGTATGGGTGTGGCTTCACCACCGTTGTGCGAAGCCACACCCATATAGGCGATGAAGCTAGCTGCACCCATACCTAAAAATCTAAAGGTCTGACTGTTTTCTGTTTTGAATGATGGAATGGTGATTATGGAATGGTGTTGGTTTAGTGGTGCCACAATTGCAGTTAGTAGTAGTAGTAATGTTTCAAATCACTTTAAATATAAGCACCTTAATTTTAATTATTTTTTTTAAAAATTGGGGTTGTTTTGCATGGCATCATGTTTGGTGGGGCAGTCGGGGCATTTAGGGGGCATTGCCCCGCCGCCCATGCCCATGCGTTTTTTTGTATTGTGTTTTTGTATTATTTATTTTTTTCCAAATCCAGATCACAAACAATCAGTTAGCTCAGTAAATGGGTAGAAAAGACACATGGCCATGAGTAAATACCAACAGACATCCATACAATTTTTAGGTTTGGTGTCTAATAGTTACTTGCATGAGCAGCGCGAGTGGGATATCCCTGATCGTGGCCGCGTGGGGGGTATTCATACTGAGGTAAATGTAGTCTGCAGGTGGTAAGTAAGGCTTCTACTAGGACTTAATGTCTGGTTCAGAACTCAAAAGATATATTACTGGAGGGCTAGCAGAAGCAGATGGAGAAGAGAGCAGAGTTCACAGTACAACTATTGGTCCATTGTTGTCTTAAGGGCGCGCATACATTATGCATGAAGTCGTTAATATTTAACCAGGGAGGCAAAAAAAAAAATCTATTCAGGAGTTGAGTGAAACTAAAGCTGGCCCCTGGTAAACTTCCTCGCTTGCGTTACGAGGAGAGGAGGAGGAGGGGGGGGGGGGGGGGGGGGGGATGCGAATGAGACAGGCGGGGATGAAACAACCTGAAGATGAGTCATGCTTTGTAGTCCTGGGGTGACCTTGGACTTGGTAGAGCAAAAGATCAACTAATGAGGTCGTATAAGCCAAGGTTTCTGCGGTCCGGGGTTTGGCTGGGAGGAATCGCACATCAAAGGCGCTCTTCCGTCTCCCTCATAGCCTCTCTATTGCTAGTCTGTTCGCGTGGAAGAAAGCCGAAGCCAAGCGCAGGGTATAACATCTTAACTAATCTTTGGCGGGAACAGCTTTTGTCATTATAAGCTCTATTCCCGTAATTAGCAGCATTATTTAGCACTATTTGTATTTCTCTGCATTATTAACATTATTTGACAGGGTTACTGAAATTAGCAACTCTGCTAAATCCAGCATATTTACATTTAAATGCTCATTAATATGTCCCAACCAAATAAACTAATAAAGTAACTTAGCATTAGCATTACTTAGCATTATTAGCCTTACTTACTTAGCATTAGCAATTCTTAGCATTACCAGCATTACTTACTTAGCATTGTTAGCATTACTTAGTATTATTAACAATACTTAGCATTATTAACAGTACTTAGAATTAGCATTACTTAGCATTATTGGCATTACTTAGCAACAATTAATTTCAATTAATTTAGTTATTGAAAAATATCAGACCTACAAGCTCACAGCGTGGCCGGAGTGGCGCGCTGTGAGCTTGTAGGTCTGATATTTTTGAAAATGGTGAAAATGTGGCGCAAAATATTTGAATTATTTTTCAGTTCATAACAGATTAATGCGAGTAGCTGGAAGGCTCGCAGGACGCGGCGCACAGCCTGGAATGACCTGCTGGACCAAGACCTGCTGCCGTTTTACAGAGCCGTTCAAGCTTCTCCGTTGAGGACGGAGGATCTGTCAATGCACGGTCTGAGACGGACAAAATCACTTTTACTCTTAGAGCAACTAGTGCTCTGCCAAGATCTCAGGAGGCTGCATTCTGAGTTGATCCTGACTATACCGTGTTGACAGCAGTGACGCGTCAGTAGCCTATTAGCCTCGACACCCAGGCTTTCATTTTCTTCCGCCTTGCGCAAAAACGGAAAGCCTGGACTAACCTGCTACACGAAGTGGCCTTGAGGGGGGAGTCAACCTTCTGGGGTGGGTGTCGCTCTAAATGATGTGACATAGAACAGGAGTGAACGGGCGGGGCCGGGGATGACGACACATTCGTGAGATCATATCAGATCAGCTCGGTCTGCCGTGTGGATCCCCGGCACCCCCCCCCCCCCCCAAGGCCAAAATCACTGAGGGCTAGACCAGGCTAGTAGCCTATTTAAGATTGGTAGAACGTCCGACCTACGACGCCGGTAATGAATCGCTCTGTGCTCGATATATAATCCTCGCGGTCGTCCTACCCTCTCCTCACACGACAGAACGCAGCTTTTGGCGTCGCGTTAACAACGTGGACGAGAGCTATGCTGTAGAGGGGCGTCACCATGGAAACCAGAGACACCAGTGGAAGAGGTAGATCCTGTCTGCATCGCCTGCTTTCTGAACGATGTTGGGCTTCTGTTGCAACTGCGACGGACCACGCCTACTGTTCTCGTTGTGTCCAAGGCCTAGACACGGAAACTTAATTCCCTAATAACTCTAACACTCGCAAGAGTTAACGCTAAAACGGTCTTGACATGACACAAGCTTGTGTCTACTAAACAGTGTTGTCTTTTTTATTTAATACTTTTGATTGATAGTTTTTTTTGAATAACACACAATTCTTTTAGTCTTTAGTCTTCTGAATTTCAATTTTGTTAGTCTAGTCTTTAACAATGATATATCAAACACCATTTAGTCTTTAGTCTATTCTTAATCTTTTAGCCAAAGTCTTAGTGGTTTAGTATTTTAGTATTTAGATTTTAGTATTTAGATTTTCATCCTTCAGGGGCTGTACAGACGGGGAAACGCACGCATTATCGCAGCGATTCCACCGCGCCACTCGCTTAAAGTGGAACTCCACCCATTCTAATATGTCATTTATATACCTTAGAGGTGCTGGAAGGATATGATAAAAACGTTCTCCCATGCTGTGTTCCCAAGAAATGGAGGTCTGAAGAAATCATTAACATGGTGAAACACATCTTGATGACATCACCAAGATGTATTTCACCATGTTAATGGATTTCTTTAGATGTTTCTTTTTTCTGAGAGCGTACAAATGCAACCAAATGAACCCGGTAGGGTTCATTTGGTTGCATTTGTACACTTTTAGGAAAAAATGTTGAAAATGGGTGGAATTCCACCCCTCATGCAGGTAACTACAGACTATTTTTTACACAATATTCTAATTCATTGCGATCATGGACTTGTCTGGCGTCTATTCAATTAAAATATGTTGCGGTTGCAGGTTCTGAGAGTTCCTGTCTCAATTGGTGGGAAAACATCAATCTGAGATGAGACACAAGGGATCAATACTTCTCAGAGGACCTCGTGGGGACACACATGCATGCATGCGGGCAGGCATGCACCCAGGCGTTTATACTTTATGCTTTTCTGCTCTATAGCCTGTCATCTGTCAAGGACTGGTAGAACTCTTCCACATGTCCTAGAGGAGCTCAGGAATACCTTTGAAAATATATATTTTTTTGTCATAGATTCATTTGTTATTGATGTCTCAAATTTGCCTGTTGGAGGGGAAAAATCACACCCATGTGAAGTGAAGGGTGTGTGTGTGTGTGTGTCATCATATATATATATTTATATATATATATATATATATATATATATATATATATTATATATAATATATATATTATATATATATAATATATATATATATATATATCACATTCTTGCCAGCAATCACTATAGGCAGTCACTTCACACTTTTTAGCAGCAAATCCTTAAAGGAATGGACCAGGACGGGCAAAATGAATTCCTGACCATGGCAGGTGTCGCGTCAGTTTTAAATCTGTCTTGACCGTTGGAGTGAGGACCGATTTTTCAACTTCTGTCACCTCATTTTGCGACCGAGGCGTACGGTCTTTCATTTCTTTGGTTTTTCATTGTAACTGCATAACAGTTGCGACAGTTTCATCAACTGTTGTGACAGTTGGCATAAAGTGGCATAAAGACAGTTGGCATTAATAAACACACACACACACACACACACACACACACACACACACACACACACACACACACACACACACACACACACACACACACACACACACACACAATTTCCAAGTTGGAGAATATGGTAAAGAAGAACATTTCTTTTTTCCTTTCTTTCTTTCTTTCTTTTTTTTACATTTATTCAAAAGAGAAATTGAATGTTGTGTGAGATTAAGTGTCTTTTTTTTAAATGACATGATTTCTTTTTGGAAAATATTCTGTACATACACAATGCAAATGTCAACAGAAAAACAAAACAAAACAACAAGTAGGTGGTGAATTCAAGCCACACTCTTACCAAAATGTGTCACTGTTCCACAGACACCGTGAAGCTTGCGCAGGGGCGGATTGGCACATATTTTCCCACCGGGACAATTTTGGCTTTGCCAGGCCACCCTGGGGGGGGGGGCAGCTGGTTAACCAGATGTAACTCTTTGAGAGCGTAAAAATGAAACCAAATGGACCCTTGCGGGTCCATTTGGTTTCATTTTTACACCCTCAAGAGTTAAAACATTCATCATGTGAATTAGCCCAACTTAGTCCACACAACTAGAGAATGTAGAAGATTAATGGTCATTTTGATCTGTATGTTCCAGGCGAGCATCTAGCACATTCTAGTGCCACTAGTGCATTTTGGATCTTGTCCAGGCCACTAGGTGGCGCAGGCCACCAGGAAAACTCCCTGTACTCTAGATGGCCAATCCGCCCCTGAGCTTGCGTGTCTAGTGCGGTAACACTTACACGTCTGGTGTCAGGGGAGCGAGAAAAATGAAAAAGGTTACTAGGTTGAACGCTGTGCCCTCGATATCCAAATGTCCTCGAGCAAGAGGCCAAAGCTTGCTGCTTTAGTAGCTGGTAGGGTTTGCTCTGGAGTTACAGCAAAATGCCTTTTCTTTCTAAATAATAATACTAATAATAAATAAAACAACAGTGTATATACGCATGAGTTGGCATAAACGTTGTCACAACAGAACGAAGGAAAAATAAAAAAAAAGAGAAAAGGAATTATGGCCCAAATTGTAACCTGTTGTTCCGTTGATGGGATTCAGACTGTGGTGATCTTGCCAGCACAAGGTACTAACTAGGTGCAACGCACCATAGACAGCCCATTCTTCCATTATGTATGCCAAACGTCGCAACGCATTCTGTGGTAACTAAATTATGTCACAGGGGTTCAAAAATAACGTGAGTCACAACCATTTTAGACAACGGTCACGACCGTTGGCCACCCGTACGTCGTGATCGCATATTGACTATTGACTTGTCTATGGGAAGTTGCACCTAGATGGCACCTTGCTGGCGAGGCATGGCCCTCATGTCTGGACGTCATCAATACTGCAAAAGGTCTCATTCATACATAGACACATTCTGAGCCTGCATAACACACTGAAGACACAGTCTGCGCCGCACGCAATGCATTTCCAATGGGAGTCTTTCTTTGGAGTCTTTAGTCTTCTGAAATTATTTTTTGTTAGTCTAGTGAAGTCTTTATCAACGAAATACTAATATATTAGTACTAGTTATTAGTACTAGTTATTAGTACTAGTTATATTAGTATTAGACTAAGCCTAGTTGAAGTCTTAGTGATAGTCTAGCAGTACGTTTTAACGGCGGGCGATGTTGGGCGATGGACAAGCATCGTCGGCCGATTTGGCCGAAAAGATCAGCATTTTTTATCTTTCCGGCCGACATCAGAACGTCGTCCGTTCTGCTGCTGTCGCTCGAAATAATGGATGTCGGGCGACGTCGCTTTATCATCGCCCGCCGTCCCCCGCCGTTAAAACGTAGGGTAAGACAGTCTTTTGAAAACACAAATTTAGCCGTCCACTCCCATTTAGTGTTCAACTAAACATCAAAAACATTAGTCAACTTTAGTCTTTAGTCTTAGTCGACAAAAACAACACTGCTATTGAGAATGCATTGCGAAGTGTGAACGGCCCCTAAGGTATGTGTTGAAATAGAACAAAGTTGTCTCGTGTCACTTGTATTGAGAGCGTAAGCCTCATGTCGAGTCAAGGCTTGCCAGTAGAGGGAGCCAGAACTCGAGTGAGGCATTTCTTTACACAGCAATGAAATGCAGAAGGGGTGAGGGGGGTGAGGGGTTTCGGGGTCTATAGGTTCTCATAGATAGAACGTAGGTGAGTCTGAGACCACCGGACACGCTTTAACTCACGTATTAAAAACAACTTTCAACCGGGTCTGTGTGATGTGCTTCTACCTGCCACAAGTGCATTGACAATAAGGCACAGTATCCGTCTTGTAGCAGAGTGGCTTAATTGGACTTCTTATTTTTTACATTTCCTTTATTCCTTTTTTCATTTAATGTACGCCGGTACAAGGAACAATAGTTTGACCATTCTAAGTGTTGTGGTAGCTAGTGTGTGGCGGTATTGTTTCGTTTTTTAGCCTTTTATAGCTAAAAAATAAATGTAAAAAAAACACTGACTATAGGTAAAAGGTATGGTATTGTGCAAGCCGAACACAAGCAGCCTATCAGCTACGAGCTTGTAGCCGAACACAAGCAGCCTATCAGCTACGAGCTTGTAGCCGAACACAAGCAGCCTATCAGCTACGAGCTTGTAGCCGAACACAAGCAGCCTATCAGCTACGAGCTTGTAGCCGAACACAAGCAGCCTATCAGCTACGAGCTTGTAGCTGAAACACAAGTGGCCTATCAGCTACGAGCTTGTAGCCGAACACAAGCAGCCTATCAGCTACGAGCTTGTAGCTGAAACACAAGTGGCCTATCAGCTACGAGCTTGTAGCTGAAACACAAACGGCCTATCAGCTACGAGTTTGTAAGACCGCCCATTTCCAACACGCGACGCCTTCATGCATAATTTAGCCGTTTAGCTGTAAAAAAGAAAAACAAACAAACAAAAACACAACAACAACATAACTAAAACAAAACAAATAAACACGTGAACACACGAAGACACATCCTTCAGAAACCCACCAGCGAGTTTGCAGCACATTGTTGATCAGAATTAGCAAACAATTCATATAAATAAAAACAAAATCACTTCAAAAAACAGCCCTTGCTGAGGAAAAGCCGTCCTTCAGGCCAGTTCAGACACGACAAGCTCAAACATACCAAAGGAAAAACCAAAACAAACAAACAAAAAAAAACATCTTCGGTTCTATGGCTTAATGAATAAAAACATAATATACATACAACACAATAGAAACTCTTCAGGCCATACAGAACCCCTTCATGCCAAATATAATCTTGTTAGGTCATGTAGAACCTCTTAAGCCCAAACCACAACAAAAGGGTTTAGTCGGGTATTCCACACCAATGCAAAAAAGAGTTGCATTGCTGTGGTTAACCATAACCTTTTTCTGTGCTTAATGATGTTCCGTGGCTGTCTATAGTAGACTGCCAGTCGTTCACTATCATCCTGTTTAGCTCGTTACTAGCTTTAGGTCTCTCACTAGAAACCGTCGGAATATCGATGCAACATGATGATGCATCTGATTATATGCTGCACGTCATGGTTGGACGCCCGTAGAATGGAGGTAATGGAGAAACGGCCCGCTGAAAAAAATGTTTTTAATGGGAGCAAATGGAGTGGGATAATACAAACCAAACGCTCACTGGAGACCGAGAGGGTGATGTCGTCCAAAAAGGAACGCTACAAGGTAAACAAAAGTCTTGGTGTGATGATACTGTAGATATAACAAATTTACAGTAGAAACGAACATGTATGTAAATAACGGCATGAGGAAACCATAGATTATGTAAGATTATGTTTGAATCAAATTGTAGAAAGAAAAAAAAGAAGTTAGGTCCCGACCCGACGCATTGGTGTGGTTTGGGCTTAAAGTGCATACGAAAAACCTTTTTTTATGACTTGCATAACTCCTATATAGAGACCATACAGAACCTGTGCAGGTGAGAACAGATCCTCTTTAGACGCATACAGTAATAGTACCTTGCTATGAGATACAGAATCACCTCAGAAATAATAGAACTGCTTCAGATGCCAGATACACACAGCAGTACACACAGACACATGTTGATTTCTTAGCACATTACTGCCCGTGGCCCTTTCAGGCGAGATCGCGGCGCTATATCGCAAGAGAAATCTGTGAAATAATCAGAAGAAGAAGGGACACATCTGTAGTGTAAGCCTAGGGAAGGTATGGATCATCGCAGCATCACGATTAGTGCGGCTCGGATTAATGTTATAATCGGCTATGAACGTGACATTTTATGCCATTCTGAGTATAATCTTGCGTTGTTGACTCTCGACAATTTTCCAAATGCTTTCATCACATAGTCTGGAACAAAGGAAGCCTGCTCTCACTTGGTGTGGCTGTAACGTCCGGGATTCAAACTCTGGTCTCCAACACCTTTGGTTCGGGGTTAGATACTAGACTTTGTAGGCCATCACGACAGAGGCTGTAGCCACTGCTGGGCAACCACCCAATCCAGTCTTACTCGAAGCGAAACAGTGTTAATTGTTGAAGCTAGTTTGTCTTAACTAGCTTTGTCCCTGTTAATTGCATGATACTTTTCTGCTAAACTTATATCCACACAACAATTAACAAGAAGCTCCCATTTGTCAGTATGACAAATGGGCACAACAGTTCCGTGAGCACCGCGCCATGATCGGTCAAATCAAATCTTTTCCATCCTACTTGTGTTACTTCAGTTCCAGACCCTATATAGCAGGGGTTTTCAACCTTTTTCATCCCAGGGCCCACCATTTATTCAGCATTTGAGCCACGGACCACCATTTGAGGACATTTTAGCCCCACAGACCCCAAATCTAAAGATTTATTTTGCTTTTGTCCACAATTCCAGGCTGGATTTGGGAAACAAAACAAGCAAAACATACATTCCAAAATGGCTAGTTCAGATGATGAATATTTTAACTCTTGAGAGTGTAAAAATGAAACCAAATGGACCCGCAAGGGTCCATTTGGTTTCATTTTTACGTTCTCAAGAGTTACATCTGGTTAAACAACTTAGCTTGGGGACCACCTGGAACCCTCTCAGGGACCACTGGTGGTCCCCGAACCACCTAGTGAAAACCCCTGCTATATAGCATTCAGAGATTGTGTAGTAGTTGTCTGACTACGTGAGACTGTGACTACGTGAGACTACATTCTGAGCATAAGTAGCACTAATAACCCTGTGCATGCGGTGTGCAGGTGCACTGCGGATTACCATGTAGGTCGTTTCTGCAATGAGAGGCCTATGGATGCTAGCGGCAGAATATAACTTCAGGCTTAAGGGGAAAACGGGTCAAACAATAAATAAATGCCTCAGATGAAATTAATCATTTCCGCGAGATCTATCTCGACGACAGCAACAGAAAATAGCAGCTCTCCAAGAGAGAGCATAGGTCTGCTACTTTCTGCCTCGCTGCGACAAGAAGAAATTTAGATGTAGAGCAGTGGTTTTCAACCACTGGTTCCGGGGACCAACAGTGGTCCCTGAGAGGATTGCAGGTGGTCCCCGGCTAAAATGATGGACAGTTTGTAACCAAATGGATTCTTATAGATCTGTAACTCTTGAGAGCGTAAAATTAAACCAAATGGACCCTGACGGGTCCATTTGGTTTCATTTTACGCTCTCCAGAGTTAAATTATATTTAACCGTCTGAATTGCTCAATTTTCAAGTAATGATAGTTCTACACATTTAGAAAATGTAGAAGAATTGTTATTTTGGCCAACATTTCGGCAGTCATCTCCTAAATGTTGGACAAAAACTACAAAATCATTGGTTTTGGGTTCAAGAGACTAAACTCAACATCAAATGGTGGCCCTCCGTGGCTACAATGCAGAATAAATAGTGGACCCTGGGCTGAAAAAGCTTGAAAACCACTGATGTAGAGGAAGAGAAGGAACGGATCAAGTACGGGCGGCCCTGGATGGCACATTTTAGGTTCGAGTGGCGAAAGGTTCCTTTATGGAACGAATCCAAACAAAAAGCAGTTTTGCTTGTCCGGTTGGCACCTTTATGTTTCTGTGTGTAGCTGTAGGACCACTTCATAGGCCTCTAAAAGCTTTACAAGCTCGTATATGGTCTATATTAGGCCATAGAGTTCATACTAGCGGACGATTTTGAGGACTGTGTACCCATACAGAAATATAGAAAGGGGGAAGTTTAGGGCTGCAATGATTAATCGAATAATTGTAATTCAGTTGACTATTAGTTGTCAACTATTTTAATTAGTAGTCAATTAATCAGTTTGTAAACTAATTATTGAAGTGTTTACCCATTTTCCCTCATAAAACCGTAGTTTATCCAGTGTCTGTCATTAATTAATACACGTTAGAGATGTTGTGTGGAGATGATAAAAAAGTTCTGCTATTCTGTTTACGAGAAATGGAGGTTTGAAAAAAAAAATCATGAACATGGTGGAACACAGCTTGATGACATCATCATGTTGTATTTCATCGTGTTCATGATTTTTCTTTTACGGCCTTTTTTTCTGAGAGTGTACAAATGGAACCGAATGGCATTTGGTTCACATTTGTACACTCTCAGAATAAAAAAAAATGAAAATGGGTGGAATCCCCCTTTAACGTGATAGCTAAATAAGGGGCTCCATTTTCGTTACCGCTAAACAGTGTTGGGCAGTAACTAGTGTTGGGCAGTAACTAATTTTAGATTACATATTACTGTAATATTATTACTTTTGCTCCAAAAAGTAAAGTAACGAGATTACTCTGCAAAAATGGGTAATAAGTAATGCATTACTTTGCAAGTAACGCCAAGTTACTTTTTTTTTTTAATGAGCTTGTTGTTGCATGCAAAAATAGAACAGATTTACAAACTATCGACAGGTACTGTAACAACAGAGATGTGCACTAGATTGTAGATCCAGTCCACATGCTGCATCCTGCACACAGTAATGTAAACTGCAAATCGCTTGCTGCTTTATTTTGTATTTTATTTTTAAATACAAGACCTCAACTGTCTTTGAAAACAATTGTGAAAAAGCTTTGGCTTTGTTTTCAGGTGCAGTTTGTGGGATTGGAGACTATTATTATTCCAATAAATTGGATTCAGTTCTTAAAAGAGCTCGCTAAACAGATTATGTTGTACATCTCTATTTTTTCAAAGGCGGTGTTGAGAATTTGGGAAAGTAATAACGTAATATGTAATATATTACTCTTCAATTTCAGTAATAAGTAAAGTAATGATATTACTTTGTCTAAGCGGTAAAGAGTAAAGTAAAGTAAAGAAGTTACTTTCCTAAGTAATATTGACCAACACTGCCGCTAAACGCCTTATCCCTTAACTTCTTTGCCTTTTTTAACTATTTAAAAAAAAACATATTTCAGTAGTTCAAATGTCCAGTCTACAAGCTCACAACGTGTTAATAGATTGACATGTTGAAATATTCCAAAAGGTTTTTCAAAATACTGAAAACGAAATTGGGGATTTGGGATAAGGGGTTTAGCATGTAACGAAAATGAAGCCCATAATCAATTAATCAATGAAATAAACAGCCGATGAATCGATTATGAAAATAATCGTTAGTTGCAGCCGTCGTAGTGAAGTTTAAAATAACATGTATTTTCTTGCGGAGGTCCAAAACGAACCCTTTGCGTGCGTGCATGCCGTGCACAGCACACGTCTGTAAATATGTCATTACTGCAGTTTTGCATAATGTTTATGTGGACAAAACTCAAGCCATTGTACCGAGTCCCATTTCTCCCCTGCATTCTGTGTATCCCTGTTGGGAGCGGTTGTGAATGTGTGTATATTAATAATTCATAGCGGAGGACGGGGTGACAATACAGTGATTTAGTTGAGGGAGACGTAGGGGAGACGTAGGGGCAGGAGGGTCAGGTCAAGGGAGCAGCATGCCCCAACAATAACACAATAACTCAACATTAGGGCGCCCAATCCTGTGTGTGTGTGTGTGTGTGTGTGTGCATGTTTGTGCATTGTGTTTTGCGCGCTTGTTGAGATTGTGTGTCATTGTCATTCGATTCCACATACAGAGTCGGTCGGTCTGTCTGTCTGTCTGTCTGTCTGTCTGTCTGTCTGTCTGTCTGTCTGTCTGTCTGTCTGTCTGTCTGTCTGTCTGTCTGTCTGTCTGTCTGTCTGTCTGTCTGTCTGTCTGTCTGTCTGTCTGTCTGTCTGTCTGTCTGTCTGTCTGTCTGTCTGTCTGTCTGTCTGTCTGTCTGTCTGTCTGTCTGTCTGTCTGTCTGTCTGTCTGTCTGTCTGTCTGTCTGTCTGTCTGTCTGTCTGTCTGTCTGTCTGTCTGTCTGTCTGTCTGTCTGTCTGGATCAGGGCTGGGCAACTATTTTTCCCAAGGGGCCAAATGTGATAAATAAAATATTGTAGAGGGCCAAGACTAAAGGCTGAAGGTAATATTAATTTAATTTCAAGATAAAAGTGAGCGTAAGACCAACCACTTTGACACCCATTTATTCAGAATTTCAGCCACAGAGGACCACCACTTGATGACATTTTAGCCTCAAAGACCCCAAAACTAAAGATTTTTTTTTTAATTCAGATGAATATTTTAACTCTTGAGAGTGTAAAAATGAAACCAAATGGACCCGCAAGGGTCCATTTGGTTTTCATTTTTACGCTCTCAAAGAGTTACATCTGGTTAACCAACTTTCCATATTTAACTGGAACTCTCTCAAGGACCACTGGTGGTCCCTGGACCACTGGTTTAAAACTCTTTCACAGGCCGGTCAGAGTCAGCCAAAGGGCCGCATTTGGCCCCCGGGCCGCATAATGCCCAGGTATGGTCTAGATAGCAGTGTTGGCCAAGCGACTTTTGCAAGTAGCTCTATATAGTCACCAGTATTACTGCTCTAAAACAGTAGCTGAATGACTGGAATACTGCATTATGAAGGCTTTGTTACAAGGTTACTACAGTGAACTCTTTATATCTGCAGATACTTTTAAATCAAGATCGCAAAATGAGCCTCTCTCAAAACAATTCAGTTCACTTTAGCAACTGTTGCCGTGCAAGCCAAGCTTTCCTGGTCAAGCTTTCCTCTTGTGCCTTCCTATTGGACAAGGACGGATTGGGGAGGGGCTTAGTGAAGGGCTAATTAAACAAAATAATTGCCCTTCCTTCTTCGTGATCCTAGACATCCGCTGCAAAAAAAAAAAAACTAATACATTTTCTGCATTGTGGCCCTTTTTCCTTCATCTTCTATAAATTGATGGGATATGTAGTTGGGTGAGCACAACGTTTTCAAATATAACTGCATGGATTTGCCTGCACTTTGTAAATGCTTGTAAAGTTAGGTTCAGGGGAACTGTAATGGCTGAATCATACTCCTGGGTGAAGAGGGTTTAGGTGTAGGGCTTTCACCGTGGTGTAGTTTTTTAAGGCTTTAACCCTTAAGGTTTCACCCTGAAGGGTGAAGCTTTATAAGACTGCGGTGAAAACCCTTTCACCACTTCGCCCTGGAGTATGATTTAGCACTGATGATCTTGCTGTGTAGTGTGTGTAAGAGTCAAGAAAATAAACAGATGGTTTTACTATATGTGTGTGTTTTGAATGTGGATTGACTTAAAGGTAGGGGAAGTGATTTGAAATTCATGGTGTAGTACCAGCCTGGTGCACTAGGGGCCCCCAAAAGTAGCTACACTATGTGAACCTGCTGCTCTCTCCTGATTGGAGGAGAATTGTGGTGACCTGGGGAACTTTTATTAGCTCCTCTGCTAACGTGGGGGAGGGGGAAACTCCATATGTGGTTTCCACACCTTATAATAGAGCATTTTAACAGAAAATTTTTTTTTTGGGTGATATCTGACAAAAGTGAAATCACTTCCCCTACCTTTAACTGAAATAAGGAACAAATGCACACATTGGACATGGAACCTTCCACCGCGTGTCTGTGTCTTGATTGTGTCGCGACTCCATCGAGGGTAAATACAAGGAACAATCGGATACATTTTACTGCCAGTGTGAGTTCAGTTGATTCGGGTGGAAAAAAATCAACTTTTGATCAATAGTTGAACTCTTGAGTGTACACATGAAACCAAATGGACCCGCAAGGGTCCATTTGGTTTCATGTTTACGCTCAACCGAAGCGGAGTTTGAATGCGACTGTGTGTGTCCATAATAATGTCAGTTCATTTGTGGCCGAGAGAAATAATTAGACAAATGGATCAAATTAACCATGAAGAATTTTTTTTCTTTTTCATTTTTTTTTACTGTGTGTTCATTCATACCGTAATATCAATTCTACACAGAGATAGTGAACTGTCTGTACAATGCGAGTACCGTTTGGATTCGGCATGTGCGTGCTTGTGTGTGTGTGCGTGTGGTTGTGTGGCGTGTACATACATGGCCATAATGTGTGTGTGTGTGTGTGTGTGTCTGTTCGTGTGCACACACACACACCAAGTACACAGACATCGTCCGTCTGTCTGTCTGTGGATCCATATAAAGCATTTATATATATAGATATAAATGGCGGGGTCCGTGTGTCCGTCTGCTTGCACCGCGTTGTATATAAACCGTGTCCGTGTGTCCGTTGTCTGTACAGTTCATTTGTATATCTTACCGGTTGGGTCTCAAAGCAGGGGGTCCCTGGTTGAAACCCTCAGAGTTCCTGGGCGTGGAGCCGGGAGTTGGTTTGGGTTCCAAAACGGACCCTTACTTATACAGGTCCGTAACTCCCGAGAGTGTACAGACAGACGCAACCAAATGGACCCTTTACAGGTCCCTAACTCGACTCTTTAAAGACCCGGTAGTAGTAGCAAGACGGGTCCGTTTGGTTGCATTTGTATGCAGAATTATAGTAAGGGGGGAGAGAGGGGGGATTTCAACAGTGTTTGAAAAACCACTGAATCCTATTAGGGGGATTTGTATTGTTTTTGTTTTGCGTCTTTCTTCTTCTACTTCTTCGACTTCTTCTTCTTCTTCGTCCGCTACCTCTTTCCGTCCAATCAGACGCAGACGTTGTTGCTCATGTGACAGGTGGTCCCCGTGCCGGCCTGCGACAGGAAGAGCCGCCCGTTCTCGCAGACGCAGACCTCGTAGACCTTCTGTCCGCGTCCGCCCGAGGTGGAGGAGGAGGACGAGGAGGAGGAAGAGGAGGAGGACGAGGAGGAGGCGTCCTGCAGGAGGTGGGGCAGGCGGATCTTCTTGGCCTCTAAGGAGATCTGGACCAGAGACAGGGGAGGGGGTGGGGAGAGAGAGATATTTATTAACTCAAACACCGATGAACAGGGGCGGATTGGCCATCTGGAGTACAGGGAGTTTTCCCGGTGGCCTGCGCCACCTAGTGGCCTGCTGGACAAGATCCAAAATGCACTAGTGGTGCTTCCAAAATGCACTAGAATGTGCTAGATGCTCGCCTGGAACATACAGATCAAAATGACCATTAATCTTCTACATTCTCTAGTTGTGTAGACTAAGTTGGGCTAATTCACATGATGAATATTTTAACTCTTGAGGGTGTAAAAATGAAACCAAATGGGGGGCATCTGGTTAACCAGCAATAATCCATTTTGTGTTTTGTTTTGCATGTGTTTCGGTGGTATTAATTGCTCAATACCTCAGTGAGAGTAACTCTGAGAGTGTAAAACGAAACCAAATGGACCCGTAAGGGTCCATTTGGTTTCGTTTTAACACTCTCAAGAGTTACAGATCTAGGGGGACTGTCGTGATCTACCTGCATGGTCTGTGTGATCTACTGGTAGATCACGATCTACCTTTTGGGCAGACCTGCTTTACTGTATCTCCCAACGTGTCAAAGTGTGAACTTGTAGATCGGCTAGTTGCAGCTTTATAGGGTTTGAGTATGGATAAAAAATGTAGTGGGGAAAATAAAATAAAAAGTTTCATCTTTTACTAAATTGAAGTATCAATACTACAATGTAGAAATGCTCTGTTACAAAGTAAAAGTCTGGAATTTACTTCAGTAAAGTTATCAAAATGTGCTTAAAGTGTGTGCAGTGCACGCGTGTGTGCATTCCCAGTACCTCTCCGTCCCTGGACTCCAGGCGCAGCTCGTTGCGGCAGGTAGCCTGGATGTCTCCAGCCTCCGCCAGGATCTTGATGCCTTTGGGAGCCTCCATCCTCAGGAAGCGAGTCGGAGACTCCAGCCTGGAGAGACCACAACACACCACACCACACCACAGCACACCACACCACGCCACACACCACAATACCACGGTCAGTCAGTCACTGTCATACAGTCAGGCAACGGTTAACACATTCAGTGACTTGCTTTATTACGGAATCGAAGAAAGTTGCGCCAGAGCTCTTATTCTGAAAGCCCCCCCACCTGTCCGACACAGGAAAACAAACAGCATGAGGAGGAGGATGGTATCTTCTTTGAGTTTTTGTTATGAAATAACAACAACATGTTCTGATCTTTTTGGATCCTATAACCAACCTAACTAATAAACCAAGGCACAAAATAATAAACAATAAATAACTAAAACTTAACTAAAACTAAAGCAAAACTAACTAAAACTAAGCAGTTTTTTACGAAATAAAAAATGAATAAAAACTAGCAAACCCATTTTAAAAACTAGCTAAAACTAACCAAATTAGAAAATAAAAATGTGAAAACTAATCGAAACTATAATGAAAAAAATCCCAAACTATTAGCCTATGACTTAATGGGCTTACAGACGGCCAATAACAAATCGCGCTTTCTAGTTCATTTTCAACGCAACCGGCGTTTTGTGCTTAGAAAACGGCATGCCATAAAGAGAGCGTGTGACGCCGGGTGTTATTGCGCAGCGTCCATTGTTGTTTATGACGCACATGCTCGTTTCGTGCACAACATGTTTTTCAAAGCTCAATCCAAGGAGATTTTTTCTCTCGGCGTGATTCTCGCTGACCGATTCACCATCTGTACCGCCCGCTTGGTCAATAGTCGATAGTGGATCTCTCCCTTCCTGTATTTTCTTTTGCCGCCACTGGCGTTTTGGAGTCACATACAAGGCTTTTCCCATCCCCCAAACAAAGTAATTTAATTTATTTCTTTTAGAGGGAGGGATCTATGGAGATGAAGGGTTTCGCAGTGAAGAGGCAGGGTGAATGGATGGAATCTATGTGGGAATGATCAGGGCCTGGTGCATTACTGAACCATAATAGCACACATAAGAGCTCCTTTCAGGAGCCAAGTGGATTGAAGCAGCGTGAAGCTAAACGTCAGAGCAGGTGTCAGCCACATGAGCTTTAAAAATAAAAATAACTTAGAGGAGCTCTACCGAAAAACCACGCCTAGTCGTTTTTTTAATTATGTTTTTTTTTTCTCACCCGCCAATCAGTTTCATCTGCTGTGTTTTTCACCCAGGTGGGTGTACTTCCCCCCCCTGGTGTGTCACCCAGCAGGCGACTGTCCTTTTGAGGTAGGATTCAGATTCTTACAGTTGGTAAGCGGTTTTGAAAATTTCTATAAGCGTCTATGAGTGTATTTTTTCCCCTGAGGAGGGCAGACATCTCCGACTGCCCCATATCTACAAATGCAAAAATCTAAGGTGCTTAATAATACCCCGATGCCCCAAATAGAGAGACCTCCGGGGTGGTTGTGCAGCGTCTGCAGTTTTCAATACAGGAGTGTTTTAATCTTGTATGTGGAACGTTCTGTCAGAATTAGACAGACTAGAATTGGACATTTAAAACAAAAATAGTTCATGTTTGTATCCCAAGGGGGGCACCATTTTACTGTGCATGTCATATGTATGACATCACAGGGGTCCTGTAGTATAGTCCAGCTATGGAACGTTCCATGATTACCCAGCATTGCAACGTAAAACATCGATGTACTGCATATACACTGCTCTGTTTGTTATAACAA
>CM076975.1:45308711-45311211 GCA_039105355.1 Benthosema pterotum | reverse complement strand
TGTTTTTGTTTAGTAATATATTTATATTACAAGTTACTGCATTTTGGTAATATACTATGTAATATATTAAGTTACGTAGTGCACATGTCCCAACACTGGTTATGTGTATTCTCAATGTGAACAAACCCTTATACACAAGCGCTGTCAAAAAAGTACACACAAAGTGTTACAAACGGCATTAAGAGACAGGTGGGCTGGGGGTTCTAAACGCATCGCGTCAGTGGTCCTTGGAAAGCTTGTGATCTGTCTTTGTTCGATGAGCGAGCAGCAGGACCAAGTGAAATGTAAACTACAATCAAACTGGACGGATTTATTGCCCATCAGAGATTTTTTCCCAGATAATTGGAGATAAAATATTGCCCAATCATCAGTGTTGGGTAGGAACTAATTAAATATCACATCTTACTGTAATATTATTACGTTTTCCAGCAAAAGTAAAGATATTACTGTGCCAATGTGTAATAAGTAATATGTTACTCTGCCCAAAATTTCTCATTACTTATTACTTTTGAGCTTCTTGTTACATTTGAAAATAGAACAGATCTACAAGCTATCAACAGATAACAACAGAGATCGACTGTAGTGTGTAGATCCTAATCCACCGCAGCATTCTACACACATGACCTACACTACAAGTTATCACAGTTGTTGCAAGTTGTCACTAAACAGATTGTGTTGTACATCTCTATTATTTTGTGGGTGGGAGGAGAGGGACTTGGGAAAGTAATATTGTAATATGTAATATATTATTATTCTTTGATTCAAGTAATAAGTAATGTAATATTATTACTTTTTCTAAGGGGTCATAAGTAAAGCTATTAAGTAATATTGCCCAACACTGCCAACCATACATACAGCACATATACCAGACATACCAAGAGGAGAAAAAAAATATGAAAATGTACAAATTGATTGCATGCACTGAAACGTCCATGCGTGCGAGAGGACACGATAAAGGACAAAGAAAATGGGCGGAAAAGAAGGAGGAGGAGAGAAAGAAAAAGTGAAGTTTTCGAGGGTTTTTCAATTACGTTTGGTCGTAAGTTTCGGCACTACAACGGCGGAGCTGGCAGTGGTGTGTGTGTGTGTGTGTGTGTGTGTGTGTGTGTGTGTGTGTGTGTGTGTGTGTGTGTGTGTGTGTGTGTGTGTGTGTGCGCGTGCGTGCGTGTGTGTGTGATGGGGGGATTATTTACAGCGTAGTGTTTTCCTTTGGGGAACGTTATAAATCACAGCGGTAGTCTGCAATGCTCTGCCCCCCCCCCCACACACACACACATCCACACACACACACACACACACACACACACACACACACACACACACCGGAGGCCCAGCGGTGGCGGCGGGCGGTAGCGGCGCACAGAGCAGAGCCATCTATATGCAGAGATGAGGAACGGCGTTAGTGGTTGCACTGGGATGCATAACTCCTCTTTAATGGCCGCTACAGGTGGGCCAGGCTTCTGTTCCGTTACACTGCACGACTCACCACGGAAACCTCATTTCACCCTCTCAACTTTTGGCTGACACAACAGCACACTCCTGTAGGAAACACAATACGTGGAGTATAACAAATGCTCCATCTAGTTGATTTATTTTGGTGCCCCAAGTAGGCCATGGCCTACTTCTGCGTGAGCGTTGCGAGCTTACTTAAACGGATACTTCGCCGAAATTAAACCTTGTCTGTATGGTTATACTATCGTGCATCCGTGCCTCTGTGTCCGTGTCTCAGCACATACTGTAGTGGAACACCAGAGGAGTGGGTTCCAGACTGTTTACCACCCACGTCACTGCCCTAGAAGTGACGTAGATGGTAAACGTTTCCCAGAGCACTGAACACTAAAGGAGGCAGAGGAGAGCAGCAAGGCACGCACAGAATATACTTTCTCTAGCGCCACCGTGTGGCTTTTTTTTTTACATGTATATATTTTTTTCACACATTTCGATGCCGTTGTACAGCATTTAAAGGCATTCCTTACCGGCGAAGCACTCCTTTAACTAATACTACTACTACGTGGACTGGAGACCTGCATCAATGCAAGTGGATGGGCGAAAGTGGTTTGTTTGGAACTACGTTTGGAAAGTTCCCAACATGCGCTTTTCAGCCAATAGCTGTAGCACTGGAGTTAACGGCAGTGTCGTTAAGATACTCTAGTCACCAATACGTCACCTAAACCGGCTAATCAGAGTCCCTCGAGAGATTACCGACCACAGACCTCTCTGAAACCGTGAGGAGCCCGGACCGGCCCGACCAATTAGCATAGTTTTTAGGCCCGACCCGGCCCTACAATCTCGGGTCGGGTCGGGCGTGTCGGGTTTGGGTAGAATTTGAGCACTCTACACTGAATAAAAGTGAAAATACCAATCAGCACCATCTTCATAAGAGGTAAATACACAGACAGACGGAACAGAATTGTTATTTTTATCATAGTAAAATAATTCAATATATATTGCTTTTTTCATAGAGCCCTAGGGCCGACCCGGCCCTACTGATCTGCATACA
>CM076975.1:45296211-45303711 GCA_039105355.1 Benthosema pterotum | reverse complement strand
TGCAAGTAAGGCGATCGGTGCACAGTATTCGGTGTTTGGTGTGCAGCGGTCGGTCCCTGGGGGTACTTTATAGCTAATGAGATGAGTATTAGCCCCCTCCGTTCGCGCACGAGTAGGCCATGGCCTACTTGTGCGCAACGCACAAGTTTGCACTGTACCTCCTTTCGATACTCTTCGATTGTTGAAATTAAAAAACGATTCTTGAAATTTTTTGATGCAGTTACTGTATTGTTACACCCCTGGTAGACACCTAGTTTGGAATAGACTATCCCATTCAAAATGAATGCTTTGGTCATGTTAGCAATTGAGGAATAGGAATACCCCTCCGTGTAATGAGTGAGGTACTGTATGATGAATCTCTTTTCGGAATGAAGCCATTCATTCTGAATACATGTTGTGCATGTAAACAAGGCCAATTGTTTGTTTGCTCCAACTGCGCCTTGGTCTCCCATATAGGGAGATGCCCGAGAGGCATCCTAAACCAGATGCCTAAGCTGGCACCTTTCCCAGGTAAAGAAGCAGCGACTCTATTATGAGTCACACTCTCACAAAAAAGGCACGCAATGGTGGAAAATGGGGATGTAAAAAAAATCTAATCAAAACCACACTGAAAGAGAAGTTCAGATGGAGAAAGTATTTACGATGGGAATGGCCTGACGTATGGCCTGGGGGTCGTTGTGACTAGAGAGTGTTGTTTTATTTGTTTGTTTTATTAAACCCATTGTGTCCTGACCCTCGATTCGAGTTTCTGACACCAGATTATACAGTAGTTCCTGACATCAGATTATAGCTGCAGCAACATTCGAGCTTTTGACACTAGATTCTACAGTAGTTTCCGACACTAGATTGTAGTTATTGACACTAAATTAGAGTTTCTGATGCTAGGATCTATTTTTTGACACTAGGATCTAGTTTCTGACGCTAGAATCAAGCTCCTGACACTAGATTCCAGTTTTTCTGAAAAATCTGTGTTCCTGTTTCAGTGATGCTAACACATTTCAAGCCAAGGACCACCAGAATTATCCATATTTGGCTGCAGACCCCCATCTGAAAACATGTTGTTCTAGGGGATCCCCCAGATGCAAAAAATTGGGTTAAAAATGTTTGCTTCCAAAATAACATTCAGAGATTTGCAGCACATTTTCACAATTTTTCAAAAATAGCAGAACTACAAGCTCATGTCGCGCCACTCGGTGGCGCGATATGAGCTTGTAGATCTGCTATTTTTCAACAGATAAAACACCAAAACGCGTTCAGGACACAATGGGTTAACCAACAGATCGGACCCAGGGCCCCGGACCCTCGGCTGTTATTGAACTAACATCGCTGCGATGGCCTGACAAATGAAAGTCAGCGTCACGCATTAGCAACTCTGGTCTCGTCTCCTATAAGCCGGTCGGCTGGACCATGCGGGTGGTGGTGGATGCCGATCACATTGCAGCGCTGCTCGTTATAATACCAATACAGAGCTCAGTGGAGTTATATATTTTGTTCCGAGGTGGAAAGAAACTATGTATTTTTTACTTTCAGTAAGTAATGTACTTGTTGTGCAATTGTGAGGTATTTGTACCTCACAATTTCCGATGCTTTTATTTCTCCCCATGCCACGCACTACATTTATTTGAAAACTTGAGCTACTTTGTAGATTTTGATGATTATTGACCACTATCTTAACCACTTAACTCCGTCACTGTACATTTCAGCCATTTGAAAATACAGTAGCAGCTCTACACGCACTCAATGCATCTGAATGGGAGCATGTAGATTTGCTCTTTTCAAAACAGTATATATATACTGTATATAGTATTTGAAAACTTACAAAGGGACGTTCTGCAAAATTAGTAATTTTACTTTAACAGTACATTTTGACTCCAATACCTTGTGCATTAGCTTGTGCATTAGTATGGTACATTGCAGTATTACCTAGTATTAATATTAATATGTTTTTAGTACTTTTCTGCTACCACTGGATGTAGATGTTTGGGGTGAATATATTAATGATTTTCACACTGAGGCAGACAGGTCACACTAAGGTCAGATGTTGACTGCTCATCAAACACACACACACACACACGCACGCACGCACGCACGCACGCACGCACGCACGCGCACGCGTGCTCAGACAGCCATAGCAGACAGGTTGAAAGTTGTCTGGATGACAACGGATGCAGCAGTGGAGTCAGGTCGAGGTTCAGATCGTATGTCAACAATGTCACTGTTTTGGACCAACTGCATAATTGGATGATAAAAAATACAAGGAGAAGAAATGACTTCTGAACTTCGTCAGTAGTTATATCGAAGAGGTCGTTTGGGTGTTTAATGGCTTGCCAAAAAGACACATTCCCTTTCTTGTTTTGTGCAGGCTGTGTTGTATTATGATAATTTAAAGCTCTCGTCTAGTCCATTTAATCAATTATATGAAAACACTCCACCGTCCGGGGTCAGATTTGAACATGTGCACATTCCACCCTGTAGACGTAATCACCACCATGACGAACAAACGCATGCTCAGACAGATGTGTGAACGGACAGACGGGTCACCACCATGCTGTTACGTCACCCGTATGGTGACGTAACAGGCTTGTGCACGGACAGACGCGTGCGGGTGCCTGTAAACCTGTAAATGTTACGTGTTACGTCACCCGCATGGTGACGTAACAGGCTTGTGCACGGACGGACGTGTATGTGCGGACGGACGGACGGACGTGTGCGGATGGACTGATGGACAGGGTACAAATTATAGTCACCGCCTTACGGTGGAAACAACAAAGAGTTATAATAAATGTACAATCTACCAGTCACAATGTGAGCTAACATGACAAATGAAGCTATTTTTAGCAACCTGTATTTCAAAGAGATAAAATAGAAAATATAGACTTGTAGCTGTTGTGAGACAGTGTTACCTGTTGCGTGACATGGAGGCTTGATTGCTCATGCATCACATGGAACATAGGCTACATGATCTGACCCACCATATAAGCAAAATGACAACAGTGCTCATGCAGCCTGAAAAAGGGACAAACTGGAGTTGGAAAGTACACTGCAAATGTCTTCAACGAGGGCAGCACAAATAATAGCTATTTTAGGCATCTGCGCACATGGCAACTGTTTTAAGGCAGTGTACAACAACTAGAGTCTCTGTAATGTGTATGTGGTACTACTACTACTATAAGGACAATCTATAATAAAGGGATTTAAGATCTTTAAAGCTGGGCTGTTGCATGTATGGCTACTTCCGGTCCAGGAAATGCTCCTATTTGACAATGAGCCACCGTTGGACTAACCCATAACCCTCATCGACTCCAACTCCTAATACTACAACTACTGAAGGATATACGTCCTCACAGTCTGTTCAAACAGCAACAGTATAGCGACAATACACTAGACAAGACTAGACAAGACAATGCAGAAAACATGAGGTCACCACAGTAAACAGAACCGTCCCATCATACATGTACACTGCATACAGAACTATCCTTTCTGCAGGGCAGTTTGTTTAAAGCTACAATGGCTGAGGGAACAAAACTCCTGCTAAAACGGACCTTTCTCCAGTGCAAGGTTCTGTATCTTTGTCCTGCATGGCATGAGGTTAATTATTATTCATTAGATATTGAAAGAGCTAGCCGTGTAATGGCCTTACTGTTCAAATTGGAAAGTGAGTGTGCAGGTATGGAGTCCAATGATCTTGGAAACAATTCGAGTAATACTGAAAAGTGTGTTTCTGTTGGGCATGGGCAGGCGATGGCGTACCTAGAAGAGGAAATGTGTCTCATTTCCCCAGTCTTTCAGTTTGAGCCGAATGTGAACATAAAAATAAGAGCCGGAGGGTCCAAGGCTACAGCCATCCAGGTTTAATGCATTTATTTGTAAGTCTATCGATAAACAATAACGTAAGATAGCCGATAGTTTGTTTGTCCTTCTATGCCATGGTGTCTCGGTTTTTCATCTGTCCTGCTGTTGGCTCTCTCGTTGTTGACTGTTATGATATTTTCACGTGATGTTTCTTTTTTAATGGCTTCATATTCATGGCGGTGCTGCTGCGATGGTACCAGGGGGACAGGTTGGCCAGCCTTCTGTCTGTCCCGTTATAAACCCAGACTGAGTAGGGTAGCCACAGCGGACTGCTGGGACGGCATGGAATACAAATGATGGAGCCTGCACTCAAACACTAAGTAATAAGTAATAAGTATTGTTGCCTTGGGAACCGGTGCTCACTGAGCCGTGTGGACCATATACTGTAGGTCATCAGCAAGTTTATGAGAAACTAGAGAAAAGAAAGTTAATTAACGGAGATAAAAATAAAAATGACACAATTGGTGCCTTTCAAGTTAGTTGACATGCCAGACGCAGCGCGGCCGTTGCCTGTTTTTCCCTCTAGTTTTGTAGTAACACTGAATCACTGCCCTTATGTATTCATGCCTGGAATTCTTTTCTGCATTTTTAACATAGATTTTGCAACTCTTTTTTTCCCCCCACCCAGTGTCAATCATCTAATGCAGGGGTTGGCAACCTTTTGGACATGAAGTGCCATGTTTTAATTTCCCTAATAGTCAGTGTTCTGAGAACTCGCACGAATAAAAACAGATGAATAAAGTTGAATTCTAAAAATGAGAAATAAAACGTGGGTATCTCAAGAGACACTTCTGGGCTTAAACTGAGAAGCATTTTTTCCTCTGGGATAGGTTAAATTCTGAGATCTCGTACAAATAAAAATAACCTTTCATCCGAAATTACTAACCCTCCACATGACATGTCACAGTGTGGAGACAGAGCTTAAAACAAGTTGGCCAACCATTATGCTGATGGTGGATTTCCAGCAAATGTTTGGGCTAATGGCAGTGTTTTAGTGGTACTTTTAGAAGTGTGTGGGGGGGGGGGCGCCTCTGAAAGGGGAATTCCCCCCATATATTTTTTTTTTTCTGAGAGTGTACAATTGTGAACCAATCCATTTGGTTCAATTTGTACACTCTCAGAAAAAAGGAAACTCATTAACATGGTGAAACACATCTTGATGATGTCATCAAGATGTATTTCACCATGCTAATGATTTTTTTCAGACCCAAAAATATTTTAGATGTGAGAAGTGGGGGGGTGCCGTCCCCCCGCATCCCCCCTCCACTACAACCCTGGCTAATGGGATCAGGATGTCTGGGACTTTGGATCAAGGGGCAGTTCGGTTGTCTAGGATAGGCTACTTAGGTTGGTACTTTGCACAAGACTAGTATGGCATAGGATGTTGAGGCTATAGGCCTGCTTGCTGTGCCAAAAAATGCAACTAAAAAACACGGTGAAGCAGCCTTTTGCTTCTATGGACCGACAGCGTGGAACAAACTCCCATTATACATTCGACAGGCAGCTTCTGTAGACATTTCTAAAACACAGCTCAAGACATACTTCTATGTGCTTGCTTTTAACTGACTTTCTCTGTGATTTTATATTTGATGATTTTATATTTTATGCCATATTTCAGGTCCTCACTGTACTGCATCTTTGGTGTTTTACCATTTGAATTATCTCTTTATATTATTATTTTTTTATCTGCATAATGCATACTTTTAATTGTGCTAATTTCCAAGTCCTATACGCCTATTTCACAGCCAGCGCGTGCTGCCCTTTAGTGGGGATAATGGGGGGACACCGACACTGGGGGGGACCCGACCAAGATTGTCATTGCACAAACGGCCATTGTTTTGTGCAATGACAGTCAGTGGTCGGGTCCCCCCCAGTGTCGGTGTCCCCCCATTATCCCCACTAGAGGGGCAGCACGCGCTGGCTGTGAAATAGGTCTATAACAGGTATATTAGTTGATTTCACTTAATCCAAATTTTATTTTCTTCTTTTTTTGATAATCCTCCCTACCGAGGAGTGTGACGATGACCATATAAGGAGTTCTTCCCTGTCCCCAGTTAGGGGTCAAAAACACTTTCAATTTCGGCTTTGGGTGGCGATGCATTCATCCAATCAGGATGAGCGGAGCCTTCCTCCAATCACGATCAAGTGCGGGATCAGGCCTTGGTGCACATGCTGTTGGCCTGTTGCACTGTTCCACCGCAGTATGTAGAGTGTGTGCACGTGCACATACTGTACCACATTGCAGTAGAATCCTGTCGACAGTACGTCACTTGTACTCGAGTATAAATGGTGAGTACACCGCCGCTCCTCCGGCACTGCTGTTTTATAGTGCACTTTAAGGTAATGAATACATTACCATAAAGTGTAACTGATCTACAGTTATCCAAAAAGTTATCATACTTTGTGACGGCACACTCTCGTCAAACTGCCCTCTTTACAGTTTCCTTACGGCTGTGTAATAGTTAGCGTATATATACTTCTGAACAATGTCCTCTCATCATTGTGTGGCAGCGTTATAGTTTCATAGGGTTGTGTAATAGTTATCGCAGGGGCGGTTCTAACATTTTCCAATTGTGGGGGCAGGTGGAAATGGTATGGGGACGGCTTCATCGCCCGTGGCGCAAAGCGGCACGGGCGATGACACCATTTTCGCACCCATACCATTTTCGGTTAGAGGACTTAGGTATTAGGCATGTACGCATCAATAATAACATCAGTTGTTGTTGAAGTTGCAACAGACACGCAGCATGCATAATTAAAGCTAAAGGTCTGACTCAGAGAGTTTTCTGTTTTCAGTGATGAAATGCTGTTGGTTTAGTGGTGACACGGCTGTAGTTAGTTAGTAGCATAGTGTTTAAAATCATTTAATTATAAGCACTTACAGTATTATAAGCACTCATTTGAAATAACTTTGGGTTGTTTTGCATGCCATCGTATTTGGTGGGGCAGTCAGGGCATTTAGGGGGGCATGGCACCCCCATGCCCATGCCTAGATCCGCCCCTGAGTTATCGTATATAATTCTGAACAATGTCCTCTCATCATTGTGCGGCAGCGTTATAGTTTTCATAGGTTTGTGTAATAGTTATTGTATATTTATTACATGGCTTGAATGAATGCTCCAATCAGAAGCCAGCGTTCTGGTCACGTGAGCAGTAACATATTACACTACAATTCACCGCTCCGCTCTATATTGGACCGCTGCATAATCAAGGTCCCCAACGTCCAAACAGCTGTGTTCATATCAATCCGCCGTGTGCTTCTGCATTTAGTTCCAGCACGCCATTTGGTTAGCTACGTATTTGGTTGTTTACATGCCGTTGCCATTCAGCCTGAATTTAGTCTGGGGACCACCTGGAACCCTCTCAACTCGGACCACTGGTTGAAAACCACTGACGTAAGCCATGTAATGAGCGAGACAACACCCTTCGAACCGGTGATTTGTTTCCTAACTATTAGGAAACAAATCACCGGTTCGTCGGGTGTTATGCCTTACATCGAACTTCTATAATGTCCTCTCATCATTGTGTAGCAGCATTACAATTTACATAGGGTTGTGTAATAGTTATCATATATATATATATATATATATATATATATATATATATATATAATATATATATATATATATATAATATATATAATTATAT
>CM076975.1:45258711-45291211 GCA_039105355.1 Benthosema pterotum | reverse complement strand
CGGCTGGCACGCGGCCAGATTCTGGAAGACGTTTTTTTTCCCTTTGGTAATAAAATAACTGCCTTTCTCTTGAATGTGCATGTTATAAAAATAAAGTTATCTGTACTAAGGCTTCAAACCGAAATTGCGATTTGAAACCATGTCATTAGCAAATCGGCCGCGATTATTCATTAATTTAATCAATATTCAACCGGAGCAACTCTGATCCAGTGTTGACACTTCTGTGCTGCGCGCAGCCCTGCCCAGTCACTCAGTGCGCCTGCAGTGCCTCTGCTCTGTGCACGTGCGCAGAGCAGTGGAGCAAGTTGTTTTGCTCCCAAACAATAAAAAGTCGCGTCGGTGGCTGGCTGGTTGCTGGCCAACGCATGTCGTCTGTCCCGCGGACCCCCGTCATGTCAATCTAACCAGACAACATCCACGCTGAAACTATTGCGTTTTGGCTGGTGTATGGCTTCACTTTAGCCTCCCTCTCCCTGCATGTTGAATATTATTAGCAATGAGGCTAGCTTGTAGCTCGTGTGTGCTGCTGCTGCTGCTGCTGTGTGTGTGTGTGTGTGTGTGTGTGTGTGTGTGTGTGTGTGTGTGTGTGTGTGTGTGTGTGCACGCGCGCGTGCGTGCGTGTGTGTGTCGAAGCGGGGTAGTTTGAGGGTGACCAGATGTCCCCGTTTCTGTGGGACAGTCACAGGGTGACCAGAAGTCCTTCTTTGCATGAGACAGTCTCTCATTTCAAAGACTTTTCAATCCCACAAATTGAGACACTGTCCCACATTTTGACTGACAGACTACAGTGGTCAATTGTCCCAATTGCCCCCCTCATGTTTTCTGTTATAAAGTTTTCTCACTTTCTCTTTTCATGCTAGATGGGTTTTAAACCTGTTAAAATAACATGAGAAATACATACTAACATGAATAAATAACAAAATGATGGCTGGGCACTTTTAAGACTATATGGACATGAGGCATTTTTAATACCAACCATAATGTGTTGCTACCCTGCAATTAAATTTCCCTCTCAAGTAATACTTCTGTCCCTCAGATGTTTTGGTCACCTTAAGTCTGATTGATCAATCTATTGTGATAGAAAAATATCTACCAGTCTGCCTATTCTGATAATAAATAAAATATGGCCTAATAATGACATAACTGCAGTAAATGGCCATTGAATATGTGATGACCGTGAAAATGCACTATTTATTGACTATGGGAATTTATAGTCATTTTTTTTACTGTGGCACTCGGAGTGTCAAGGAAAAAAATCATGGCACTTCATGTCAAAAAGGTTGCCTACCCCTGATCTAGCGCATTCTAGTGCATTTTGGAAGTGCCACTAGTGCATTTTGGATGTTGGCAGTTGGCAACACTGCCAATCACACAATGCGGATAATGTGGCTAATGGCTGTTTGCTAACCAAACAAACAAACAAACAAACAAACAAACAAACACAGCCAACAAGCGTTACTCGTATTTAGACCTGAGGCCGATTTTTTAAAAGACTGTTTTGTGAAAAACCTATATTTCTATTTCCATCAAGGACCCCCGGAATTATCTCTAATTGGCCACAGAACCCTCATCCAAAAAAAAAGTCGCCCCACGGGACCAAATCTTTTTCAGCTAAAATGTTCACTGCGAAATAAAAAGATTTGCGGCATGTTTTCACGATTTTTTTTCACAATATAATAAAACACCGAAGGGGAGAAAGAAAAAGGGAAGGCGATAGATAGAGAGAAGCAGAGTGAATGGTTGTTGTCACCTCTGCCTGTCCGATGCAGGGTGTGATTATAGCGGCGACGTGTAGCTCCCGCTGAGCGTTTTACTGCCGCAGCCCCGTCGCTTTTTATTCTGCCACTGTATTATTTGTGGTAATGGAGTTATGGAGTTACTGTTGCAGCCCACGCGCACACCCCCCCCACACACACACACACAACCCTCTGTAGCGTTCTCACTCAGTGTTGCCAACTGCCAAAATCCCAAATGCAATAGTGGCACTTCCAAAATGCACTAGAGCAGTGGGTTCTCAACCATTTTCATACCAGGGCCCCACTATTTATTCTGCATTTTAGCCACGGAGGACCACCATTTGATGTTGAGTTGGTCGAAATAGCAATTCTTCTACATGTTCTAAAGTTGTAGATTCTTGAAAATTAAGCAATTCGGATGATTAAATATAATTTAACTCCAAATGGACCCGTAACCCTTACAGGTCCATTTGGTTTCATTTTACGCTCTCCAGAGTTACAGATCTATAAGGGTTCCATTTGGTTAGCAATGGTCCTTGGTAGGAGGACTCTATCATAGGAGGAAAATGGTGAAAAAAAGGGTTTTATCTCTAGCACCTGTCAACCAATCTTACCCCAACTCACCAGCAAAAAAGCACTAGATTTCCACCAGGATTTTTTCGCTAATTTTGGCGCTATGGGAGGGGTCTGGAAAAAAGCTAAATATAGAGACAAATGCGCCAAACTAGTGTTGGCAACACTGGAAGGAGTTACTGTTGCAGTCCGCGCGCGCGCGCGCGCGCACACACACACACACACACACACACACACACACACACACACACACACACACACACACACACACACACACACACACACACACACACACACTAGTGTTGTCACTGCTCACAGCATAGTAGTAATGATGTAAAGGTTCCTCTGTTGCTACCGGTTCACCCTGCCTCACAGATTGTGGATGCGGCTTCAAACTGTCACTTTTTAATGTCTTTTTTTCTCTGTCTCTGAAGCGGGTGGTTTTCAGTGTTTCAGTACTCGGGGACAATCCAAGGGGAGATTTGATGTGGTTAGCAGTGTTGTTTTTGTCGACTAAGACTAAAGACTAAGTCGACTAAGGTTTTTGATATTTAGTCGAGTAAGAATGGACTAACAAAAATGGATTTCAGAAGAGTAAATGGGACTAAAAGATATGTGTTTTCAAAAGACTAAGACTAAGACAAAGACTAAATCATAACCTAAGACTGGAAATAGGAAACATTTTTTCTTCTTTTTTTTCTTTCTTTTTAAGTATGCGAACATATCTGCAGTATACATACATTTTCAGGAAAGGAACTTATTACTATTGCATTAATTTTATACAAGAAATAAAACAATTCATGTGTCATACTAAAAACTATAAATCTGTATAACATATATAAACCTAGAATGTATTTGTATGCAAGACTAAACTACCAAGACCAAGACTAAAAACTAAGACTAGACTAAATAAAAATATTCTCAAAAGGACAACACTGGTGGTTAGGGTTAGGTCTAAAAAGCGTTTGCTAATCAACCTGCAGCCCGTTGGTCAAATGCAGTGTTGCCAACTGCCAAAATCCAAAATGTGTAGTGCAAAAATGCACTAGAATGCACTAGAGCAGTGGTTCTCAACCATTTTCATACCAGGGCCCACTATTTATTCTGCATTTTAGCCACGGAGCACTATTTGATGTTGAGTTTAGTCTCTCGGATTAATTTAGGAGAAACTAACTGGCAAAATGTTGGTCAAAATAGCAATTCTTCTACATGTTCTGAATGTGTAGATTCTTGTAAATTAAGCAATTCAGATTTAAATATAATTTAACTCTTGAGAGCGTAACATGAAATCAAGACCTGTAAGGGTCCATTTGGTTTCATCCCCTCGGTGTCTTCCAGAAGACGCTGAGGGGAGATTTACCCATGCTGCGTGATGCATTGTGAACTTCTGAGACATTTTTTTTTCATGTAAATACTTCCCAAGAGAGCCTAAGAAGTGCAACGAACAAAAGCTCTTGATGCAACGCAACAAAGTTCTGGTCAATTGGTCAATTCTGGTCAATTGAAACTAGATATTAAAGAAGAAGAAAGGGAGAAAAAAGTATAGATAGGTTACTGTATGTGGCTCAGAGTTTGTGGAAGAACACTCAAATTGTGGATTCCGTCAGGGTTGTTGAAACGGCATCCTCTTTCTATGCAAATCAACAGCTTTTTGCATAGCGTCTTGCCTAGTATAGAGCACAATGAGCCGCGGGTGTGTGGGTGTCTCTGCCTATATCAGCTCACTTTGCTGGGGAAATGAAGTGAGGAGTTGAGACGAGTCGCGGGCGGGTGGACACCCAGCAAAACAACACACTTAGAATAACAACATACACAAGGAGTGCTTTTGAGGAGTTCCACTGGCTAATGACGGAAAGCATGCAAGTACAATTGTGAGGTATCTTTAAAGGGCCGGTGAATTGAAAAACACATTTTTTCACAATTTCAGACAACGTCATTGGTCATACCCAACCATAAATGCCCCAAAAAATGAAAAAAAAAAAAAAAAAAAAAAAAAAAAATCACTTTTGTGTATTTTTAAGTAAAAACTCCATAAAATAATGAAAATGTGCTGTGTGATGACGTATCTTTTATCGCATCAATAAAAGCCGGTAGAAGTTAAGCTGACCTGTTTTTAGTAGGACTTGATTATTGGATTTTTATACAGTAGGCCTATGGCAACTATGTTTAATCAGACATGTGCATGATCAATTTTAATTGTAGATGATTTTAGAGGGGGGGGGGGGGGGGGGGGGGGGTCATTGTTAACAAAACAAAGGTATAAAGAAACTGCTTGGTTATTTGACCAATCAAAAACCTGCCATTGCAGATAGACAGATAGATTTTTAAATTTTACTTTGAAGTTGACTTGTTGACGGATGTTTAACACACAACTACACAGGTAAATTATGCAGGCAGCATCTAAATAGCATCTAGTGTATGTCTAGAGAGACAGTCAACATGAGGACAAATGCAAACACACATTCACATCAAAAGGTTCACGTCCCTCAACCAACTGTCAAGGGGACTCTCTCTCTCTCTTATTCTGTCCAAGTTTCTCTCCTGAACTTTTCGATGTGTGTGTGTGTGTGTGTGTGTGTGTGTGTGTGTGTGTGTGTGTGTGTGTGTGTGTGTGTGTGTGTGTGTGTGTGTGGTGTGTGTGTGTGCGTGCGTGCGTGTGTGTGTGTGTGCATGTGCGTGCTGACTTTGACAGATGTGTCCACTGTGAACAAAACAACATAATTTCAGGGGATCCCCAGCTAAAATAACGATTGTTATAGCAAATGGAACCTTACCGGTCTGTACCCAGTGGAATAGACTCTGTCTCTCTCTCTGTCTCTTTCTCACCCTCTGCTATTAAAAATCGCAAATACAAATCAAACTGGGCAGCAGAGTTGAAACTCAAATGTTTAGGGAACCTGCAGATATACAACCAGACCAGCAGGGGGTGACAATGACCATATGAAATTGACTGGATATAATTATAGGCTCTAGTACCCTCACACATTAACTCTTCCTACTTCCGGACCCATTCCCTACTTCCTTCACAGGTTGTCACCGATGAGACTAATTACTGTAAGTGCTTGTCTAATGTTCCGTTTTTTTTTTAAGAGACTTTTACAAGTAGTGTCATGAGTATGGGGGTACTTGCTATCTCGGTTATGGGTTAGCTGGTGCTCTGTTAGCATTGCCATCACAGTGAAGGTGCCCAGGTTCTCTGGTGCGTGTGTGTGTGCGTGTGTGTGTGTGTGTGTGTGTGTGTGTGTGTGTGTGTGTGTGTGTGCGTGTGTGTGTGTGTGTGTGTGTGTGTGTGTGTGTGTGTGTGTGAGACTGACAAGGAGCGTCAGTTTCGTGTCACTCGCCGTCTCTCTCTCCTTGTTTCCTGTCACTCTCCAATGCACTCCATTTTCCGAATCAAAATAAAGGAACAGAACAGGACAATCTAATCTACAGTGTAACTGAAGCTTCCAATTAACAAGTTCCGTCAGTTACAGCCTAATATGACATGTCACAGTCGACACTGCCAGCGTTTCTTAGTTACTTTTGGAGCGCATATACCGTATGCCAAACTGTTTTCTAAATCAGGGGTTTTCAACAGGTGGTCCGGGGACCACCAGTGGTCCCTGAGTGGGTTCCAGGTAGTCCCCAGCTAAGTTCGTTGACCAGATGTAACTCTTGAGAACGTAAAAACGAAACCAAATGGACCCTTGCAGGTCCATTTGGTTTCATTTTTACACTCTCAAGAGTTGAAATAGTCATCTCTGAATTAGCCCAAGTCTACACAACTAGAAGATGGACAAAAGCATAAAGGCCCTGCTACACTAGCAATATTTTGATCAATATCAACTAGCAAAGTCAACATCAACGGGCAACATGATGAGACACATGGCAACAGGCAACACCTCCCATTAAAAGGGGAATTCCTGCACTCATTTCCATTTTTTCCTGAGAGTGTACAAACCAAATGGACCTTAGCGGGTCCATTTGGTTCCATTTGAAACTCTCAGAAAAAAAGAAGCCTTAGTTTGCATTGAATCATTTTCACCCAACTGCCACCCAACTCAAAATGTTCAATTAGCGAAATAAAAGTTACAAAATCCCAGTTTTTGTCCACCGCTGTGAAGCAGCAGCAGCCATGGTTTCAGGAGAAAGGATCAGGTGACGCCAAGGAGGGTTGTGATTGGAGGATTCTGAAATTTTGACCAGTAGAGGGCGCTAAAGAACTGAACAACCAGGAGTTGATCATTTTCTATATGAAAGGTGAAAAGTCAACGTTGATAGTTGACGTTGCTTGTTGATGTTGCTCAAAACATTGCTAGGTGTATCAGGGCCCTAAGACATCTTTAGTTTGTCTGTTTTAGTTAGTTTGTGCAGCTCTAAATGTCCTCAAATGGTGGTCCGTGGCTCAAATGCTGAATAAATGGTGGGCCCTGGGATCAAAAAAGTTGAAAACCCCTGTTCTAAATAGTTAAATCCAGCTGAAGATAGTAATATGACTTGAATCTGAAAAAAATAATGCAGAACAACTAGAAAAAGTGTCCTTCCGGGCACAGGTGCTCCACCAGGAGCATACGGTTTGGGAGATTAGCTGGTAACAGAGACAGACAGACAGCCTATACCACCAGGCCTGGGCTTACCAAATAATTACCCAGAATAATTAAAACCCTCAATTCAAAAGGTCCAGAAATCACCTGACCCTCAACTAAAAAAAATGTTACTGTACTAGCCTGCTTTGTTCATCATGAGTTGAACCTCTAGATCAGGCGTCGGCAACCTAGGGCACGCGTGCCAACGTTGGCACGCCGGGTGGCATCGGCTGGCACGCGGCCAGATTCTGGAAGACGTTTTTTTCCCCCTTTTGGTAATAAAAATAAGTGCATTTCTCTTGAATGTGCATGTTATAAAATAAAGTTATCTGCACTAAGGCTTCAAACCGAAAATGCGATTTGAAACCATGTCATTAGCAAATCGCAACGGCCGCGATTATTCATTAATTTAATCAATATTCAACCGGAGCGACTCTGATCCAGTGTTGACACTTCTGTGCTGCGCGCAGCCCTGCCCAGTCACTCAGTGCGCCTGCAGTGCCTCTGCTCTGTGCACGTGCGCAGAGCAGTGGAGCAAGTTGTTTTGCTCCCAAACAGTAAAAAGTCGCGTCGGTGGCTGGCTGGTTGCTGGCCAGCGCATGTCGTCTGTCCCGCGGACCCCCGTCATGTCAACCTAACCAGACAACATCCACGCTGAAATTATTGCGTTTCGACTGGTGTATGGCTTCACTTTAGCCTCCCTCCTCCCTCTCCCTGCCTGTTGAATATTATTAGCAATGAGGCTGCTTGTAGCTTGTGTGTGCTGCTGCTGCTGCGTGCGTGCGTGCGTGCGTGCGTGCGTGCGTGCGTGCGTGCGTGCGTGCGTGCGTGCGTGTGTGTGTGTGTGTGTGTGTGTGTGTGTGTGTGTCGAAGCGGGGTACAGTAGTTTGAGAGGGTGGCCAGATATCCCCGTTTCTGTGGGACAGTCACAGGGTGACCCGAAGTCCTTCTTTGCATGGGACAGTCTCTCATTTCAAAGACTTCAATCCCACAAATTGAGACCCTGTCCCACATTTTGACTGACAGACTACAGTGGTCAATTGTCCCAATTGCCCCCCTCATGTTTTCTGTTATAAAGTTTTCTCACTGTCTCTTTTCATGCTAGATGTGTTTTAAGCCTGTTAAAATAACAGGAGAAATACATACTAACATGAATAAATAACAAAAATGGCTGGGCACTTTTAAGACTATTGACATGAGGCATTTTTAATACCCACCATAATGTGTTGCTACCCTGCAATTAAATGTCCCTCTCAAGTAATACTTCTGTCCCTCAGATGTTTTGGTCACCTTAAGTCTGATTGATCAATCTATTGTGAAAAATATCTACCAGTCTGCCTGTTCTGATAAGAAATAAAATAAGGCCTAATAATCACATATCTGCAGTAAATGGCCATTGAATATGTGATGACCGTGAAAATGCACTATTTATTGACTATAAGGGAATTTATAGTCATTTTTTTTTACTGTGGCACTCGGAGTGTCAAGGATAAGTATTTGGTAAGCCCAGGCCCAGGCCTGGTGGTATGGGTTTTCGGCCTACCACAAGGCCACAGAGATGATTTGCGGCCATGCACCCAATGAGCACAGCCCCACACCTGATTTGCTGCCAGTCAGCCAATGAGCACGGCCCCACACCTGATTTGCTGCCATGCACCCGATGAGCACGGCCCTCAACACCTGATTTGCTGCCATGCAGCCAATGAGCACGGCCCCAGACCTGATTTGCTGCCATGCAGCCAATGAGAAGACTATAGCTATACCACAGCGATTGAGAATTGCTTCATCTGCACTTCTGCCGGCTCATACCAAAGACTGTAAAAATGGGCCCCAATGCCTCCCTGCTTGGCACTCAGCATCAAAGGGATGGATTGGGGGTCAAAGGTTCCCAAGTGTGGCGCACGCTGCGCAGGGCCGGATCTAGAGGAGGGCACGGGTGGGCAGAGCCCATACAAACGTGCATCCTGCCCACCCAATGAAAGGTAATATCAGTGATTTTCAACCATGTGGTCCGGGGACCACCAGTGGTCCTTGAGAGAGTTTCAGGGGGTCCCCAGCTAAATAGTGGAAAGTTGGTTAACCAGATCTAACTCTTTGAGAGCATAAAAATGAAACCAAATGGACGCTTGCGGGACCATTTGGTTTCATTTTGTACACTCTCAATAGTTAAAATACTCATCATGTGAATTAGTCTACACAACTAGAGAATGTAGACGATTAATGGTCATTTTGATCTGTAAGTTTGACTGTTTTGTTCCCCAAATCCAGCCTGGAATTGTGGACAAAAGCAAAAAATAAACTTTAGTTTTGGGGTCTGTGCTGTGGGGCTAAAATGTCATCAAATGGTGGTGCGTGGCTCAAATGCCAAATGGCATTAGAGCAAATAAAGGTTGAAAACCACTGCTTCATATGAAAAACTTTGGAGTTGCCCACCCTGCCATTCTTTCAGACCACCCTAGTAGGGCTGGCTAAATCCGGCCCTGACACTGAAGCTCACCGGTCCAAGAGATGGGTCAAAAGCGGAGAACCAATTTCACTGCGGTAACGTGAGTGATCAAAACGGCTTTGACTTTGACCTGATGAGTAAATGAGTTAGTAGTGTCTGGAACAACGTGGCACTCTCATGTCTCTGGTCACGTGAACCATCCCCCCATGGGGCACTCTGATCAGGGGGACTAAGCGCACCCTGTGCGTCCGTACGCCTTTTTATATATCTCTCACATTCTGTCTCTCCATGACATTTATTTTAACAAAGCCCTGCAACGCTAGAGCTGTAAAACCCACGATGGAGAGAGAGAGAGAAGAAGGAGAGAGGCAGCCACTCACCGTATTAACTGCATTTAAAGGTCAAGGCGCGTTAGCTTCACGGTTTGCACTTTAGAGAAATGGCAGATTTGGTTCAGTGCGTGCACACGGATACGTGTAACACACGCACACATGCGCGCACGCACGCGCATTTAGGTACGGGCTTCACAATTCACATCTGAAGATGTTCAGAGGTAAGGAGGAGGAGGAGGAGGAGGAGGGAGGAGGAGGAAGATGTCGTGCGTGTTCACAAAGGTTCGTCTTGCGAGTTTTTTTTAAAGGGAATCCCTGCATGCAGGATCCCGTTCAACCACAGTCTGTGTCTCTGGTGAGACACAGGAATTAATATGAAACTTTTTTCCACACACATTTATATCAGACCTGAGGACCTACATATACTGGTGGTTCTACAACTGTTTCATACGAAGGAGAAGACTCCCACCCCATGCTATGTTCTATACAACAGCACTCCTGTGACATCATCACTATGAGACCATGTGACAGGCACAGTAAAATGGCGGCCCCCATGGGATAAAAACATTAACTATTTTTAAACTAAAGAGCTTATTCTATGTGTTTTAAATGTTCAACTCTAGTTATAGAGGGCAAGTATAATGTATTTATCCATATTTGTCTCATATGCAGGGTTCCTTTTAACTTCCCCCAGAAGCCATTTTCCAGACAATCGCGGTGTAGTGCCTCCGAAAATGTAAAGGTTTTTTGAAGTGCTGCCAAGCACTTCCCCTAGACGATTTACAAGCAGCGTGGCTGGCGGCGTGGCTGGCTGCGTGGGGAACCGGCGCGGTTTACAGGCTTGTACAACCAATGTGGCCGCACCAAATGCATTTCCATGCAGGAGGTTTGTACAACACGTGCATGGCCGCACCAAATAGTTTGTGGAACAATGCGCGAGCGCACCAAATGGTTTGTACAACAAATGCGCGGACGCACCAAATGCATTTCTGTGCAGGAGGTTTGTACAACAAGTGCGCGCCCGCACCAAATGTATTTCCTTGAGTGATGCATCAAATAAAGTTCGGAGGACCCCCCACACACCACCACACAGGCAGCACTTCATTTCACACGGGTGTGTGATTTTTTTTCTTAAAATAAGAGTGAACAAGTCAAGACACTAGTGAGGACTGAACAGGGTTGTTTCGCTAGGGACTGTGAATACAGTAACTTCCACAACTTTAGTCTCAAAAGCGCAGGCATCTTGATCGGGTCGGGCCGGGCAGCCTGCAGGCTCGCCGGTCACTTACACACAAAGCAGCACATCTTTGGGCCCCTTTATACTAAACACAAACATACAGTATATGTAAATAAATGTGGGTTTGGTCACTTGACACCCAAACCCTGCTTTGTCCCTTGAACCAATGTTTCCAGGCTTTCTGTTTTCGTGCAAGTTGGATGAAAATGAAAGCCTGGGTGTGGAGGCTAACAGCGGTTGTTACTCACCCATGACGCGCAGCCTGTCCGTCCCCACCACCACCTCAGACTGGTCGGCAGAGAACAAGAGTTTCCCTGATTTGGTCTTCACCTCCAGCCGCTTCCCCTTGGCCACGAAGCCACCAGAGCCTGCACACACGCACGCACGCACACACACACAAAAACACACAAAACCATTTTTACAAATGTGTAATTTTTTACCCTAATGAGATCAGTGAGTCAAAATAATCAGTGATACTGTAGATTTAATTCATTTTCCCCATTTGGGGCACGTTTAATGGTATAGAGCTGCGCAGTGACGTCACCGCCCCTGTTCCGGAAGTCTTTTCCCCATTCATTTTTCTCATAGACTTTTCGAAAATAATTTATATCAAGACGATTACACCGCGGCCAAAGCCAACTCAGGTCGTGACAAATCATGAAAACAAACACAATATCATCATATAATATATAATTGGGAAGAAGTAGAAAACGGCATGATACAAGACTTTTTGTTTCGTTTTTCATCTTAGAAATTATTTTATTGTCCCAAAAGTTTTGTGTGTCATGATGATTCGTCACGACTCGAGTTGGCTTTGTCCGCGGCGTAATCGTCTTGATATAAATTATTTTCGAAAAGTCTATGAGAAAAATGAATTGGGAAAAGACTTCCGGAACAGGGGCGGTGACGTCACTGCGCAGCTCTATAACTCCATGGGTAATATGAGCTACATGGGTATATAAATTACACAATTGGTATTGCTGGATTCAGCAGAGTCACCGCTTTCCAACACAAAGCACCAATATGCATCTCTGAGTCAATGCAAAGTACATGAGAACTTTCTACACAGATTTATAATCCAACTATTGTAGGTATGTGTTCAAATGACTATAACTCCTATTTACATTGAGATATTGACACCTCCAGGAG
Source organism: Benthosema pterotum (assembly GCA_039105355.1). NCBI lineage: Eukaryota > Metazoa > Chordata > Actinopteri > Myctophiformes > Myctophidae > Benthosema > Benthosema pterotum. The sequence continues at coordinate 45,279,173 of CM076975.1, read as the reverse complement.
CTTCCATATGGAATTTACATGAGTTTATATGTCCAAACCCCAGGCGAACAAGCTATATTTTTTAGTTTGGGGTGTATAACTTCATATATGAATTTCACCACTTTTGCAGTAAAATATTTTTATACAAGAATCCATTTCATGTGTGGGAGGCCTTAGAGATGAGGAAAAACTATGTTGTGTTTGTTCCTAACTCCGGTATGGGGTATCTCAAAAACTAAGGCACTTTTTGGCAGTTTGTGATAGTACTAACAGCCATAGTGACCACCAGAAGCCTGGAACACGCCTAGGGAGTTTTCAACCATTCCTCAACCCACCCAGAAATCAGTCATGTCAAAACTCAACTACTGTAAACTCCCATGTGCACCAACTGATCCAAAATGCTGCGGTTTGCTTGGTTGGTCATTAAACCAGCCAAAATTCTCATGTCTCCTTCCACTTCTTCCACGGTCGCTGAATGCACAGAATACTAAACTCTGATGTCAGCATTCAAAGCAACCAAAGGCATGGCTCCCTCATACCTTGCCTGACTGATAAAACCCTACAAGCACCTCTTTCTCACTCAGATCAGCTGGAAGTACCTCCACTAAAAAAAAAAAAAAAACACCCGGAATCTTCCTTCTGGCTCCAAAACTGTGAAATGCACTTCGTATTACAGAACTGCAGACTCACTCCAAAAACCCACCTCTTTAGACTTCTTTATCTTAGCCCATTGCATTCGCTATTATAGAAATAAAGATTTATTGTTAAGTATTTCATAAAGCTTAACTTCTGAACTATCCCTTTAAGGGGTTAAGTAGAGAAGCAGCCGCAGCCCCCAGCACTCATATTATGGGATATCAGAGCCAAAAAGTCCAAATGTTCAAGCCAATGATACATTATAGTGTAATGACAATGGCTAAAGCTTGCAAAATGCAGAGCAGGGCTCAAGTGCCATGATTATTGGATCAGGATGTTACACTAAAAACACTTCAGTGTTTGTGCCGATGGCTCTTAGAAGGTAATACAATCAAGTCTAAAGTCCAGTCAAATACCCATTGAGGTAAATGGAATAAACTTTCTTTTAAACTTTCTTTCTGTCTTTCCTCAACCAGCTGTAGGAGAAATAGTGACACCTGCTGACGTGTTTTGCATATGGATACATACTAAAATGGTTTTATACACAGTACAATATTGTTTGTAATATTGTTTGTATGTATTTTTCCATCCTCCATCCATTTTGAAAACTTGAAACTAAAGTCAGAAGGAAATAAATGAAAGAATAAAACAGTGTAATAACTCTCTCCTCCTCCCCTCCCCTCCCCCCCCTCTATCTCTCCTCTCCTCTCCTCTCCTCTCCTCTCCTCTCCTCTCCTCTCCTCTCCTCTCCTCTCCTCTCCTCTCCTCTCCTCTCCTCCTCTCCTCTCCTCTCCTCTCCTCTCCTCTCCTCTCTCTCTCCTCTCCTCTCCTTCCTCTCCTCTCCTCTCCTCTCCTCTCCTCTCCTCTCCCATCCTCTCCTCCCCTCTCCAGTCAGTGTGCTCGGGGGCATGTGAGTGATTGTTTGTGGTTGTGTGGGTGATGTTTACACAGAGCGATTTTCCGTTCTGGTGAAGTCGGCTTTGACGACAGCTCCATTACAGAGCAGACAGAGGAGAGAGAGAGAGAGAGAGAGAGAGAGAGAGAGAGAGAGAGAGAGAGAGAGAGAGAGAGAGGGAGAGAGGGAGAGAGGAAGAGAGAGAGAGAGAGAGAGAGAGAGAGAGAGAGAGAGAGAGAGAGAGAGAGAGAGAAGGAGAGAGAGAGATGCTGTTTCTCCAGTGAGTCTCAGGACTGATGTGAGTGCAGTCAAACGTAGCGTCGCGGCGCTACTTTGCGGCGCTGGAACGGAGTGGCTGACTCCAATCAGTTCCAGCCGTCACGCGCAGACGGTCGGGTCGTGACCTCTTTAGCGTCACTTGTCAGCATGGCGGAGCGGGCAGGACGGTCGTCCCGTACTGTACAGTATACGTTAATACTTCTGTCTGAACTCCCACAGCAAAAAAAATGGAGTTTGTGAGGACTCAAAGTGAGTCCTGGAGCCACGCTGAGGTCACAGCCGCTTCAGTCGACTAAAACGTGCTTAGTTGAGCTGTAAATGGTGTTGAAATGCCTGAATGCTGTGTTTACGGAGGTCAACATCGACACACAGCCACGACGTACAGCGGTGTGTCTTTAAAAGGATCCCTGGCTAATAAGACAAACATCGCTTAAAACATTATACTTCACCTACAGTGTATAACTAAAATAAACAAATAAAAACACCATTGGCATCTTATTTATTTCATAAATAGAGAATATTTCACTCGACAAAAACTGCTCCTGTCGCAGGATGATGATGTCACATGCCCTTTTGGAATATATAGTATGCACATGCTCATGTGACATCATCATCCTGCGACAGGAGCACCTCCGATTGAGTGAAAGATCCTCTATTTATGAAAGAAATAAAGTATTGAAGGTGTTTTTATCTACATGTTTTAGTTATAGAAGGCAAGTACAGTGTTTTAAGGCATATTTGTCTTATTAGCCAGGGATCCTTTTAACACTCAGAGCCAGACCCATGTGGGCGTGGGTTTGGAAACCCCGCACCCACTCGTATCTAGTAGTTATGTATGTAAATGGGCGGCAAAATTGACGAAAACTATTATGTAGTCAGAGTTTTAGTCATAGCTTGCTTTGTTTTTACTTAAGTTTCCAGGCAAACATCTTCCTTCATATCAGTTTCCTTAAGACGCTTTCAGGGTGCCTGTTGGAAACAGAGGACAGTACAGTGACGGGACGTGACGTCGTGGGCCTACCTGTGACCAGCGAGGTCAGCACCTTGTTGTTGCTGTCCACCACACTGACCGATACGTTCCTGGACGACTGTAGATACAGAGGACGACCCTGAGAGAGAGAGAGAGAGAGAGAGAGAGAGAGAGAGAGAGAGAGAGAGAGAGAGAGAGAGAGAGTTGACATTGTTAGCTTTACTGAGTGACAGGTTTACTTGCAAAGTCAGAAAGAACTAGAAATGCACTCTGTTGAGGTGCCTACTTGTGTGCAAGCAGAGCGTGCAAGTACAGTACGACTACAAACTTACCTTGAAGTGTACCTTACTTAACGCAACAATCAACAGCACAAGTCATAAGGATTGTGAGGACAGAGTTCTTATTCAGCCAGAATGGTTTCTGATATCGTCCAGCAACTAGCAGTGTCCCGGTAACTTTGTAAGGCCAGAGTAATATTAGGCTGGGCTAACCTGAAAGCATTTTGGCCTAGAGCAGTGGTTTTCACCCTTTTTGGTATCAGGGCCAACTATTTATTCAGAATTTGAGCCACAGACCCCATAACTAAAGATTTATTTAGATTTTTCCAAAAAATACCAGGCTGGATTTGGGAAACAAAACAATCAAAGGTAAGTGCTTTGCAGCACTTCAAAAATGACCATTAATCTTCTACATTCTCTAGTTGTGTAGACTTGGGATAATTCAGATGATGAACATTTTAACTCTTGAGAGTGTGAAATGAAACCAAATGGACCAGCAAGGGTCACTTTGGTTTGTCAAGGAACACTGGTGGTTGAAAACCACTGGCCTAGAGAAAAATAAATGAAAATGAAAGCCTAGGTATCAAGGCTAGAGTAATGTCAATATCACACCTGCGTCAGGGCACTAGCACTGACTTCCATTATAACAATGGAATGGGGAAGTGTTCCTTCTATCTCAATTGGACAGTTCCAAATTGGAATTATAGCCCGGAGCACCCAGCTGTGTGGAGAGATCAAAGCGCGTCGCCACTACTCTCTTCTTCTACGGCTCCAGGTAATATTCAGCTCTGCTGTGTCTGTCAATTAAATGATCCACATCCGGTGTAAGCTTTGTACTCTTAAAACCATTTCCCCCCCTCTCAGAATCCTCCTTTCTCAGATCAAGGTGTTTGAAGAGAACATCAATGTTAGTGGCTCATCGTTAAATCAACGCTCTTAGGCATGGTTTTAGCGAAGATAAATGTCGTGGGTTTAGACGCAATCAAGGCAAAAAACGACCGACAGAAAAGGTATTGCCTTTATTGGTGGGCCGTGAAGGTGTTGCATTGGCTGGATTCTGTGTCTGCGTAGCTTTAGGACAGCTCTTTGCGTGGGACAGGCTTTTCAGGTGTCTTACAAACTGAGCCCCATGTCTGTCTGTCCCACATTGTGACTGACAGAGTTCAGTGTTAAACTGGCCTGATATTTGACTTTATGTTGTCTTTTATTCCGGCTATAGATGTGTTCTTAAGTGTTAAAATACCCCCAGCATTCCCCTGCCACTATATTTGCACACTCACTCCAGAGGGGCTAAATTGCATGTGCTGTTGCATCAAAAATCCTGTTTTTTTTTTTGTTTTTTTTGCATCATGATCTTAATAATTTGCGTTAGACGCTTTGGCAACACGTTTTCCTACTTGTCCCCCAAATGCAATACTTCTGCCCCTCAAATGAATAGTTTAATTCCAGTCAACCCTAAACAGCAGAAATTGTCAGTATGTGTTTTTTTCTTCATTTCATTTCAGTGAAGTCAACAAAAGGTATTTCACAAGCACTGCTCTATATCAAGTCCTATTTTTCTCCATTATGAATTAATCCATAGAAAACCTCAGCAAAACAACACACTTGTTTTTCTACTTTAGAGTGCAGAGTTCACCGTCATTCGTTTGTTTGTCTGTTCAGTTCTGACTTCACCGTCATTCACTGCTGTGTTATTGTTGCTTCCATTTATAGCATTATTATGTATTCATACATTTGTCTTGTTGCAGACAGCTCTTTCCCCTGTGTTTGTGTGCGTGTGCGTGTGTGTGTGTGTTTGTGTGTGTGTGTGTGTGTGTGTGTGTGTGTGTGTGTGTGTGTGTGTGTGTGTGTGTGTGTGTGCGTGTGTTTGTGTGTGTGCACGCGCTCGCTCACTCATGCGTGTGTGTGCATGTGTCTGCATCATGGCCGGTTCCAGGTCCAAATCGACATTAACAAAAAGCCCTTTTATAAGCCAGATTAAGACAGTAAAGTCTCACTCTTAGCATTTCCTCTAGCCTGTCAGTTACATACTGTTGGTCATAGAATAATAAGATAGTATAGTGTAGATGAACTGATATGATGATAGCATAATCTTCTATCCATTTGGGGGGTTTGGAGGGATTTGACACCCCATTCGGTTTTGCGGATCCGCCCCTGGTCTGCATGTGCGTGTGTGTGTGTGCCTCTCTTCATGAGTTAACAGCAGTGGCATCTGTCACTGACCCATCTTGAGGTCATGAGTGGATCTGTGATGTATGTTTGTCATTCTCATTGCTCTGGTTTCCAGCTGTGAGGAGCCTGTGTGACATGCTGCAACAATCGCTAGGTCTTGTCAGCGAGGTGCGAAAACCAGGAGGGGTGAAATCAACTTGCGACCGAGGCAGACGTCCGCTGATAATAGTAATGTCAGCTACCTATTTCCATAGGTTTTTTTTTTTTTGCTTAAAATAGTCCCTTCCCCCCTTCCCAAACAGAATCGCTGCAGTCATATCAGTGCGCTGTCAACACTGACCACAGTTGGGTTTCACAGTCTTAAAATTATTAACACGATGCTCCACGTGGCCCATGTCTTCATTCATAACACTGCACCGCCCTCTCCTGGCCACGGTGTGTATGACGCTCCATAGACATTACACTGCTTGTCATAGGCATGATGTCACAGGAGATTTTCCCTGGAGCTCCATAGAAATTGTTGCCTGGGGCTCCAAATTGCTTAGAAACGCCACTGAGCTCACCCCTGGCTGTGGCGCGTTGTTGGGAGCTTATATACGCGCTATTTTGTTGAAGCCCCCAAATAGTGCGCTCTCCAAGGGAGGAAGGTCAACCCTCCCTTCCCTCCCTTCCCTCCCTGCCTCTCAGGACATTCACAGCACGTCTCTGGACCTCTCACAGTGTGAGGTGCTAGACAGAGAGGATAACACACCTCACACCTTATCACACAAACCATCAGTCCACTGTCTGACCCGCTCATATTACTGAGAGAGAGAGAGAGAGAGAGAGAGAGAGAGAGAGAGAGAGAGAGAGAGGGAGAGAGAGACGGACAGACGGACAGACGGACAGACGGACAGACGGACAGACGGACAGACAGACAGACAGAGAGAGGGGGGAGTTGGGGAATAAAATCTAAACCCTTTTTAAAATTATGAATAGACAAAAAAGATGAATTAAAATAATATGCAAATACAAGGTTTCAGCCTAATCTGATACACTGCATCTTGATCTGATACACCATGTGACCATGTTGTATCTTATCTGATAAACTATGTGACAATGCTGTATCTCAATTTGATAAACTATGTGACAGTGCTGTATCTTGATCTGATAAACTATGTGACAATGCTGTATCTTGATCTGATAAACTATGTGACAATGCTGTATCTCAATTTGATAAACTATGTGACAATGCTGTATCTCAATTTGATAAACTATGTGACAATGCTGTATCTCAATTTGATAAACTATGTGACAATGCTGTATCTCGATCTGATAAACTATGTGACAATGCTGTATCTCGATCTGATAAACTATGTGACAATGCTGTATCTCGATGTGATATCTTGATCTGTGCTCATCAGTCATTCCATGGAGTATGCTTCAGAGTGCTTCAGTGTCTCCCCCAGTCTCTCTCTCTCCAGCTGGCCTCCAAATGTCTTGGCATTAATACAAACCAGACGAGAACTGAATATGTAAATATATGCCAGTCCAACAATATCCATGTTATCACAACATTAATCCATTGAAACAGGTTGATGAATCCACGTATTCATTATATACCCCCCCCCCCTTTTAACTTTGAGGAAGGGTATGGCCTATAGCACTTGTGTTACATACCAACCCACAGCACTTGCTGCAATGACTTATATAGATTGCCTAAATGTATTACAAGCGCTTCATTGTATATTGTAAAATGCATTGTAAATCCTGATTAAATTGTAAACTTTTTACCATTGTTATTCGCTCTGGATCAACAGCGTCTGCTAAATGCCTAAATTGTAAATTGTATGGCCTGGAACCCAGCCATCTTGGGTGAATGAGAGGGGGTCCATTTGGTTACACTCCCAATGTTAAATTACTGTGTCCTCAGCCAATCTGCGTATCACATGATCAAAGGGACTTTATACATTGAAAAGACAAGAACGGCCTTCTTTCTTTCTTTCTTTCTTTCTTTCTTTCACCCATTTTCAACATTTTTTTCTGAGAGCGTACAAATGCAACCCATTAACATGGGGAAAATACATCTTGATGATGTCATCAAGATGTTTCACCATGTTAGTGTTTTTTTCTTTTTCTTCAGACCTCCATTTCTTGGGTTGAACACAGAATGGGGGAGCTTTCTTTTTTTTTTTTATCATGTCCACCCAGCACCTCTAAGGAGGTACATCAATGACATAGTAAAATATTGAAAATGGTTGGAGCTCCCCTTTAAAAGAAGACGTTATGCAGAGTTGCCGTCGACCTTGACAGTGTGTACACCCCCCCCCTCCTCCTCCATGACAGATGGCTGCCCACCCTAGAGGCTGGTTCTGCTTAAGGTCTCTTTCCATTAAAGGGTAATTATACCCGTTGCCAGCGATGCTATAAAATGCTTGCTCAGGACAGGAGGGGAATCACCATGGGCTCTCTGTGCTCCGTGTGTGAGCAGTGTCTCCAGTCCACAGCGTCCATTAACCCTATAATTACCAATGACGTAATTGAGGTAATTTACATGCAAATCCAAGCCTCCCACTGACGTAATTGACGTATTGTGTGTTTTCTGGGCTGGTTCTGGCTGTTCTAATGTCCTGGGGTGTAGTGGGGGCCCTCCGCCAGCAGAGGGAGCCCTCCCCCAACTTGTCACAAAGTCTCATGTAGTTGTGTTCATTACATTGGACCCTTATAGATCTCTAACTAGCCCTAACAAAAACAACAACAAACAAAGCAACAAAGGGATTGTTTTTACCTTACCTTATGTGTCTCCAAATAACAGCACAAAAGATCAAAAACATGTAAAAAAGATTGCCAATAGATCCAAAGGTAAATAAATCCAATAATTTGTATCAGGACTCCCATGCTGATGACAGGCTGCAAGCCACAGCCATGGCTTTACAGCTGGGAACACAATGTACCATTCTGTGTTTGCAGTGTTGCCAACTTCCAAAATACACTAGTGACACTTCCAAAATGCACTAGAAGGAGCTAGGGCAGTGGTTTTCAAACAAACTCACCAGCAAAAAAACACTCGTTTTTCAAAAAAGTACTAGTTTTTCAATAATTTTGGTGCTTGGGTGGTCTGAAAAAAAGCTAAATATAGTGACAAATGCGCCAAGTTGGCGACACTGGTTGCCAGGTGTTTGGAGAGAAATAAGCAACCAGGTTTCATAATAATAAACTACTTTACACATAGTGCATGAAAAAGTTCAAATACATCAGAAAATAACAGTTCTGCAAGCTCACAACACGTTGTGAAGTGTTGTGAGGAAAATAAATGAAAAAAAATAATAATAATGTTAATCCTTGAGAATAATAAAATAAAATATACATATTTCTTTTTTTCTGGGGAAAGTGGAGACTTGCAGGGTTAAAATGAGACATTTGTGACATGTGTGGTCATATCACACATTTTATTTATATATTTTATATGGACATTCAAATATGTACTTTATTAGGGTATTTAGCTGGTCTGGCTACAGTATTAAGCCTAATTATGCTGGTAGGGTCTCCAGTCCAAAGGGTCCATTAACTGGCTCTGGTCTCTGGTCTCGCCTCCCTTAATTTGACTCACTCTGTCTCTGGAACCAGAGGGACTCTTCCCTAGCTCAGCCCAGGGTTGCCAACTGCTAAAATCCAAAATGCACTCTAGTGACACTTCCAAAATGCACTAGGATGCGCTAGAGCAGTTTCATTCAGTTTGGTTTCATTTTATGATCTCAAGAGTTACAGATCTATAAGGGTCCATTTGGTTACCATACCAAAGGTCCTTTCTAGAAAGGAAGAAGGACTAAAAACAAGGGTTTTATCTCTGGTGCCTGTCAACCAAGTTCACCGCAACTCACCAGCAAAAAAGCACCAGATTTTTTCCGCAGGGAGTTTTTCACTAATTTTTGGTGCTAGGGGGGGTCTGAAAAAAGCTAAATATAGCGACAAATGCGCCAAGTTGGCAACACTGCTTCCCTCACCCAGCATACTGACTCTAGTCACCACTAGCTGGGTGTGTGGGCCAAGCAGTGTGTGGCAATAGGAGATTTATACAGTATATTACCTACAGTATTACCCCCTTAGATGAGTAATAATATTACATTACTTACAAGTAAAATGTGAGAAGTTTTTACTTACATGTAAGTGACTACAGGTCAGCTATTATTACTTGCGTACTTGCGTATTATTTATTTCATTTTTTTTAATGGAAAGAGCAGTTGTTATACAGGAGGATAAAAGGGCAGGGGCTGAAGCCCCCTTTTATGTACAATGTGTGCACTTGCATGTAATATTGACTAATGTCAGCGTTGGTGTCTAAACAAATCGATCGTCATATAGATATCTTTGTACGTCTGAATAACGTTCATCACTCTTTTTTAGGTCAAAGTAAAGTGGCATTAGCTCATCTCCCTTCACCAACGCAATACTGTTGAAAGCAGCAGCATGACGAAAGTAACTAGGTAATGTAGTACTATATTACATAGTACTATATAATATAGTAGAAGTAACTGTAATTTTATTACTGTTTCGTAGGATGTGAACTCATTATATTACTCATTACAAAAAGAGAAAAGTAATAACATAGTCACTAGGTACACACACAGGGGTGGACTGACAGTCTGGCATACAGGGCATTTTCCCGGTGGGCCGACCCCCCCCGGGGGCCGTTAATGTCGTGTTTTAATTTTAAAAAAAAAATCTGCACAAAACCGGCCCACGAATCAGTGCTGGCGGCCCTCTGTCCTCTTCAAATGAGACTGCCTATTGCAGGGTTTTTATAGTTAACTAAAACTAACTAACTAATTTTAGTTAGCCCGAGCCCCAGAGCCCCTTATGTCTTAAATTCTCATGGGGGCTCAGGCCCCGGAGCCCCCACAAAGATTCAGAGGGCCGCTCTGAGGGCCGCTCTGAGACAAAATTGCCCGGTACGTTTTGAGCTCCCAGTCCACCCCTGTACACACATCTCTGGTGCCGGTGTTTGTGCGTGCGCGTGCAGATATGGATCGTGCAAGCGTGTGTGTGCGTGTGTGTCCAGTGATACTTACAGGTTTGGACTGTATTTCTTTGGCATAGAGAGGCTTGAGGAACTCCGAGTCTCCCTCCAGTTTCAGGCCCTTCTCTGTTATTCTCAGGTTTCCCATGCCGTCCTGAAAAAGCAGAAAGAAGAAGACAGCTCTTTAGTCATCACTCACGTCCCATTTCTTATGCCATTTATTTTATTCATTTATTTCACAGCTAGACGTTGTGACAGAAAAGTGCTTTGCTTTGATTCTCTCTCTGTCTCTGACATGTACGCTTAGACCAAGGCAGGCTTTGAAGGAGAGTATATCAGAGAGTTTAGAGTTTGTTCTGATGTCTCTTGATTATCTGCAGATAGAGATCATGACCTGAGGAATCCCCAAAGTCTCTCTATCTCTCCTCCTCCCTCCTCCTCCTCCTCTTAAGATATTGATTTCTCTCGCTCACAAAAAATGTCTTATGAAATGAGTTGAGACACTCAATAAACATGCACACCCACTGTGTGTGTGTGTGTGTGTGTGTGTGTGTGTGTGTGTGTGTGTGTGTGTGTGTGTGTGTGTGTGTGTGTGTGTGTGTGTGTGTGTGTGTGTGTGTGTGCGTGTGTGTGTGTGGGTGGGGTACCTGCGTCCATGCCAGAGATTATAAACCAGATCAGACAGATTAAGAGCCACACTGGACCAGACCCAGACTGTTGAGTCTAAATAAAGGGCTCCTCAAAGTGTTTCTTTTTTGCCTCAGTTCACCTCTGTGAATAAACTTCTTTTTTTCCTCCACGGAACCTCCTAAATCACACCGTTAACACATCCTGCGCCAAGCTAAATAATTACCTCTTCACCACTCCACGAACGATGAACGATGAATGTGCATTAATTCAAGGGGTTTTCCCCTTGAACCACCATTTGATGACATTTTAGCCCCACAGACCCTAAAAAAACTAAAGATTTCTTTTGCTTTTGTCCACAATTATAGACTGTATTTTGGAAACAAAACAGGCAAAAATGCATACCAAAATGACCATTAATCTTCAACATTCTCTAGTTGTGTAGACTTGGGCTAATTCAGATGATGAATATTTTAACTCTCATGATGAATATTTTAACTCTTGAGAGCGTAAAAATGAAAGCAAATGGACCCTTGCAGGTCCATTTGGTTTCATGTTTACGCTCTCAAAGAGTTACATCTGGTTAACTAACTTTCCATCATTTAGCTGGGACCCTCTCAAGGACCACTGGTGGTCCCTGGACCACTGGTTTAAAACCACTGTGCATGTCAGCACATAGATGGAGTAACATTCACCAATAATAGCCAATAGATCTGCTATATTCAGTGAAGAACAATGTAGTGTAGGCGTAGAAATAATACAATAACCCAGTGGATAGCAAAGTCACACACCGACGGAAGACATGCAACACATCAACCTTGAGTACTTTTTTCCCCTCCATTGCTACCACCAGCTCAAAGCCATATAGTCACAGTCACTGTAAGCAAGTGGGATAATAATATAATATTTGTTAAAACCTTTAAATGGATGAACTGGACAGGAGGACAGTCTTGCAGGTGAGTGGTTTCAATAAATTCCAGGCCCAGACAAACAAAAGTGAAAACAAACAACTGAAGAACAAACCAAATTAAACAGAACTTAAGGAGAACAAAATCACCCTCCCCACATGGCAGCCACACACAGACTGAACAGTTTCACCGGCCTCTTATATAGCTATATCTTGACTCCACCCACAGGTACAGACAGCCAATCATGAGTGACTCCCAATGATCTGAGAACACGCCCATTAAAGCAACAGAGCTCTTCTTATCTTCCCTACTGCCTTTGCAGGGATTAAGCACACACTTTAGATCATGGGTGCCCACACTTTTTTTTTTTTTTTTTTTTTTACTTTTCAAAATGAGCGGCTCAACAAGATCTACACATCAAAAATGTGATTGTTCCATTACTGAAAATCCATTTCAAGGCCCTTAGAAAGTTTGCGCTTACTGTTAAAATGTTTAAGAATAATGCACTTATAATGAAGAATAGAGGGGGAGGATTGGAAATGTTTTTTTTCTGTATATGCTATTACTAACGTTTGGAAACAGTATGAGGTTTGAGGTGACAGTTTGTGATCTTGAGTTTAGTTTCTCGCACCCAAAACTAAGAACTTTCACATTTTTGTCCACAATCGGGAAAGAGAACTGGCAAAACTTTGGTCAAAATAACAATTATTCTCCATTTTCTAATTATGTGGACCCTTGAAAATTACGTAATTCAGGTGTTTAAATATAATTTAACTCTTGAGAGTGTAAAATGAAACCAAATGGACCCGTAAGGGTCCATTTGGTTTCATTTTAACGCTCTAAAGCAGGGGTGCCCAACCTTTTTTGACCCAAGATCTACTTTTCAGCAGCCAACCCCTCCGGGATCTACCAGTCCAATATCAACATTTCAAACCACACGCATCGTTGCCGGCCTGCAGTAACTTCACAACAACACAACACTACGTTGTTTTACCACTTTACTTTATGTCCATATAAGCATAAAGTACAACGGACTTGTCATAAATAGGCCTACACCAGACTTGGGCAAACACTGCCATTGCAAATGCAATCATAATAAGAACAGTCCAGAATAGTCCATTATAAGTTGCAGAACAGTCCATTACACGTTGAACAATACTGTTGGCATAATTCACAGACAGCAGACAACAATCCTCGTAGACAGACAGACACGCAGACACGCACACACACACACACACACACACACACACACACACACACAAAAAAAAAATATCGCTCTTTTTTCATTTCCACCTAATTTTTTTTCTTTCCTCCCCACATCTCCCAAGATCCACTCATGATCAGGCCAAGATCTACTGGTAGATCCCGATCTACTGGTTGGGCTCCCCTGCATAACATAGAACAGCACAGGGAGCTGTCTGTGGTGCTGAAGTGTTTCTATATAACATAGAACAGCACAGGGAGCTGTCTGTGGTGCTGAAGTGTTTCTATATAACATAGAACAGCACATGGAGCTGTCTGTGGTGCTGAAGTGTTTCTATATAACATAGAACAGCACAGGGAGCTGTCTGTGGTGCTGAAATGTTTCTATAGAACATAGAACAGCACAGGGAGCTGTCTGTGGTGCTAAAGTGTTTCTATATAACATAGGACAGCACAGGGAGCTGTCTGTGGTGCTGAAATGTTTCTATAGAACATAGAACAGCACAGGGAGCTGTCTGTGGTGCTGAAATGTTTCTAAAGAGTTACAGATCTATAAGAGTCCAAGTGCTGGGGGGCCTGTCATGTGATCTACCTGCACGACCTGTGTGATCTACTGGTAGATCACCATCTACCTTTTGGGCACCCCAGCTTTAGATTGTCATGTCACAACAGAATGTGCACCTTCTGTGGGACACCATCTAAACAATGCATGAATACATTCAGTGCAGTGGTTTTCAATCTTTTTCATCCCAGGGCCCACCATTTATCCAGCATTTGAGCCACGGACCACCATTTGAGGACATTTTAGCCCCACACAGACCCCTCCAAACTAAAGATTTATTTTGCTTCTGTCCATGACCATTAATCTTCTAGTTGTGTAGATTAGGACTAATTCACATGATGAATATTTTTTTTTATCTCTTGAGAGTGTAAAAATGACCCGCAAGGGTCCATTTGGTTTCATTTTTACGTTCTCAAGAGTTACATCTGGTTAACCAACTTAGTGGGGACCACCTGGAACCATCTTAAGCACCACTGGTGGTCCCCGGACCACCAGTTGAAAACCTCGGATTTAGTGTATTATTGTTATTGATCAGGAACACAATTAATGTTTGTAGGAAATTAGCAAACATTACAGTGACAGGGGCTGCTCTGTCTCAGTCACGCAAAGTCCATTTACTTCCAAAGCCCTTATTTTCGTTTGTTCTGTCATAATAGCACAACATCAACATTACAGAGAATTTAGTTGTTAGTGTAGAACACTTTAAAAACTGTCATGTTGCACACTTGCAACGTGACAACTCCAGCTTTTCCCTATTCAGGCTGCATGAACAGTGCTTGAGTGTTTCAGTTTCTGACCCCTCAATGTCGCAATTCTCCAATATCTGAGCCTAATGCCACCCCCCTCCTCCCAATGCCGTGCTACACGTTACACTCCCGTCGATAAGGGACCGCGCACAAGTTGATTTGAGTTCTTCCACCACTGACTGGCGAGACAAACGAGGCGCAGTCACAGCACGGTCACGGCGAACAAACTCATCGCAAACTGATTGATATAATTGTGTGCCAACCTTCAAAAACTTTGTCCGTGCAGTTTCACTTTCCCCCCGCCGTTCGCCAGGGACAAGGGGGGACGGGAGGGGGGGGGGACTCCAGAACAATGGACGCGCATGGCCGTGTCTAACGTGCGCGGCGAGGAAATTATCTGGTGGGGCGAAGGATGTGTGACAAATCGCGATGATGAGACGACCGTCCAACTGGACTAGATGCTATATGGGGGACAGGAGGGATGGAGGGATGGGGGGTTTGGTTTGGAGGTTGAGAGTATGACAGATACTCGTATTGTCTCTGGATATGTTTTGTTTCCCCTCCAGAAGTGCCTCTGTCTCTCTCTAGGATCTGTCTGCTCTGTGTGGAACAGAGGAAGGGTGAGATCCACCAACGACCAGGTCACGACCAACTAGTAAGCAACTAGTCGCGACCAGGTTGCAACCTACCTTCTGGTCGGGACTAGCTGCTAGCAACTAGTGGGGTGAGGTTGCAACTAGTTGTGACCTCAACCCTCTAGTTGCAACCTGGTCGCAACTAGTTGCAACCTGGTCGGAACTAGTTGCAACCTCACCCCACAGGTTGCGACCTGGTCACAACTAATTGCGACCTCACCCCACTAGTTGGAATATAGTCGCAACTCGTTGCAACCTCACCCCACTAGCTGGAATATGGTCGCAACTAGTTGCAACCTCACCCCACTAGTTGCAACCTGTGTCGCAACTAGTCACAACTCGTTGCAACGTCACCCCACTAGTTGCAACCTGTATCTCAACTAGTCACAACTAGTTGAACCTCACCCCACTAGTTGCAACCTGTGTCGCAACTAGTCGCAACTAGTGCAACCTCACCCCACTAGTTGGAACCTGGTCGCAACTAGTTGCAACCTCACCCCACTAGTTGGAACCTGGTCGCAACTAGTTGCAACCTCACCCCACTAGTTGGAACCTGGTCGCAACTAGTTGCAACCTCACCCCACTAGTTGGAACCTGGTCGCAACTAGTTGCAACCTCACCCCACTAGTTGCAACCTGGTCCCAACTAGTTGCAATCTCACCCCACTAGCTGCAACCTCACCCCACTAGTTGGAACCTGATCGCAAATAGTTGCACCTCACTCCACTAGTTGCAACCTGGTCGCAAATAGTTGCAACCTCACCCCACTGGTTGCAACCTCGTCCCAACTAGTTGCAACTTCACCCCACTAGTTGCAACCTGGTCGCAACTATAGTTGCAACCAGGTTACAACCAACTAGTTGCTGTTTGTTTCTTCAATAATCGCAGTCCAGACATAGTTGTGCGTACGTGTGTCCTTGCATCAGTGCGCACACGTACGTAGCTGTGTGTGTGCGCGCGTCTGTCCGTCCGTGCACACACACACACACGCACGCACGCACGCACACACCTGGTGTGAGTGAGACACAGTTTTACATGATGCAACAGAATGAAAGTCATTGTTTTATTGATGTCCTTTATGTCTGGAATGCACCTGGTGCTGTTCTACCTGCTAAGCAGGGGCAGCATCCATGTCGTGCACAGGGTGAAAACCTTGGTCAAAACAGCACATCCATCTAAAAACTCGGTAGATTGGCCGTATGAACATGAACCTCAGCAAAATGATCCTGGCAATGCAACGGCTGGCTAAGCCAGCAATGCAAAGAGAATGCCAACGGGAATTGCCAGTAAACACCAGTAAATGTACTCACTCCATATGAAGCTCTGTACTATTTCTACTATTACACCCTAATACAGTATAACTCTAAATCATCAAAATATATAGATTGCTCCTTCTCAGAAATATAAATGATAAAATAAACTCCAAAGATATTTAATGGCACCTTCCATACTCCTTTCTGTAGAATACTATGTGAAACTACTTTATTTTAACAGAGCATTTCTATATTGCAGCATTGATAGTTTTACTAAAGTAAAACTGTTGAGTACTTGGGAGATTATGGAGTTAAGAGTCCGTATGTCTGGTTTATACACTTGTGCAAGCAGGCAGGCACGTGCGTGTGCGTGCGTGTGCGTGTGTGTAAGCCCCATGGGGCTTATTGCTTCAATACACAGACATGCAGTGATGAGGCATGATTACTAGGCACACTGGGGAGTAGAGAACAGGCTGTGTGCACACACAACGCGCGTGTGTGTGTGTGTGTGTGTGTGTGTGTGTGTGTGTGTGTGTGTGTGTGTGTGTGTGTGTGTGTGTGTGTGTGTGTGTGTGTGTGTGTGTGTGTGTGTGTGTGTGCGCGTGTGTGTGTGTCTGTGTGTGTGTGTGTGTGTGCAATTGTGCGCGTGTGCGCTCATGTTTGTTCTAGTTTCAGCCAGGGGCAGATGTAACATGTCCCATTTGGGGGGGGGGGGGGGGGGGGGGGGGGGGGGGGGGGGGGGCAAGAGAACATGTTGGAGGGGCAAGAGAAAATGATATGGGGGCGGCTTCAGGCCGCTTTACTAATACAGGTCCTGTATTAGTACTTTACTAATACAGGACTTGTATTAGTAAAGTAAAGCATCAATAATAACACCAGTTGTTGTTGAAGTTGCAACAGACACGCAGCATGCATAAAGCTAAAGGTCTGACTCAGAGAGTTTTGTTTTCAATGATGAAATGCTGTTGGTTTAGTGGTGCCAAAATTGTAGTTAGTAGCAGTAGTAGAGTTTCAAATCATTTTAAATATAAGCACTTTAATTTGAAATATCTTGGGTTGTTTTGCATGGCATCGTGTTTGGGGGGGCGGACTGGGTATTTAGGGGGGCATTGCCCACCCCCCCCCATGCCCATGCCTAGATCCGCCCCTAGTGTGTGCGTGCAACTGTGCGTGTGTGCGAGTGCACTCATGTTTGTTCTAGTTTTAGCGTCACTATTTTTTACTCCTCATGTCTTTGAGAACACAGGGTTTGAAGCTACACCTCTCCTCAACATGATGAAAAAACTCTCTCTCCGCCTCTCTCTCTACCTCTCTCTCTCCTTCAACTTTCAACTCTATCCGTCCCTAGAGGATGCTTTGTTTTGAAGCCAAACAGACAGACATACAGACACATACCACCATGATAAAATGCAGGCAGCCTACATAGGGCACCACATAACCCCGTCCTGCTATACCTGCCTGGATGCTGCCGACTCAGCAAATCGTCAAAAAGAACAAGAAAAAGAAAAAAAAAAAACACTTGCACAATAAAGTAATGATAAAAGTAAAAAGTTCTGTGCAACCAAACTAAAGTGCTGAATAAAGCACCCCGCAGCAGGTATAAAAGTGCTGAGCTATCGGGGACAAGAGTTACAAGTTCAACATGTAGAATATTTAACTCAACATAGGTACAGGTACAGAAACACCATTCAGCAGCCTTGGTGGAAAATTAAACCAGTAAAGCAGTGTTTTTTTAACCATTTTCATGCCAGGGCCCTCTATTTATTCTGCATTTTAGCCATGGACCAACATTTGATTCTGGGTTTAGTTTTTCACCAACAATTTAAACTAACAAAATAACAATTCTTCTACATGTTTCTGAATGTGTAGATTCTTGAAAGTTAAGTAATTCAGATGTTTAAATATAATGGAGAGAGTAAAATGAAACCATTGGATCCCTTAAGGGTCCCTTTGGTTTCTTTTTAGGCTCGCAAGAGTTCAAGTCTCAAGAGATCTATGAAGGTCCATTTAGTTACCAACTGCATCCACTAGAGTGAGACAAAATTCCTTGTTTCACTGGCCAGCGGAAGTTATGGTAGATTTTACCCCTGTCACGTGACAGCGACTAGCTAATCAGAATATTTTTTTACACTCGCAAACATCTGCATTACTAGATTTACAAGAAACACCACACAATTAGAGCAGGTTTGATTGTTACCTCTCCTGCAGGTATACCAACATCAATACTGCATGGAATCATATTTTATCCAACAAAATATCCTTCAGTTTTAGGCCTGAGAGAAGGTAAATCTCACCAGAACGGTGGTCCGTCCGTGGGCTGAAAAGCAGAATAAACAATATAGTCCTTGAAATTAAAAATGTTTGAAAACCATGCACTGCTCCGGAGATTCCGAATATATATCACTGGTGTACTTTGACCCGTGTTGAGAAGCACAGCTTTGACCCGTGACACAGAGAGAGACTGCACCAGCAGCAGTTCTATCATAACAAAGGGCCGTGACCCGTCAGCTTACCCACCACTCTGACATTAAGACGGAGGTTAGAGCAGCCTTGGTATTAAATCATCTCTCTGTGCTGGAATTAAACTGGAAACCTTGTCTTCAAGAAGAGAGAGCACCGGTTCCCAAAGACTGGACCGAGATCTGCGGTTTTGTTTGTTTGTTTGTTTTAAAGGGGGGATAACATGAAATTCAGCTCTTTATTTTTTGAGTTTTTGGTGCTCCCATGTGTGTTTTCTATGCCCCACAAATGATCTGGTTTGAACAATCAATGTTTCATATGATAGAGGAGCTTTGACGTAAATTTCTCTCAGGAAAAGCTTATTTGATTTTGGCCTCATAATGATGTCATCAATCAACTGCTTCGTATAATTCCTCCTATCCTTCAGTCTTCAGTACCAAATTTGCATTTCCAATTTGTTTATAATGTCCACCACTGTTGGTTTTCCAAGGTGACGTGGAATTTAAACAAGACTGTTTTTTATCTAGCATCAGTATTATAATGACTATAAAATATCCTGCATATAAGCGTCCCCCACCACCTCAGGTCATGGACCAAAAACTGGTTCTGAACTCTACTGGATCCAGAAGGTGGAAAGGCAGTCTCACTGTGACATGGAGTTCAATCCAGTATTGACAGCCTTTCATGGAAAGCCTGACTTTTGCATCGGCCTCGTTCTCTATAGTACTCTCTACCCTGTAGTCAATGGACAGACAGGCACCGTGCACGTCGTACATGCACTGGCACGCAATTATAATTCCGTAATCTCTTTTCTCACCCCGTTGTTGTGCTAAAGTCTTCAGGTGTATACACACGTAATTACCTGCGAAAACATCTCATTTCACACAGACGCGCGGCTGCATTGAACAGAGTGCTCTGCGGTGCGCGCCGCGCCGCCCCTGCCAGCCAAATGAAACCATCCTGAGAACTGGGACCCCGACGACAACAACAAAGCCGCATTCCTTCTTTTCTTCTTCCTCCTTTTTGTGGGGTTTTTGTTTGCAACCACCTGATTTAAGCTCAGGAGTCAGAGATTTAGTCGTTGTATGGTTCCAGAGTGGCCAATTAACTGCTTAGAAAAGAATGCACGGAACTTCAAACGCCCGACAGCAACTCAGGGAGAATAATGCAAAACACGTCTGAGGATGAGAGTGCGAAATAGTACAGCTGCTGCAGATGAGGTTGTAGGTATACACCACACTGTCCCGAATATGAGACGGCTCTGATTATAAGATGAAAAACGTTTCCTAAACATTTAAGACAAAGGCTGGTATTCTCGAATGCTATGGTGCAGCCATGTACCTGTATAGTGTACTGTAAGTCTTGACATTGGCTGCATCATGGCAGCAAAGAAGGTCTGGAGCCTTCCGGTAGGCAAAAGCCTATACCATCTGGACTTACCAAAACATTACCTATAATTGGAGACGTTCCATTCATTATTATTAGGGGGAATGGTGCCATCTAAAGGGCTAAAGCTGCAATTGTACACGGTAAGGGCCATTTCTGAGACAATTGTATTACAAATAAATACTCTATACGTCTTATATTCGGGACAATATGGTAACTTGTTTTTCATATAGCACTTCCTCCATCAAGACTGTGTGAGAGAGACAGAAGAGGTGTGTTTTCAGACAGTAGGACATTGGAAGCGGGTCTGTAGTTCTGACTGCAGTGGGAAGTGCTTTAGTTTTGGTGCCAGAAGAGAGAAGAGTTTGGGATGTTTGAAGCATTGTCCTGGCATTTTTAGTTTAGACTGCTTCCAGCTTCCCTGCGTCAGCTGATGTGAGCGTCCGGGAGTTTTGTAGCTACAATCAGACTTGCAGGA
>CM076975.1:45236211-45253711 GCA_039105355.1 Benthosema pterotum | reverse complement strand
CTCATCTCTTTTTAAAGTTTTAACTTTTTGAGTGCTCAGATCGCCATTTTACTTTTGCACTACTGTTTACTTGCTGGTCTTTGTTTTTTACTTTGGTCTTTTGTCTATGTCTTGTGGCACTGTGGAAAAAAAGTGGGAAACGTTGTTGTGTCCTTGTGTATGTCTTGACATACAGTACACTTGAGTGTGATTTAAAAAAAAATGTGAACCTTTAAGTGCAACTTCAAGTTTGACGTGAAATTGTCAGAGATAATGAAAAAGAAAACCTTGTATGAAGTGAGGGTCGTTCTTATCATCACACAGTGCATCCCGTGCACAGCCAATCAAAACGTTGTTATGGGGTACGCACAGACACACGCAGCCAGGCATAGAGAAGGGCTAGCACCTCTCAGAAAAACAACAACTGAAAATAGCCGATACACAAGCAGCTCACAGCCCTTCACTGTTCCCTATTGGCCAAAGGGAGTATGTGGTTAATAATTCATAATATATCTTTGTAAGTCCCTTCCTAGAAGTGTAGTCGATTTTATTCCTTAAATAAATAAAATGTGGTACACTTGTGTGCATAGTCGCACGCACGCACGCACACACGCACACGCACACGCACACACACACACACACACACACACACACACACACACACACACACACACACACGGGATAGGCATCCTGCGGGTCCATTTGTCAGACATAATGATCGTAGCTCTCACAATGTATTATGTATGGACAGACACGCAGACACACGCAGACAGCTGCTTCACTACAGTAAGGAGGCGCGTCACGCAGACATGCTGTACGCAGACATGCACCTAAAGCTCTACAACGAGACCACACTGGCACATTTGGTTGAGAGAGAGAGAGAGAGAGAGAGAGAGAGAGAGAGAGTCATTAATAATTGTGTGTTTTTTTTTTGGAAACACGTGCAATCTCATGTCAATAGTCTGTTGAACTGAACTGAATTTGAGGGGTGAAACCAAATGGACCCTTGGGTCCATTTGGTTTCATGCTCTCAAGAGTTACGATATTCATCATCTGAATTAGCCCCAAGTCTACACAACTAGAGAATGTGGAAGATTAATGGTCACTTTGATCTGTATGTTTGACTGTTTTGTTCTGAACTGAATTTAGGAACAATTCTATCTTTTGAAAGAGGAAAAAAAAAGTATAGTAATAATTGACATAACTACAGCATTCGTACTTCCTAACTTCTTCAGCATTCGAGACTTCCTACCCGTCTGTCCACTGTACCAAGACATCAGAGACACATGCTTCCCAATGATCACAACCACCCAAGGAGAGATTGAAAACATGACTGATGACAAAACACTCCCATGCCTATTGGGTGAAGTACAACAATGTGCAAACACAGCAGCACAATTTGTAAACTGCTGTGACAGGAGGAGAATTAATAGAAGATGCAACACAACCACCCTAAATAACAATGTTGCACTGATTGTGATGCTACAATGCAACACACTAGCATCACAAGTAGATCTCCACACAGCAACACCGCAGGAGCTAAATTGTACAATTTAGGCAATTTTAGCACAGCGGTTTTCAAACAGTGGTCCCTGAGAGGATTCCAGGTGGTCCCCAGTTAAATGATGGACAGTTGGTAACAAAATGTAACAATTGAGATGAATTGTAAAATGAATATATCAGATGATATGGAAAGTCCTTACCTCTCTCCCCAGTCCCCACTGTGCAAAAACATGGAATATGGCTGTGTATATTACAGAAAAGTCCTGTTTAACTTACCAGCAAACTCCGGTAAACTCATGAATTGTAATGGCCTATTACTGTATATTACTGTAAACTCCCGTACCACCGTGTGTGTGTGTGTGTGTGTGTGTGTGTGTGTGTGTGTGTGTGTGTGTGTGTGTGTGTGTGTGTGTGTGTGTGTGTGTGTGTGTGTGTGTCTGGTGTGTTGAACAGTACTAAAACATCAGATGCAGATAAACAGGACCTTGGGCAGTGTTTTTACCCACCGGGGAAAAACAACACATTTGTAGTGAAAGTTTGCATGTTTCGGCTGGCGTATATGTGCACGCGTGCATGTTGTATTTTTCACTCCTAAATGAGATCAGATGAAATGAGCAGTGGAAGAACTACAATAACACCCACAAGACCCCGCATGAGCATCTGCTGCTGGTTGCTGTCAATATGCTAATTGCTGAATAAATGATTCATGGAAATTATTACCAACTGGCAACAGTTGTTACACACACACGCCTCCCCTTGGGCGACAACAAATGTCTGCTCTGTCTGATCGATCTGTCTGTCTGTCTGTGTGCATATCTGTCTGTCTCTATCTGTGTGCATACAACATGTCTGTCTGTCTGTCTGTCTGTCTGTCTGTCTGTCTGTCTGTCTGTCTGTCTGTCTGTCTGTCTGTCTGTCTGTCTGTCTGTCTGTCTGTCTGTCTGTCTGTGTGAATATCTATCTGTCTGCCTGCCTTCAGAGAGACAGTCGGTCACACAGAGAAGTCTATTGTTGTGTTTGCTCTGATTGTATGTAATAAATGCATACATATAGTACATACCGTTGTACATACGTTACTACTTCCCCACCCAACATTGAAACATATCTTTTAACTCAGATTTTTCACATGCTTTGGAATGATTGCTTATTTTTCTATCTACTCATCACACGAAAATGGGTGTTCTACTTTAAAAAAAAAAAAAAAAAAAATCTGTAAGCATGGATTAACTTGGTGGCAACCTTCTCATAAGGTATTTTAGGTGTTGACTTGACTTGACTCCAGAAAACACCTCACACACTTTACAACTAGAATTGATGAATGATATACTGTAACTTTAAAAGGATTCCTGTCTAATAAGACAAATATGCCTTAAAAACACTATACTTGCCTTCTATAACTAAAACATGCAGATAAAAACACCTTCAATACTTTATTTCTTTCATAAATAGAGAATCTTTCACTCAATAGGAGGTGCTCCGGTCGCAGGATGATGATGTCACATGAGCATGTTCATCCATATATTCCATGGAGCTAGATCACACATGGACACGTGACACCATGATCTTGCGCCAGGAGCAGTTCCTGTTGAGTGAAATATTCTCTATTTATGAAAGAAATAAGATGCCATTGGTGTTTTTATTTATTTATTTTAGTTATATAGGGAAAGTATAATGTTTTAAGTGACGTTTGTCTTATTAGACAGGGATCCTTTAAATGCAGTTATCACTGATTGAGCCGTGGAAACAGCGAAATGTGAAAATACAGGCTGTCTTGTCAAATATTAAAACAAAAACTGAAACACTGAAACTCATTTTATTTTTTTCTCTTAAAGTAGACGCCTTAAGCTGTTTTAGATTCCATTCATTTGCACAAATTCACAACAGAGAATTTTGTATAAATTATTTACTTACTATTGAACCTAATGCGAGCCTAACTTTTCTACTAATCTGTCAATGAGTTAAATACATCACCATCACAAGCCAATTATAACCAAGTGTACAATAAACGCATATAATCTTCAGTCGAGCCGACCACAGTACTTTCAAGTTACATACGTGATGCATACGCTACCACTTACAAACTTCGGAGAGAAGCGTGATAGTATTTTCGCGGGTCGCGGCAGTACTTGCACACACTCTGCTTGTGCACAAGTTGGCACTGAACAGAGAGTGCAGCTCTAGTTTAATTACTGCGACGGTCCTTATGTCCACCAGGCACATTTATAATTCTAATGGGGATGTTTCTATATGCTCATTAACCTTATAAAGACTCCATGAATGGCTAATGAGTGTGGAAGTTAATTATTAATCAACAGTGAGTCCTCCTTTATTCTGAAACTCCCCACACTGTGCTGTTATCTGCCTGGGTGTCAGTGAGTACAGGGATTTAGAAGAGAGGCACTCTCCTTCTTCAACAGTTTGCTTGCAGAACGCTCTAAAACAGGGGTTTTCAACCTTTTTGATACCAGGGCCCACCATTTATTCAGCATTTGAGCCACGGAGGACGACCATTTGATGACATTTTTAGCCCCACAGACCCCAAACACTAAAGATTTCTATTTGTGTAGACTTGGGGTAATTCAAAAGATGAATATTTTAACTCTTGAGAGTGTAAAAATGAAACCAAATGGACCCACAAGGGTCCATTTGGTTTCATTTTTACACTCTCAAGAGTTACAACTGATAACGTGTTCCTTCCACGCGCTACATCCAATTCAGGGAAACTCCCCCCTGTCAGGTGAAAAGAAGGCAGCTTGGACTCCTCATGCATTGAGGAAGCATGAGGCAAGTCCGCTGAGGGTGTGTAGAGCCCAGGATCACATTAGGAATTGCCACTGGGTTACAAAATTGTGGGATGAAAATGATTTAAAAATATATATTCATATGCAGCCCTCATTTTTCAGTTAAACTTAGGTGTAAGGACGGGACAGTGTGTGTGTGTGTGTGTGTGTGTGTGTGTGTGTGTTGTGTGTGTGTGTGTGTGTGTGTGTGTGTGTGTGTGTGTGTGTGTGTGTGTGTGTGTGTGTGTGTGTGTGTGTGTGTGTGTGTGTCCCTCATCTATATGTAAGTCACACTTTACCACACATCTGACAGTGTGTACACAAACAAGCCTTAATGACCAGCGAAGTGTTTCTCCATGGATCCTGCAACAGAGCTGTTCTGACTCAGTCACGGTTTCAACCTTCACAAAAGACACACAGTCTCACTTAACCACTTTCACAACCGTCTCCTCATATCCTATTTTGCATGCAATTATATACAGGCAAAACATTGTGATATAGCGAAATGAATAAATATGAAATAACAATTCACCTTGTTTTACATCACTTAAACCGTATACCTTATTAGACAACTGGGTTGTGATTGGTCAATCTGCACTGACTTCAGCAGTGTGTGTGTTCCTTAATTAATGGCGGCGTGGCTCTGTAAACAGTAACTGTACAGGGGTTGACACTAAGGTCTCCGAGGCACTTGCCCATCGGGCAAGTGCAAGTCATGTTCTACTTGCCCTCAGGTCATGGTCACTTGTCCCCCAAAAATATATTGTAAATTTTGCATTTATGTAACTCTTGAGAACGTAAAAATGAAACCAAATGGACCCTTGCGGGTCCATTTGGTTCATTTTTACGCTCTCAAGAGTTAAAATTCATCATCTTAATTAGCCCAGGTCTACACAACTAGAGAATGTAGAAGATTAGGTCATTTTGATGTGCATGTTAATTTGCCTGTTTTGTTTCCCAAATCCAGCCTGGAATTGTGGATAGCTAGAAAGCAGGGAAAGACACAGAGGCAGAGAGCAATGACTGCCTTCAAGACAAATTTATCTTGTGTTGTGTTATAGTGCACTAAGTTGCACACTTGCCCGATCGGGCAACCAGGTAGCAGTCTTCACTTGCCCCACCATTTTTTTTTTACTTGCCCCGGGCAAGCGGGCAAGTGTTAGTGTCAAGCCCTGACTGTAGTAATTAACTCATGTGCACACCAACTCAACCCACTGAGCATTTGCATTGGAGTGTGTCTCCCTGTAACCAGTACAGGGGTGGACTGACAGTCTGGCATACAGGGCATTTTCCCGGTGGGCCGACCCCCCCCCCCCCCCGGGGGCCGTTAATGTCGTGTTTTAATTAAAAAAAAAAAATCTGCACAAAACCGACCCACGAATCAGTGCTGGCGGCCCTCTGTCCTCTTCAAATGAGACTGCCTATTGCAGGGTTTTTATAGTTAACTAAAACGAACTAACTAACTAACTAATTTTAGTTAGCCCGAGCCCCAGAGCCCCTTATGTCTTAAATTCTCATGGGGGCTCAGGCCCCGGAGCCCACAAAGATTCAGAGGGCCGCTCTGAGGGCCGCTCTGAGACAAAATTGCCCGGTACGTTTTGAGCTCCCAGTCCACCCCTGAACCAGTAGCTATACTTAGAGTATAGCTCGAGAGATCTACAAGCATTGGGGGCTTGTAGATCACCTATTTTGACAAATATTTAAAAAACAAGTAAACAGATCATTTTTCCTATATACATATATGGGAAAATGTATTAATTAATTCATGAATTTAATCCCATTAACTATTTTCAACAGCCTTCATTTTTTTTTTTTTTTGTTTAAAGGATGACACATTCTTCACAACAATGCGTGTTTGTCAGTGTGCCGCCTAACTCAGGGGCGGATGTAACATTTCCCAATTGGGGGGCAGGACTTTTTGGTTACAGGACTTACAGTATATTAGGCAATTAAAGTCTGACTCAGAGAGTTTTCTGTTTTCAACGATGAAATGCTGTTGGTTTAGTGGTGCCACAGCTGTAGTTAGTAGCAGTAGTAGTGTCTCAAATCATTTTAAATATAAGCACTTTATTTTGAAATATTGTGGGATGGCATGCATGCCATCAAATGTCCAGTCTGGACGTTTAGGGGGCATTGCCCTCCCATGCCCATGCCAAGATCCTATACTTAAGTATGTTGACTCTCAGTGCTTTCTGATGTAGGACTTTAACTTTCAGAGTATTTGTGTGTAAGTAACGTCTTCCTCCAGGGTTTTGTGATAAATGATGATAAGTTGCCCCTGTGACCCCCCTCCCCACGGGCTGTCTGATACACTGTGTGTGTGTGTGTGCGTGTGTGTGTGTGTGTGTGTGTGTGTGTGTGTGTGTGTGTGTGTGTGTGTGTGTGTGTGTGTGTGTGTGTGTGTGTGTGTGTGTGTGTGTGTGTGTGTGTGTGGTTGTGGGATAGACGCTCCCTGGGGGGGAGGCAGCCCCGGCCTCCTCTCACCCCGACAGGGAGAGCCCTCCCCTGGGTAGAGATGGAGAGACGGGCTGGCACGGAGCCCAGACCCCCTCCATACCACACACACACACACACACACACACACACACGCACACACACGCACACGCAGACGCATGCACGCATGCACACGCACACACACATGCACAGGCACTACATCCAACTCCATCTCTCTCGCTCTACTGTACCCCCAGCTACTGTATCTCTCTCTCTCTCTCTCTCTCTCTCTCTCTCTCTCTCTCTCTCTCTCTCTCTCTCTCCAAAAAACAATTGAAAGTACGTACATTCGAAAGTCAGAATCTGCAAATAGATCAAGCTAATTCTACTGAAAATCAAGCGATAATATGCTTATCACGCCGATCTTGTCACATCTCGACACAACTGAGTTGATAAAGTGTCCTCAGCCCCGTACCCTACGACCACGCCGCCAGCACGTCGGCATGACTAGACTGCCGACGTGTCAGACTGCATTGGGAGCACGGGCGTAGACACGTGGGGAAAAGGGGGACAATTGTAGGGGGGGCCACTAAAAGCTGCAAGCTTTTAGTGGCCCCCCTACAATTGTCCCCCTTTTTTTAATAAGGTTTTATTTGTATTGATTATATTATGAAAAATATTTGATCTCAAAGTGCACCAGATTGAAGCATTTTAAAGGGGAATTCCACCCATTTTCAACATTCTAATATGTCATTAGTATAACCTAGAGGTGCAGGGTGGACATGATAAAAACGTTTCCCCCCATTCTGTGTTTCCTGGAAATGGAGGTCTGAAAAGAAAAAACACAAAAACACGATGAAACACATCTTGATGGCATCATCAAGATGTATGTCATCATGTTAATGGATTTCTATAGACACTTCGTTTTTTCTGAGAGTGTACAAATGGAACCAAATGAACCCGTTAGGGTTCATTTGGTTGCATTTGTACACTCTCAGAAAAAAATGTTGAAAATGGGTGAAATTCCCCTTTGACGCCGCCGGGAAAGGGGGGCCCATGTGGAAAAGCTTTGCAGGGGGCCCAGAATTGCTAGCTACGCCCCTGCTTGGGAGCCATAGGTCTGCCTATCTCGCTCTCTCTCCCTCTCTCTCTCTCTGTCTGTCTCTCTTTCTCAGAAACATGTCATACATCCACATGTGAAAGGTTAACTGGCATCAAACATGTGGGACAAAAAAAATCAGTGTGTCAAATGTACTTAAAACACAACATGCCATGATGTCTTTCTCATCTCTACAATTCAATCATTTAGCAGCTGATCAAGAGAAATACATTGAAGTGCTACATAAAACGCTATTATTCTCTGTTTGTCTCTCTCTCTCTCTCTCTCTCTCTCTCTTCTCTCTCTCTCATGTAGGCTGTCATGTTTACGAATGCTTGTTTGTGTTAATCAGAAATGAGATGGTGCGTCTCTATTCATATTCTACACACTCCATCTCCTCACACACACACACGCGCACACGCACGTGCGCATGTGCGACAGAGAGGTAGACGTAGTGTTGTCAGTGTGTGTGTCAGTGTGTGTTACGACACACTGTGAGCTTGTAGATCGGCTGTATATGGTGCAGATTTGTTGCACATTAGGCTGTCAGGTTTAATAAAGTTGGAGGGTTTACGTGGTGGACTCATCCAGGGGTCCTTGACAAGGCATTCTGATGGGGTTGGGGATCGTTTAAACAAAAAAAAGTCTTGTGTTTATGTTTAAAATGATTCATTTGGAAGTATTCCTTGAGATGACCCTCCTTGTTTTCTAGGGGTTTCCAAACATGCAGAATACAAAATCAATAATATACATAAATCAATACATTAATGGGTATTATTTTGATGACAATACAATGTTTTTTTCTCCCGTTTTAGGGGGGCGGTTGCACTCGGCTGTCCTCAGAAAATAAGCGTGATCCACCAGCTCGCAGCGCGCTGCAACGTGCCAACAGCTATATCCTATCATAATCACAGCTTGTCACATCTTAATATTCTTTCCACGCTGCCACAGCATATGCAAAACAGCAATACAGCCACTGGCCTGACTGTGTGTTAAATTAGTTCTGTGCCACAGACAACGCAGGCATGTAAACAATCTGTCCACAGAAAGGAGGAGGGCGAGAAAATCATAAACATAATCTTAGGCCCCGCTAATGACCCCCCATTCCTGAAAGACACACGCTAAAAAACCCATCCTAATGCATGGATATAGACACATACACTAGGGGTGTAACGTTTTAACAGTGATTCAATGTATCGTCATGTTTTATTTTTGCATATTTTAAAGGGGATATATCATGGATTTTAAAACATGTTTCAATACTTATTATCATATTGTACATGTCCCTCAAGCTTATTTCTAATGGTTGGAGCCTCAATCACCACTGATATAACCAGTCCTTGTCTTTATGGAGAGTACCACAATGTCCTGAGGTGGTGGGGACGCTGGTATGGAGGATATTGCATAGTAGAGTCAATATAATACTGATGCTAGATAGAACCAGGATGTTTAAATTCCATGTCAACAACGGTGGACATTATAAACACATTATAAACAAAGTGGAAATGCAAAATTGGAAATGGAGACTGAAGGAGAGGAGGAATTATACAAATAAGGTGCATTGATGACATCATTATGAGGCCAAAATCAAACAGCTGTTCCTGAGAGCAATTTACAAGATACATAATATATACTAGAATAATATAAAGATCCTCTATGATATGAAAGACTCAGTGTTCAAACTATATAATTTGTGTGGACAGAAAACACAAAAACACAAAACAAATTAAAAAGTCTGAATTTCACGTTATTTCCCCTTTAAGTCACTCTGTATTAAGAGCGTCTGATACAGTAAATGCCTAAATTGTAAATGATATAATTTAACTTTCGAGCCATTTTTGTGGTTTCAAGCCGAGGCCAAAACAGAGATTCAAGGGCTAGATTAGAAAACACACAGCATCTATCAACAGATGACGAGGGTATAATATTGAGACTGACAAATGAGAATTGTTATTGGGTGGAACATTCTGTCTCGTTATGCACTCTGCCATCCAAACAACAGATGATTCATTTTTGGCGGCGGAGCCATAGAACTTTTTCTTTTTTTTTTTTTTGTCCGGCATTTTGGCGTAGAATCACGGCCAGATGAGTCATGCGCTCCCTCTCCACCGGGCCGCTTGATGACGACACAGACGTTTCTCTGACTGTCTCAACTCGCTGCTGCTAATGAGATAATGAGACAAACGTTAGACTTTGCTTTCGCTTTCTCCACAGGGGCGGATGTAACATTTCCAATGGGGGGGGGGGGGGGGGGGGGGGGGGCAGAAGAAAATGGTACCATTTTCAGTAGTGTTTCAAATATTTTTGAATAGACACACTGAAATATCTTGCTTTGCATGTCATTATGTTTGGTGGGCAGACTGGGCATTTATGGAGGCATTGCCCCCCCATGCCTATGACTAGATCCGCCCCTGTTTCTCCATGGTTGCTGTTTTTGGAGGGGCGCTATAGAGCTGAGCAGTCCGCCGCTGTTCCTGAAATGGATTTCCCATTCAGTTTTTCCTCATAGACTTTTCAAAAATGGTTCATATAAAGACGATTACGCCGCGGACCAAAGCCAACTCGGGTTGTGACAAATCATGACGACAACACACAATGTTTTGGGACCCGCAAATAACTTTTGAGAAGAAAAACAAAACAAAATGTGTTGTATCCTGCTGTTTTTAACTTCTTGCTGTAGGTGAGTCCAGGTGGAAGCAACTGGTTGCTTGGAACAGTGTATTTCCACGTATTAAAGACTTGAACCAAATTGCCTTCACCCACACAGAACTGCTCAACTTTAGACAGATCACCTTTTTTTTTAAATAAAAAAAAGGTTAATGAAAAGTCTGCTTGAAAGCGTGCCCTTGTAAGAACACTGCCTTGTTAGTTTGCAATGCACACTTTTTTTTGTTCCTCTCTCTATGTGACTTTAATTGAATGCCCGTGTTATGAATTATTGTTTTGTAAATTCGCTGCCGTCACGACCGAAGGAATAAGGTCGCGAATACAAGCAGCTGAAATGAGTTTTCTCCGGCGGGTGGCTGGCATCTCCCTTAGAGATGGGGTGAGAAGTTCAGTCACACAAGAGATGCTCTGCAGAGACGCTGCTGCTTCAGCTAGAAGCAAGATAATGATAATTTGGGATTTTTCCTTTTAGTTAGTATTTTCTTATCCTTTTTTTTGGGGGGTAGCTGGGTTCAATTCCCGATAGGATGCCGCTGTGCGTGCTGACGGCGTGACTCCTCCTCCGCGTCATCAGTGCCCATACCCTTTCTGTGTAGGGTTTATCTATGTGTTATGAATGTTTTAACTCTTGACAGTGTAAACATGAAACCAAATGGACCGCTCTCAAAGAGTTACATCTGGTTAACCAACTTTCCATCATTTAGCCTGGGGACCACCTGGAACCCTCTCAAGGACCACTGGTGGTCCCCGGATGAAAGCCACTGCCCTATAGGGTAGATACCCTCACAAAAAATGCAGTAAGTCTGGGCTCTAAACTGCCCCCCGCCCCTGGTCAGCCGGGGCACTGATGGAGGGGACAGGAACTGGTTGGAATAACGTGGTCCTTCCACGATGCGCTACGTCCAACCAGGGAAACTTCCCCTTGTCAGGTAAAAAGAAGGCGGCTTGGACTCCTCATGCATTGAAGGAAGCATGAGGCCAGTCCGCTGCCTCTCTGTTTAGTCCGTGGGACGCAGGAAAAATACCGCCATCAAAAGGGACAAGACATATGTGGTATCATTACGTTCGTATGACATCCAGGAATGCAAAAATGTGTGATAGCAGTTTCAGAAGAGTAGCTGAATACAGTTTTTTGGCATTTATATCTGATAAAATGTTGTAATAACTTCATAACTTGAAATGCATTGATTTTACACCCCATAAATGTATTGAACGTTAATATACAGTTGAGCATTACAAACGATTTGGTACCAACTACATGTCTGTATCTCCTACGGTTTCGAGATACAGCATATAGGTACGTTCACAGATTGCGGAGAGAAGACATTTGTAACATTGATTTTTAAGTCAATCAAATGGTGATACAGGCATGAAAATTGGTACACACACTCTTTAAACCCCACTATTTCTAAAAGTTCTGCGTGCCCTGCAAAATTCCAAGATGGCAGCCCCCAAAATCCAAGATGTCCGTCCAAAAATGTGGTTTTTCATTCATAACTCGAAATACAAAGATCTTAGCCCCATAAATGTATTGAACGTTAATATAAAGTTGGCATTGCGGACATTTTGATACCAAGTACATGTCTCTATGTGCTACGGTTCTTGAGTTACAACATATACGTAGTGATGAGGCACCATAAGTGTAACATTTTGGCACGTTTCACTCTTTAACTCAAAGATCCCTTTATCACCATATCTTTATTTTCAGGAAATGGACCTACATGTATCTGCTATCATAAACACTTCAAGTTTTTCAATTGATGAAACAGGTCGGGAGTTATTAAGCCGATCGTGAAGGCTGTTTCAGTGCTAAATTTGCTGCGTACATTCTGCGAATATAAGCCACCCAGAAATGTCTGTCTGTGCATCTGTCCTTCACAATAAGTGTATATGTGAAGTGGACGCACCAAGTGTACCATGTGTTCATACTTAATTGTATAATGTGCAAAAATGCGTAATAGTGTAATATATGCAATAGTGTAATAGAGCTAATAGTGTAATATATGCAGTCTATAGCGGTATACTGTAATAGTGTAATATTTTTGCATTAGAGTAATAGTGTATTAGTGTAATAGGAAATATGTGTAATAGTGTCAAAGTGTAATAGGGTAATATGTGTAATAGGGTGTCATGTGTAATAGTGTCATAGTGTAACATGTGTAATAGTGTAATAGGTTTATATGTGTAATAGTGGCATAGTGTAACATGTGTAATAGTGTCATAGTGTAACATGTAATAGGGTAATAGTGTAATATATGCAATAGTGTAATAGGGCTAATAGTGTAATGTCTGTGCATATGGTAATAGTGTAATATATTACTGTAATATTGGTATAGATAATAGCGTAATATGTGTACTAGTGTCATATTGTGACATGTGTAATAGGCAAGTATGTGTATCATGTGTAATGGTGTAATAGGACAATTACACTAGACCACTATTCAATATATTACACTATTGCCCTAATGCACATATATTTCACTATTAACCATTACATATATTACCCTATTAACTATTACATATATTACCCTATTACGCTGTTACACAATTGCATGTATTACACTATTACATGATTGCGTATATTGCACTATTACCCTAATGTACATATAT
Source organism: Benthosema pterotum (assembly GCA_039105355.1). NCBI lineage: Eukaryota > Metazoa > Chordata > Actinopteri > Myctophiformes > Myctophidae > Benthosema > Benthosema pterotum. Next base: position 45,240,640 of record CM076975.1, on the reverse strand, counting down.
TGCACTATTACACTATTACACATATTACCCTATTACACTATGACACTATTACACATATTTCCTATTACACTATTAGCCTAATGCACAAATATCACACTATTACACTTATTACCCTATTACACATGTTACACTATGACACTATTACAACATATTACCCTATTACCCTATTACACATGTTACACTATGACACTATTACACATATTACCCTATTACACTATTACACATATTAACCTATTACAGTATTACACGTTACACTACGACACTATTACACATATTACCCTATTACACATGTTACACTATGACACTATTACACATATTACCCTATTACACATATTACCCTATTACAGTATTACACGTTACACTACGACACTATTACATATATTACCCACATTATACACATTATACTATGACACATGCTACACTTGGTGCGTCCGCTTCACATATACACTTACTGTGAAGGACAGATGCACAGACAGACATTTCTGGGTGGCTTATATTCGCAGAATGTACGCAGCAATTTAGCACTGAAACAGCCCTTCACAATTGGCTTAATAACTCCCGACCTGTTTCATCAATTGAAAAAACTTGAAGTGGTTTATGATAGCAGATACATGTAGGTCCATTTCCTGAAAATAGAATAAAGGGTGATAAAGGGATCTTTGAGTTAAAGAGTGAAACATGCCAAAATGTTACACTTATGGTGCCACATCACTACGTATATGTTGTAACTCAAGAACCGTAGTACATACAGCCATGTACTTGGTATCAAAATGTCCGTAATGCCCGTTTTATTATTAACGTTCAAAACATATATGGGGCTTAGATCTTTGTAATTTGAGTTATGAAGGAAAAAAACACATTTTTGGACGGAACATCTTGGATTTTGGGGGGTGCCATCTTGGAATTTTGCAGGGCACGCAGTACTTTTAGAAATAGTGGGGTTTGAAGAGTGTGTGTACCAATTCTCATGCCTGTATCACCATTTGATTGACTTAAAAATCAATGTTACAAATGTCTTGCTCTCCTCATCTGTGAATGTACCTATATACTGTATCTCGAGAACCGTAGGAGATACAGACATGTAGTTGGTACCAAATCGTTCGTAATGCTCAACTTTATATTAACGTTCAATACATTTTATGGGGCGTAAAATCAATGCATTTCAAGTTATGAAGTTATTACAACATTTTATCAGATATAAATGCCAAAAAACTGTATTCAGCTACTCTTCTGAAACTGCTATCACACATTTTTGCATTCCTGGATGTCAGACGAACGTAATGATACCACATATGTCTTGTCCCTTTTAATGGCGGTAAATTGCCATTTTTTGCCTGGCGTCCCACGGACTAGTTTGTTGGTGGATGGTGTGTACAGCCCAGGATCACATTAGGAATTGGCACTGGGTGAAAAATGGGTTAAAACATGGGATGAAATTATATATTAAATAAAAAGTTTTAGTTAGTTTTGACATTTTATTTCCCAATTCACTGCGTTTGTTAGTTTTTTTGTGAGAATACTTTTAGTTAGTTTTATTTTATTCTTATTATTTTTTCCTGCTTTGGTTGTCAATATGCCAAATACCATTTGGTACAGTATTGTGTTTTACTCAATGATGGTCCGATGAGGGTCCATTTAATTTAAATTTGTACACTCAGGAAAATATTGAAAATGGAAAGTGGACTTTCCCTTTGATAAGGGCTAATAGGTTTTAAAAAGCCTGTGTGACCCAACTAGAGCAGTAGTTTTCAACCTTTTTCATACCAGGGCCAACCATTTCATCTGCATTTTAGCCACCGAGGACCATTTGATGTTGAGTTTAGTCTCTTGGACCCAAAACTAAGCATTTTCAAGTTTGTGTCCACAATATAGGAGAGATAACTGGCAAAACGCTGGTCTCCTGCATTTTCCAAATGTGTAGACTCTTGAAAATTAAGTAATTCAGATGTTTAAATATAATTTAACTCTTGAGCGCGTAAAATGAAACCAAATGGACCCTGTCCATTTGGTTTCATTTTCTCAAGTGAGTTACAGATCTATAAGGGTCCATTTGTTTACCAACTGTCCATCATTTAGCTGGCGACCAGCTAAAATCCTCTCAGGGACAACTGGTTGAAAAACACAGAACTAGAGAAATGAGATGTTCGTCCGGGAACACCCAGACTATAGTGAAAATAACATATAATATTTAAGATACAGTGTTTGTTAAAACCCTCCTGTGCAATAGATCATCCCCTGGCTGCCCCCTCATAAGCACAGTGCAGACACCCAGCCCTGTGTAATCTGTCTTCATGTGGCACCCACCACCCCACACACACCCACCCTGCCGGGGACTGTCCTCACTTAGCAGGACGGGGCGGGAGTGTCCTCACAAGACATATACAGAAGGTTTTTGTCCAATCAGGATGAGGGGGCCTTCTATTTCTATTTCCAGATGTTGCTGTGCGGCGAAAGCGTTTTTTACCACCTTTACCACATCCCTACAATACTGTGCCGCTATATGCACCCGCTGTGTCAGTGCAGTGTTTAGGGGCTTGAGATTGCTGCAAGGATATCAGTGTGTGTGTGTGTGTGTGTGTGTGTGTGTGTGTGTGTGTGTGTGTGTGTGTGTGTGTGTGTGTTGGTGTGTGTGTGTGTGTGTGTGTGGTGTGCGTGCGCCTGTCTGCTTTACTGGGAAGGCAGACTATGAAGCAAATACTAACGGATTCTCCTTATCAAAACTCACAGAAATGATCACCACATGAGAGTGAGAGTGAGAGTGAGAGGGAGAGAGAGAGAGAGAAGAGAGAGAGAGAGAGGAGAGAGAGAGAGAGAGAGAGAGAGAGAGAGAGAGAGAGAGAGAGAGAGACATAGGGGAACTATTGACCTAACTCTCTTATCGTTTCAACCCCCAAGAGTTTCAATTAACTCCGGTGTTAAACAGCACAGCGGGCACAGACAAGCTCCCCTGCAGTGAGAGGGTGTGTGTGTGTGTGTGGTCGTGGGCGCGTGTCTGTGGGCGCGTGTGTGTGCGCGAGCGCGTGCGGGAGTTCCATTGTCCTTACAAATACAAATGGCGTTGCGATGCATTTGTGTACAATTCACATAAGCAAGATGTAAACTAGCAAAAGCCAAATTAATCCAGAGAGAATAATAATGCATACGGTGCATCAGTGATGGAAGAATGCATACACACACACACACACACACACACACACACACACACACACACACACACCGCTCTCACTCATTACTCCTTGCAGGAGCGGCGGCGTGTCCACTCGAAACATTTAATTTGACCCTTGACCCGTACGTGACATACAGTAGAAAAGCCGCCGCAATTAATGTCGGCACCCATTCAGCACAGCATCCGTCATCCCCTGGACCGCTAGACAACACACAGCTCTCTCCCTCCGCTCACATGAACGTTACACGCACCGCTTGGTTTTGTTTTGTGGCTCATTTACACACGACCTGAATATGAGGAGAAAGTCACTGTCTAATCATAGTCACTACCAGGCTGCACAGGGAGAGCATCGACCTCAGCACAGTTGAAGATCTGAGTGTGGACAGTGGTAGGCCTGTATTAACAGATTGTGACTTTTGGAGTGATTGGTTTACAACAGTGGTTTTCAACCAGTGGCCCGGGGACCACCAGTGGTCCTTGAGAGGGTTCCAGGTGGTCCCCAGCTAAATGATGATCAGTTGGTTAACCAGATAAAAAGTTGGTTATCCAGATGAAAAAAAAAAGTTGGTTGGTTAACCAAAGTTGGTTAACCAGATGAAAAGTTGGTTAACCAGACATGAAACCAAATTGACCCTTGCGGGTCCATTTGGTTTCATATTTACACTCTCAAATGTTAAAATATCCATTGTCTGAATTACCCCAAGTCTACACAACTAGAGAATGTAGAAGATTAATGTTTTTTTATTATTTTGATCTGTATGTTTTTGTTTCCCAAATCCAACCTGGTATTATCGACATGGTGGTCTGTGGCTCAAATTCTGAGACACAGAAAGTAGTGGGCCCTGGTATCAAAAAAGTTGAATATAGCGAATCGCAGCCCGTCATATTACCTCTGAGTGTTTTATTGCAAGAAAAGACTGGGGTAAACATAAAAAAGACCAAAACTATTGCAAAACAGATTCATTTTGAAACCCCATGTTGGGAAAAAAGAAATCAGGGATGCTCAGGATGGTAATGTTGTAGGATGTCCTGAGAAGGCAGGGGGTTGTGAGAGGTGGTGGTGGGGTGGTGGTGGGGTGTTGGGGAGCTCACCTACTGGAGCATGTCATGGGCCCGAGGCAGTGATCACTGATAGTTCTTTTCACCGTACGGAGCCTTTGCTCTCTACACAGCGGAACGATCACACTAAGTCAGATGAATGCTGCCGTCCTGCACTCCACGTTGTCTGTGTGTATGATTTATGACTTACACACACGCATGGGG
>CM076975.1:45226211-45228711 GCA_039105355.1 Benthosema pterotum | reverse complement strand
AAACAGTTAAGGTATAGTTTTCCCCAAAATGAACATTCCGATTTTGGAGCTCTGGCTCCCGTACTAAGGACCAAAAAGCTGAACTTAACCAATTCCCAACCGGTTGAAAAAAAGACCCGAGACATACAAACAAGTTCCAGTTTCCAAATGGTCCTTTTTGCATCGATCTGTATCATCTCACAGTTACAGACCATGGACCATGTGGAGTTGCTGTGCATTTACAATTATACTGGCATTTAGCATTTTACCATTGTAGTTTTGGCATTTAGCAGATTAACAGTTGCACACACACGCACACATACACACACGCACGCTCACACACACACGAACACCAGGTCGACAATGAGCCATCTGTCTTGCGTTTATCGCGCGTTTAATTAGGGTCACATTAATTTTAAAACGAATGCTAAAGCGCTGTAAGTCTATGTTTCTACGTATATAGGCTTGTACCAGATGAGTAAAGATCAGCCTGCTTGCAGCCAATAGCGTTCATTTTCTGTTCGCGTTTCTGGACCAGATAAGGAAAGATGGCTGATCTGAAAAGTGAAAACTCTGCCAAATAGGCTTCATTTACTACCTGTGGCGTCTATGGGTGTGACACTTTCCATTCGTTTTCATGGTCTACGCGGTTCTAACTCCCCATTTGCACTCTCATCAACCTCTCACAGTATAGCAGCGGTGCCCACACTTTTTTGACTTAAGAGCTACTTTCAAAATGAGCGGCTCAACAAGATCTACACATCAAAAATGTGATTGTTCCATCATTGAAAATCAATTTCAAGCCCCCCTAGAAAGTTTTGCTTTGAAATGCTGGTGATGGTGTTACTTAATGTTATAGTGTTTAAGAATAATGCACTTATAATGAAAAATAGAGGGGAATTGGAAGGAGTTCCTGTTTATACTACTACTGATGTTTGAAAACAGTATTTGAGGTTTGAGTTGACAGTTTGTGATGTTGAGTTTAGTTTCTTGCAACCAAAACTAAGAATTTTCACGTTTTTGTCCACAATTTGTCCAAAATAACAGTTATTCTCCATTTTCTAATTCTATGGACTCTTTAAAATTATGTAATTCAGATGCTTAAATATAATTTAACTCTTTAGAGTGTAAAATGAAACCAAATGCACCCTAAAGGGTCCATTTGGTTTCATTTTAACACTCTCAAGGGTTACAGATCTACAAGGGTCAAAGTGCTGGGGGGGTTGTCATGTGATCTACCTGCACGGCCTGTGTGATCTACTGGTAGATCACCATCTACAGTACCTTTTGGGCAGCCCTGCAGTATAGGTCCCATACACGCTGTGGCTGTACCATAAAGCCACCTTTACATTGTCATATTCTAGCTCTGGTCCATAGCTCCACTGCTTCTATGATCCTACCTTGCAGTGGAGCTCTGTGAAAGACAACATAATCTCTCGTATGGATCTCTGACGAGCCTGTTCTTTAGTGGAAAAAAAAAAAAAAAAAACCTTTTAAACAATCAGGATTTGCACCCTCTACCAAAAAGTCCATTTTATTTGTGTGGTGGCAGGCTCTGAGGGCTCCCTCTGGTGGCTTATTGCTGTATTTTACAGTATTTCCACTCCAAAAAAAAGAGGCTGGTCAAAGGTCCATTTGAGGGATCACGTTGCCTCTGACAGAGCTCTACTGCAAGAGCATTGCATAGAAGCAGTGGTTAAATACATCTATCCTAGATAAAAGAGGCTTTATTCGTCACACACTGATATGGATACAATAGAGGCCTCATACAGGCCTGCCCCATAAGCTGTAGACTCTATCAGTGGAAATTGCAGTACTTGGATGCCAGGAAACCTATTACCAATGAGGTATAGCCTGGATACATAGGCTAGGTATGTCCTATGCTCAGTCAAACCCTGGCTCTACCCAGAGCCTTATAGTGGGAGAGTTGCGAAATTCCCGCTTACTCCTACGTACCCGGGCGCTCGCTCTGCTGGAGAAGCATGGAGCCAACAGCACCGCATTCACAAACTGTTAACAACTGACATTGTTGCGATACAGGGCGTCTCGCGAGACTGTCTGTGAGGCCGCAGCTGGATCCTATTGGGGGAAGGAGTAGCAGTAGGAGGATGCAGATGCAGAGTATGCTTTGGACTCAGGTATTTAATCCAGCTTTAATGACTCTAAACACCCCTTTATTTTAGTTGTTCTTTAATAATAGTACAACATAAACATTACAGAGACAGTAGCCATGACTGAACAATACTTTAAAACAGTTGTCGTTTTACCTACCTAAAATAGCTCTTATCTCGTTGAAAACAATGTATTCCCAACTGCAGTTAATGGATTGCATTTTTATAATGGATTGCATTTTTATAGCACTTTTCCAAGTGCTCAAAGCGCTTTACAATGGTCCATTAATTCATACATTGGAAAGTAGAGCGGCGAACAGTCGACACCAGCGCCCTCACTTCCCACATTCACACACCAATGGTGGCCAGCTTACACCAATGGTGGCCAGTTTACACTGACCAACTCATTG
>CM076975.1:45143711-45221211 GCA_039105355.1 Benthosema pterotum | reverse complement strand
CCTATTAAAGGGGAATTTCACCCATTTTCAACATTCTAATACGTCATTAGTATACCCTAGAGGTGCTGGGTGGACATGATAAACGGGGTGAAACATCTTGATGACATCATCAAGATGTATTTTCACCATTTTAATGGATTTATTTAGACGCCTCTTTTTTCTGAGAGCGTACAAACGGAACCAACTGAACCCGTTAGGGTTCATTTGGTTGCATTTGTACACTCTCAGAAAAAAAAATGTTGAAAATGGGTGGAATTCCCCTTTAACCCTGCCGTACCCAGCCAGACTTCTACTTGCAAAAAAAGTCCAAACTTACTACTAGTTTGTACAACTAGGATATGTAGAGGAAATACAAGTTTTAACAATGGCGATGTTGTTGTCTTTCTTTCCCTTGAATCAGGGTAGACTACAGCCCTTATTGGCTTATAGAGAACATGCCTCCGGTCCACATACTGTATATGTGAATCTCTCACATTGTACATTAAGTACTACACTACGAGCGCGCGCACACACACACACACACACACACACACACACACACACACACACACACACACGCGCACACACACACACACACACACACACACACACACACACACACACGCACGGCACGCGCACGCGCACACACACACACACACACACACACACACACACACACACACACACACACACACACACACACACACACACACACACAACCCACTAAAACAGATGACAGCAGACAGTGCACCGCAGGGTAAAAGAGCCACCCAAAAGTCACTGGGTGAAAAAAAAAATATATATATATATATATATATATATATATATATATATATATATATATATATATATATATATATATATATATATATATATACAGTATATACCCAGTCAGCAGAAAAAAAAAGGCAGAGGGAATCTCATTTGGTTTCCTCATGGATTTCATCCGTTTGGGGAGGGCAGGGGACCAGAGAGAGCGATCTCAGTGGATTTCATCTGTTTGGGGAGGGCAGAGTGGATTTCATCTGTTTGGGGAGGGCAGGGGACCAGAGAGAGTGGATTTCATCTGTTTGGGGAGGACAGGGGACCAGAGAGAGTGGATTTCATCTGTTTGGGGAGGACAGGGGACCAGAGAGAGTGGATTTCATCTGTTTGGGGAGGGCAGGGGACCAGAGAGAGTGGATTTCATCTGTTTGGGGAGGGCAGGAGACCAGAGAGAGTGGATTTCATCTGTTTGGGGAGGGCAGGGGACCAGAGAGAGCGATCTCAGTAATATGTGAGTTACCAGCAGTAATGACAATCAGCGGTGCTGAGTTAGTGAACTCTTACCATCGGTAGAGAAACCTCATGTCTCTGTATTCCCACATTGAACTTTTCCTACTTTGTCAAAATTTAAGTTGTGAAAATAGCCAATCGACAGGCTCTTCAAGCTTTTTTTTAATCCCTAAGTATCTCAAGCTTGTACTTATAATACAGCACTTAGTAAGTAAATTAATGCACTCAAGTTAATACAGTGAATGCACTTGGGGTACATTGATTAAGGAATTAAGAATTACGAATAGCCATCAATAGGATTTCTGAAGCCTCAAACCACATATGCTCTTTTATTAATTTACATTTTCCATCCAAGCAGATCCAGGAATTTATGGAGCGTCTGGTAGTCAGAGCCCTTTAATAGGTCTGGATGAGATACAATTACATTATTATACACTAAGCAGCAATAAAACGGGATCAAGCAAGCAGCAATAAGGAGTAAGAACAATACGCACAAATAAGCCATAGAAACATGGGAGCCTGAACTTCAGAAATACATCAGGTAATTATGTGTGAGACTGACTCACATTGTAATCTGGTGTGACTGAGTGAATGATTGGTGAGCTGTGAGTGAGTGGTGAACTGAGCTATGAACTGTCATTAGTGACAACATGGCCGAATAGTGACAGTCAAACAGCCTTGCCCAGCCATGAGGCCCATAGGGCAGGTGCCTATCTCCTGTTTCTGTAGCATGAGGCAGCTTGATGTACAAGTACACCCTCTGGACATGACGCTAGTATGACACAGGGTCTTACCCCCAATCCAACCCTTGATGCTGAGTGCCAAGCAGGGAGGCATTGGATCCCGTTTTTAGAGCCTTTGGTATGACCCGGCCGGGAATCAAACCCCGGCCTCCCAGTCTCAGGGCGGACACTCTAACCACAAGGCCACTGAATGAGTAAATGATTGGTGAGCTGTGAGTGAGTGGTGAACTGAGCTGTGAACTGTCATTAGTGACAACATGGCCGAATAGTGACAAAACACAACATGGCCGAATGGTGACAACCACCATTACATTGAGTTTTACCCTGGGTTACACATAGAACCATGAACTTAGATGTAGAAGACCACATGAGATTGTGCATGATTGACTCATATTACTAGGTGTCCGTGCCGGGATTTGAACCCAGGAACTCTCATTTCCAAGTCATGCGCTCTACCAATGAGGCTACCCAACAGACACAAGACGTACTGGAAACAACACACACATTCAGTGGACTGCTTGGTAAATGGTGCATTTATATAGCGCCTTTATCCAAGGCGCTTTCCATAGATTGTGCATCACATTCACCCATTCACACACACATTCATACACAGATGGCAGTGGGACAGGGACACATCGACACTAACTCTGCAGGAGCCCGGGATCGAACCGGCAACCTTGTGGTTACCATCCGGTTACTCTACCTCTGAGCCACTACCGCTCCTTAAATATGCACAAATAAGCCATAGAAACATGGAAGAAATACATCATGTGATTGTGGAAACACAGCAGGGTTTTTGGAGACTCAGACTTTGTATTGTCAGCAGTGGGACTTGAACCCTCAATCTTGTGTTCCGAAGTAGTGACAAAACACAACATGGCCGAATGGTGACAACCACCATTACATTGAGTTTTACCCTGGGTTACACATAGAACCATGAACTTAGATGTAGAAGACCACATGAGATTGTGCATGATTGACTCATATTACTAGGTGTCCGTGCCGGGATTTGAACCCAGGAACTCTCATTTCCAAGTCATGCGCTCTACCAATGAGGCTACCCAACAGACACAAGACGTACTGGAAACAACACACACATTCAGTGGACTGCTTGGTAAATGGTAAATGGTGCATTTATATAGCGCCTTTATCCAAGGCGCTTTCCATAGATTGTGCATCACATTCACCCATTCACACACACATTCATACACTGATGGCAGTGGGACAGGGACACATCGACACTAACTCTGCAGGAGCCCGGGATCGAACCGGCAACCTTGTGGTTACCATCCGGTTACTCTACCTCTGAGCCACTACCGCTCCTTAAATATGCACAAATAAGCCATAGAAACATGGAAGAAATACATCATGTGATTGTGGAAACACAGCAGGGTTTTTGGAGACTCAGACTTTGTATTGTCAGCAGTGGGACTTGAACCCTCAATCTTGTGTTCCGAAGTCAGGCACCCTACCGACTGAGCTATCCAGGCACAATGATTTGCTTAGTTGTTGTCATCAATGAAACAACCCAACAACACGCCACCAAGCAGTAAGCAATATGAACAATATGCACAATTCAGCAGTCCGAGGGTGGAGCTTAGTGGTCAAAGTGACAAATGGAAATAAGTTCCACATGCTTATTCCTCTCACACAATCTGGCACAATGTAATTGCTCCAGTGTTGCCAGAGAGAAACAAGCAGAAGAAGACTCTTCACAAACGAGCAACTTTCATTGGCTTATAAAAACGTCATTTTTTGATAAAAACAAATTTGCTTCTGAAGTTTTGTCCGGATAGGGCCAAAGTTCTCATGTAGCAGGTGTCATGCAAATATATATATTATATATATATTTAACTCTTACTGGTAGACTAGAATGTTGGGGTATGACCCAGCTGGGAATTGAACCCGGGCCTCCCAGTCTCAGGGTGGACACTCTAACCACAAGACCACTGAGTTGGTGCCATTACCATTACATTGAGTTTTAAACAATATGCACAAATAAGCCATAGAAAGATGGAACACTGAACTTATATATGTCATGCAATTGTTGGAGCAGAGCAGGGTTCAAAATGTGTATTCTCATGCTATATACTATCTTTGGTAAACCCACCTGTGAGAGGACCTAAAGGACCCACAATGCAATGCAATCTAGCTAGCCTGAAAAAAACCCCACATATATTTATATATATTAAAGGTGTTGGCGTTAACACGTTAATGCGTTAACGCATTAATGCATTAATCTCGTGTTAACACAGCCGTGCGTTAATGGCGTCAAAAAAATTAACGCGAGATTAACACACTGACGATGGCTGTCCTCGGTGCGGCAGGCCACAGAAGTACTTTACGTCCACACACAAACACAGTGATGGTGTGTACAAAAAAATGCAAACCGGTTTGTACAACAAACCACATTTGTTGTGCAAATCAAAAATCCAGCTAGAAAATCAGGCATGAGCATTTTTCAAACTGCTTAAAATGGCAGACACTCTGGGGGTGGAGCTTACCGGTCAATGTTACAGATGTGTTCCACATGAATCAAGGAACATGTAGAAACAAGTCCCATGATTTTTGGCCAAACGAGGCCCGAGTTATGGTTTTTCAAATGTTTCAGTTTCAAAGAATTGTTATAGCGCCCCCATTTGAGCAATTGGAGTAAGACTGGTTTTGCTGCTATTTGGCATCCCCCTCTACCAAACTGTAAAATCTCATAAACAGATTACTTTGCATGTGTAGATTAGGGATAATAGAAGAATTATCACAAACAAGCAATTTTCATTGGCTCGTAAAAACATCATTTTTTTCACTGAAAACAAAATTCACACCCATTTCATGTTTGTATGGCTTCAAAGTTCATGTGTAGGTCATTGTTATGCATTTTGATCAAAGATTGTAGGAGAAGAGACATTTTAACTGTTTTACATATAATTCAAGATGGCGGTTCATCTAAAGGTCAGAGGTCAAAAGTCAGAATACAAAAGTTGTTCGGCATAAGCAGACGCATAAGTGAATATAAGTTACATTTCTGAGAGTCGAGCAGTTCATGAGTTATGAGTGTTTAAAGTTTGCAATTTCAGTTGAGTGCTATAGCGCCACCATTTGACCAGTGGTCACAGGCTTCGCATCATCACCGTTTGGCATCACCCTCTACCAGATTACCAATTTTCGCGAAAACCGACTGCACGGTTCAGCCAGAACAGCTATTTTTGGCGGAAGGAGGAAAAAAGAGACAAAAACAAGAAGGGATCAAGTCCACTTCGTGGACTGCTTGATCCCTTACATTATTATACACTAAACACCATTATGGACCGTCCTGGAAAGTACATTTACTCATGATGTGCTGTACTTATAACCAGAGTTCTCAAACTCTGCCTGAACCCGACCAGGACCGAACCCGACCCAGTCATTTAGGGCCTAAAATCTATGCTAATCAGTAGGGCCAGGTCGGGCCTCAGGCTCCATCAAAAAATATATACTGAATTATTTTATTAAAGTAGTAAATAATAGTACTTTTCTGTTGATGGTGCTGATTGGCATTTCACTTTTACTCTCTGGTGAATTCTCAAATTCTGACCAAACCCGGCAGTTTAGGGCCGGGTTGGGCCTAAAATCTATTCCATTTAATCGGGCCGGGCCTCTAGCCTGGCCAGCCTTAATTTTCAGGCCTGTTGAAACCTCTATTTACAGTATAACTACAGTATATGCCTACTGTATTTTCCATTTTCAGAGGCAAATAAACTTTTTTTTTCCTTTTTTAACTACAATTGTTTGGCAGATTGTAATTACAAGTCACTCTGCAGATTTATTCAACAAAATTACGCGAGCAATCCTGTTGTATTTATCTATCCATTTACTGTATCCATCTAATTAACCACACATCTGTAGCCCATCTCTTTTCGCCCAGTGACAATCACCTAATGCAGTGGTTTTCAACCTTTATACATACTGTACATAGGGACTTACAAAGCCCTTCAATTCAATGGAGTGTGCACCGTGGAAACAGTACGGCAGCCCCTCTTTATGAACACAAAAACACAGTCAGGACTGCAAAGCGTGGCGTGTTGAGCTGTCTGCTGTGTTCACCACTGGAACATGCTGTGGTTTAGGAGGAACTACAGTACGTAAACAGCTTGTTCAACAGCAAAGAATTGTTCTGTTTGCTGCTCCAGCAACTGACACTGGAGAGAGAGAGAGAGAGAGAGAGAGAGAGAGAGAGAGAGAGAGAGAGAGAGAGATGCCCTCTGTTGACAATTATGCAAAAATAATTCAGATTATCTCAAATAATGTAAATTATGTTGTGTAATGTAATATCTGTGACAGGCCTATAGCGACGTACTGTAGTGGAGTATAGGCTTAGCCTGCTGTATATGTAAAGTTATGAATACACAGAACAACACAAGCACCAGCGAGTGCATTCTCCAGCATTGGCAAGTTACATAAACCAGTTAAGTTTATGTAACTTAAATTATAGCACTTTATATAAGACACGGCACTATGGGTCATATTTTCCATGGATAGATATTACACCGTTAGGTTCTTAAAGGGATAGATTTACATAGAGGGACATTTCATCTTTTTTTTTTTACAAAAAAGAAAGAAAAAGAAACACTTTACTGGGAGTCTTTGTGTGTGTAATATGTAGTTTTAGATATTTTAGATTTTCACACCTGACAGCTGCTGGAGGGGTCTATTGTTCCACTAATTTATGTGGTTGGAACTTCAACTGGAATGTGATTCTGAGTGCGGGAGAACAGGGTAAGGAATCCAAGAGGTCCCAGGGACCGTTTTTGAACAGGCACTTAACCCTATGCCTACTAATTGATTAATTACATTTTTATTGAGTAGGCCAGTGACATGCATGACGTGTAAGCTTGTTCTGTCCAAAATAAAACATTAACCCTTTCCCTACCAGCATAATTAGGCTTAATACTGTAGCCAGACCAGCTAAATACCCTAATAAAGTACATATTTGAATGTCCATATAAAAATGTGTGATATGACCACAAATGTCTCATTTTAACCCTGCAAGTCTCCACTTTCCCCAGAAAAAAAGAAATATGTATATTTTATTTTATTATTCTCAAGGATTAACATTATTATTATTTTTTTCATTTACTTTCCTCACAACACTTCACAACGTGTTGTGAGCTTGCAGAACTGTTATTTTCTGATGTATTTGAACTTTTTCATGCACTATGTGTAAAGTAGTTTATTATTATGAAACCTGGTTGCTTATTTCTCTCCAAACACCTGGCAACCAGTGTCGCCAACTTGGCGCATTTGTCACTATATTTAGCTTTTTTTCAGACCACCCTAGCACCAAAATTATTGAAAAACTAGTACTTTTTTGAAAAACGAGTGCTTTTTTGCTGGTGAGTTGGTTTGAAAACCACTGCCCTAGCTCCTTCTAGTGCATTTTGGAAGTGTCACTAGTGTATTTTGGAAGTTGGCAACACTGCAAACACAGAATGGTACATTGTGTTCCCAGCTGTAAAGCCATGGCTGTGGCTTGCAGCCTGTCATCAGCATGGGAGTCCTGATACAAATTATTGGATTTATTTACCTTTGGATCTATTGGCAATCTTTTTTTACATGTTTTTGATCTTTTGTGCTGTTATTTGGAGACACATAAGGTAAGGTAAAAACAATCCCTTTGTTGCTTTGTTTGTTGTTGTTTTTGTTAGGGCTAGTTAGAGATCTATAAGGGTCCAATGTAATGAACACAACTACATGAGACTTTGTGACAAGTTGGGGGAGGGCTCCCTCTGCTGGCGGAGGGCCCCCACTACACCCCAAGACATTAAAACAGCCCCAAAAACACACAATACGTCAATTACGTCAGTGGGAGGCTTGGATTTGCATGTCAATTAGCCTACCTCAATTACGTCATTGGTAATTATAGGGTTAAATTGAGGCGATTACCTTTTTTGCATGATCGACTACTGTCAAGTCCTATTCAGCTAGAAATTACCAAAATCGCCGGGTGTTTGCTCGTATGTGCACGTGCACAGTCTGTATGTATGTCCATCACAATCCTCATAATCCAGAAATCGCTGTGACAGTACGGCCTGATTTGACTTAGTTATGATTAGGGCTGGGAATCGATCCGAATTCCCTAGATCGATTCGATTTCGATTCACAAGGTCACGATCCGATTCGATCCACGATTCGATTCGATTCGATTCGATATCGATCTATTTACAGACATAATGGCCCCATGTGTTGAAACTAAAGATTTCCTTTGCTTCTGTGACCAAATGGACCCGCAAGGGTCCATTTGGTTTCATTTGTACGTTCTCAATTTGGTTAAACAACTTAGCTGGGGACCACCTGGAACCCTCTCAGGGACCACTGGTGGTCCCTGGACCACCTGTTGAAAACCCCTGATTAATGAATACACAGTGAGACAGAATTAGTAATAGAGGGAGAGGAATGATGCTGTAACATTTTACCTGGGTCAAACACAAGCATTAATACTGCAACATACAGTATATTAGTGCAGTGGTTTTCAACCTTTTTGACACCAGGGACCACCATTTATTCAGCATTTGAGCCACCATTTGATTTTCAGCCCCAAAGACCTAAAACTAAAGAATTCTTTTGGTTTTGTTCACAATTCCAGGCTGGATGTTGCAAACTAAACAGTGTAAACTTCTTAATTAAATAGTGCTAATTCAGATGATGATAATTTTTTTAGAATGTAAAAATGAAACCAAATGGACCCTTGCGGGTCCATCTGGTTTCATTTTCACACTCTCAAGAGTTACATCGGTTAACAAATTTCATTTAGCCTGGGGACCACCTGGAACCCTCTCAAGGACCACTGGTGGTCCCCGGACCACCTGTTGAAAACCCCTGAGATGTCTACGTTGTAAAATAAATAATACTGCAGTATTCGCGCGGCATAATTCACTAGAACTAGGTGCTGCAGCTCACTTATAGGCTAATGCTCTGTGAGCTTGTAGATTGTATATTTATCGCGCAGCGCACAGCTTAACATTGCATACAGTAGCCTATATAGTACGCAGCATGCCGAGTGAATAGCTCCGTGTGAGAGAACATTATAAACTTGGCTAAGAAGGCACAAATACTCCTGTCCAGATGGGAGATGACAATGGATTTGCTCCGCAGCAAGACGGCCCCGCGTCTGTGTTATATATTTGGAGAACGTCGTGTGTCGGATGAAAACTCATTCGGTGAGAGACTGCGACTGAATGAATTGAATTGTGTGCGCGCACGGCTGCGTGTAAGTAAATCTTGCACTGAGACTGACCGTTCTAGTGTGAAAGTAATGGGAAAGTAAAAGTCTTTGGAGCGAAGCGTGCGTACAAACTTTTTTTTTTTTTTTTTGCCCGGATCTAACATTTCACAATTGGGGGGGCTTTATGGGGCAGCGTCATTATAGCGTCATATATGAAGGGCGTTTAGGGGAGCATTCCCCCCCATGGCCCCAGCTGTGTAGCCGGCTCTGCAAACACGAGCCTCCAAAAAAGAAAAGAAAGCAAGAAAGGCGGCGATCACACGCTGTTTCCTCTCCCTCGACCATCGCTGCGCGTGATGGATATAATTGATAAAATACTGCAAAAGATACACAGTAACAGCCTAATTTAACATGATTCTCTCAGAACACATGCACAGGGCGATCGCTGCGTTAGTGATCTCGTCAGGCAGCGAACACAGAGTGTTTGTGCTGTAACGCACGCACGTAAAAGAAAATAGTGCCAGCCGCCTGGAGAAGATCGATCCACACATTTTTGGATCGATGTCGTGTTTTTGAGCGTGAATCGATATCGAATCGCTGGATCGATTTTTTGAACCCAGCCCTAGTTATGATTATATTAAACATAATCGCAGCAATCTAGAGCCAACGAGTGATGATTTGCCGGAAGTTGCAGGACAAAATATGACCCCGCCACTTCTGGCGATTGACGACTTACTGATACCTAGTGGTTCTAGTTAGAGAGAGTCTAGTGGAGGACCTATGTGAAAGTATAGATGCTATTTGAGTGGGACTAATTGGATAAATAAAAAATCACTGGCGAGAAATGCATGTCTTTGGGAGTAAAATGGGTAGCAAAAATTAACAAAACATGCCTGAACTAGAGGTGAGATTTATTACGTGTGAAGTGCCCTTTAGGGGTTAGGGTTTAGGGGTTAGAGTGACTGATGACTTGGAGAAAGGCATCACTAGTGCCACCCATAGGCAGGCACTACACCTGCCGGGGGGTGTTCTGCGTCTGCTGCATCCTGGAAAAGGATCTGCAGCGGCAAAAAAGAACCTTGAAGCGCTTACCAAAGTGCTTTGATTAAATGTACACAGTAATTACAGCAGCCAGTGGCCAGTGCCAGTGAAGGCGCTGAGCACCGGTGCCAGCTCTATAGGGCGCGCGTGCCAGCCTCCCCGAGTCTAACAGAAGCAGATGCTGTCCATAAAAGAACTAATGGAGAGATGCCTGGCCGCTTGGCAGGAGGAAAACCATTATTTTCACTCAGTGATTATAACAGCCCACGCTTTTCCCCCCTTTGTTTTTTTTTTTCCTTTTCTTTATTATTATTTTTTTTTTTACGTAACACACACTTAAATACACAATCCGGGTTAAAAAGCTGTGATCTGGAACTTATTGTAATGAATACAAGGTTGTTTTCAGACCAGATCTGTACAGTGGAGTATGTTAATCAAGCCTGACATTTCATAATTGTAAAGGCAGAGCCACTTGTACTTTGGTCTCGTATATTTCTTTTTATTTCATTTCATTTTACCACTTGTTTTATTTTTTGCGTGAGGTACTTACAAAATTAAAAATGAATCTGTATATCACTGAGTAATGTATTTGCCTTTACAAATCACCAATTATGCCTACATAAATCTTGATTCCAAAACTTCATACACACGCTCATTTTTTTCTCTAAACAAACACGTTTACTCCTGCAGCGTGACAGTGTAATATTTAGCTGGCAGAGTTGTTTGATCACCGTTGGAGCATACGCCAAAATATTTGCACTTCTGATTGATGAAAGTCCTCCGGAAAACTGTCCCACAGCCTGTTGTCAAGCAGGAAAATAATTCACCGTCGCGACCGAGAACAACAACAACAACAACACGGACTAATGGCTGCCGCGGCTGTCGGGATTTAGAAAGTAGTATTGTTCACTTATCTTATTAATTTAAAGTAATCAGGGCGGTTCCTCTTGTATGCTCTCACAACCTTTGACCTGTGTTTCTAGGAATGGGCTGAGGATTGTCTAATATCTGTGATGCTCGTAAGCAAAAGTCTTGCCTGCATTCCGACATGGCTCTATTCCTACATGTCTCCATTCAATGACAAAAATATAATGGTTGCCATTCCGACACATAATGCTTGTAGGAATGGTGCTACCTCTTCTGTCGGAGTGGCGACATGTTTTCAAATAATATAAGTACTGCTACTCCGACAATTGGACGTCAATGTAGGAGTGGCGGGATGTCGGAATAGAGCGGTGTAACCCTTGGGGACCGGCGCATACAGTACCAGCATACAGAGCTGGTGACTAAATAATAAAATACTAACTACATTTCATCCATAAAATAATTATGTTATTGTTTTTTTCCCGGCTCCATAAAAGTATAACGGCTTTAGACAACGTTCCGTCCGCACTGCGGCGATATACAGTAGATGTCCCTTTCAAAGCATTAAAACAAAGCAAACAAATAAACAAAAAAAATCTGTTAACCCACAGCCATCTGACTCAAAGGCACACACGACATCAACAACAACACAGCAGATGGCAAAAGACGCCGCATATTATCCTGCACTGCCAAATGCTGCAGCACTGCCAAAAACCAAACGGACATAAATATTTCAGAAGATAAAACACAAAGGAACACGTTGAATCTGTAGGCGATGCGTTGTTTTTTTTGTCAGACGCAAGATAAACACACGTTCGCGCTGTCCAAATGTCTGGCCGTTTTGCGTTTTCAAGGGAGCGTTTTAGAAGACTTCCCTCTGATTTACAATAGCATAACATATGCTGCTTTGTGGAGCCGTCTGGTGATTCAAAATGGCAGCGGGAATAGTTAATGGTGTTTTGGCTTCTCGTTTTTGCGTGCATGGCCAACAAACGGACCTGAACCAACTATATTAGAAAATATACCTTGTGTAAAGCTAATATTAGCACAGTGGGGAGTGCTTCATTCCGCGTAGCTCAGTTGGTAGAGCTCTCAGCTTCCTGAAGCTTGTGTCTGAAATTGTCCGCTGTCTGTGAGATTTTGAGGGGAGGGGTTTGGTTCATACCAAACAAACCAGAGGTTGTTGTCAATCGTGTTGCTAAGGGGCTAGCCTGTTTGCCAAACACACATACACAGCCAACGAGCGCTACTAGCATGTGAACAAAAGCAGTAAAATATGTCGGGTGATGACGTTTATACAACCCGACTATTTATCATAGGACAGTTTAATGGACAGATTGATACGTCCGCGATTCACCGCAGTTGCAGCCGCTATGTTTATTGTTTGACGCTGCAACTGTTGCACCGTTGAGGGATGGGGGCTAGTTATTCCCCCTTTAAATGTTGATACAGCAAAATGATATAATTTCAAGGGGAGAAACATACAGCAACGTATGGCTGCTCTAAGGTTCCAGGCCCTTTGTATTGTCTTTTCATGTGTTACGGCTGATCATATCAGCTCATAGTAGCACCAGGGTGTGCGGTTAGTAATGTGTGCTCTATACTCTCCCCTAACGTGCAACCTCTGATGAGATCTCACAGTGAACAACTCAACCGGAGCGCTGACTTTTTCCCTGCGGCCTGACAGAGCACTTTCTGTCCACGATTCATAAGTCAAACCAAGACTAAACTAAAGCAAAGTGAATTCATCAGCAGGCCTTAATGTGGAGGAGCTGAGGCTGAAGGGGAGAAGAAAAAAGACTTGAGAGAGAGAGAGAGAGAGAGAGAGAGAGAGAGAGAGAGAGAGAGAGAGAGAGAGAGAGAGAGAGAGAGAGAGAGAGAGAGAGAGAGAGAGAGAGAATGAGTGCTCCAATGCTTGGTTGGTTCTGGAGGCAGAATGCTCCATCTGTCTAGTCCTACTTTGTTTCTTAGATATGGCAAAGTAAAGGATGACTCGGGCATGGCTCTTTTTCCTGCGTACCACTTATTTAGTTTAGAAACTGTCTCAAAGCACGTTAAAGGGAGAACGGCATGCAACGATAAATTGCGGCACGCCTCTGTCTCTCTCTCTCTGTGTGTGTGTGTGTGTGTGTGTGTGTGTGTGTGTGTGTGTGTGTGTGTGTGTGTGTGTGTGTGTGTGTGTGTGTGTGTGTGTGTGTTTGTGAAACGTTTTCCCCACCAACTTTAAAGGGGAATTTTTTTCTGAGAGTGTACAAATGCCAATCCATTTGTACGCTCTCAGAAAAAAATAAGCGTTAAAGAAATCCATTAACATAAATTACATCCATTAACATTAAAATACATCTTGATGATGTCATCAAGATGTTTCACCATGTTAGTGGCTTTCTTCAGACCTCCATTTCTTGGGAACACAGAATGGGGAAACGTTTTTATCATGTCAACCCAGCACCTCTAGGCTATACTAATGACATATTAGAATGTTGAAAATGGGTGGAGTTCCCCTTTAAATCCAATCACAGGTGTGCCTCCACACCCCCCTGCAGGGAGTGCAGTGCCTGTGTGTGCAAGTCTGAGGGACACACGGTTGTTCAGAAACACCACAAAAAAGGTGTGGCCAGGCCAGGCTCTGGTCAGTGGACATAATCATTTACCTGTGCAATTGTCCAGCCTCAGCCAATTGATTGCCAACCCCACACCTGCCAATTGATTCCTTAACCAGTCCAATTTTAGATGTATCACTGAACATCCCTGCTATTGAACAAACACACAACTAAATGGAAGTAAATTGATAAAAAAACAAAACAAATGTAATTTGTATTGCCGACCTATTTCTAAAATATTGCTGCAACCTTCATTTTTGAACTCAATTATCAGACGGAATTATGTTCTGTGTGTCCATATCACTATGCCCAAAAAGTAGTTCCATGTGATAGGGGGGTAAAAACATGAACAAAGGATGTGCTAATGTTGTGTGTTAGTTTTGTACATTAATTCAGTTCTACTGTGTGGATACAGTGACCTCCTCAAAATGACCGGAACTACTCAATATTCACCAAAACCGGAGCAGAACTCCCACTCCCACGGGACTCTGCACATCAATTAATACAGTTGGCATATTAATGGCAAGCATTTCATACAACTTAAGCTCCAAACATTAAGCGACAAAGCATTAAGCCACGAGAGAAAGTTGAGCTGGCTTCAACTTCAAACCCCACAGCGGGACTATTTTCCTTTCCTCCCAACTCACCTGCTCTCTCCACCGCACGATTCCCGGCGAAAGGGAACTATAGGCTCCGCCATCGGCCCTGTTGTTGTTTTGAACCCACGCCTTTATGTTTTCCTTTATGTTGTTGTTGCTCACCGGACGCTTAACGCTTAACGCCATCGCACCAACGCGGGTCTGCACAAACACAGCGGCAGGGTTCGTTCGTTCGTCCTCGGTAACAGGTGTGTGTGTGCATGTTTGTGTGTGCGTGTGTGTGTGTGTACAATGCATTACTGAGTCTCTGGAATGCCATGTGCTGTGCAGAGAATGTCAAGACCCACGCTAAAGAGATGGAAAAGAGAGATAAAGATGCAACGTCAATGATGTGCATTGTTTGTCACAATGACAGCACTGTCCACACTGCCCGGTGTGTAGCGTCAATCACTGCCTTGCAAACATAGGAGGAAGCATAATTATGTACTGTACTGTATATATGCCCTGTGCTTTACAGCAGTGTTTTTTCAACCAGTGGTTCCGGGGACCACCAATGGTCCTTGGGAGAGTGTTCCAGTTGGTCCCCCCCAGCTAAGTTGATGGGTCAAATGTAGCCTCGACACCTAGGCTATAATTTCTGAAGCTGCACCCATACCATCTTCCATTACAGGACTTGTATTAGGCAAGTAAAGCATCAATAATAACATCAGTTGTTGTTGAAGTTGCAACAGACACGCAGCATGCATGAAGCTAAAGGTCTGACTCAGAGAGTTTTCTGTTTTCAATGATGAAATGCTGTTGGTTTAGTGGTGACACAGCTGTAGTTAGTTAGTAGCAGTAGTAGTAGTAGTAGTGTTTCAAATCAGTAAAAGCACTTTAATTTGAAATATCTTGGGTTGTTTTGCATGCCATCATGTTTGGTGGGGCAGACCCCCCCTCCCCCCCCATGCCCACGTCTAGATCCGCCCCTGGTCCCCTCATTTCCAAATTGAGCCTCTGTTTGTCCCACATTGTCACTGAACACATTCTAATAGTTAGCTTCATGTAGTCACTTTTCCTGCTATAGATGAGTATTTCCCTGGTGCCACAGACCCTACAAGACCCTTGTAGATCTGCTATTTTCAGTAAAATGACTTCTGGTCTTTTATTTATACCGTATTTTAGTGTGTGTTCTCCGCCCTTCTACAGGAAGTAGCAGATAAATGATCACTCTATGTTTGGTTGTGTTTGTGGGACGGGTATTGCGGTCTTAACCCTGCACGACCCTGATGAATTTATACTAACAAAAAAAAAAAGAGAGATTACAACCTTATACTACTTTGTACTAATAGGTCTTAGGGGGAAAAACACGTTTCATGCAAATGGTACGTAAGCCCTACCAACAGTCATTAAGACTTGTGAATCCCTTGACTCCTTCAAAACCGCTCTCAAGGGGCACATACAGATGGTTGCAATTCGAAACTGGTCTCTGTAAAACAAAATTGTATATAAAATCCCCCCACCCACCAACCCTCTCCTCTTTGTACATTTCTCTTTTCCCTTTTTACCTCCACTATGATTTTACCTCCATGATTTGCTGCTTCTGACTTTACTGAAGTAGTTTTTTGTATGTATTTGAATGCCTTAATGAAATGAACAAGTTGGCCACTATTGTAAACACAGTGTATGCTTAACTAGTGTGTCCAATCAGCTTTGTCAGATTTGATGTAGTTGTACTTGAATTGTACTGTAATTCTCCAAGCTGTTATCAGTTTTGTTGCAGTGTGTACTTGACTTGTACTGTAACTCTCATCTGTCAATAAAAAAATCATTCATTCATTCAACCACCGGGTTTAAGACATTAGTACACAAATAACAAATAAAATGAAGGAAAATGAAGGAAAAACAACGCTTAGAATGAGTAGACATGGCAACACTGGAAATGGAGTTCAATGAGGGCATTCGGTATAACACCGACATAATTTGACAATCTCGTATCAGTGTGAGTGACTATTAAAAGTTCTTCCAAACTCCAGTTTGTACTACAAAAGTCACAAACCAGTTAGTGGCAAATTTCACCGAGAGAGACAGAGAGAGAAGAAATGCTTGTTTTTTTTTTTCTTTTCTTTTTTCTTTTTAATTGGGATGAAGAAGTCCAAATGCAAAGTAGTCTCATTACGCGAAAACAACACCTTTTGGCTGTTAATCTTTGGTGGCCTTTGTCAGATATAATTATACATCATTAAGCAAACAAAGGCAAAAACAAACCTGTTGGCCTATGCCTTCAGTGACAGCCGGCACTTTCACATGTATTATATATAGTCAATGTCAAAGAACACTGCAGTGAGTGGTGGCAAAAAGTAGATGAATGTTCTGTTGAGTCCTGTATTAAAATTGTTCCGTTAAAAGTTCACAGTGTGAGCTTGCAGAAGAAGTAAAGTGTACAAGGATTTCAGTTGAGGAAGAGTAAAGTTACACTTTTATTTTCCTCATTAATATTTGAAAGATCGACAAACTTACTGTAAGTAATGTAAATAGTGCTAATTCTGATGAAAGTTCAAAATGTATGAAAAACGTTTGAAATATTTTAGACCTCAATCCTTTGAGCGTTTTTTTTTTTTTTTTTTTTTTTTGCTACACGATTCTCGTCTGTCAGCACTGAGTGGAACCGTGGAATCGCTGTGATAATGCGGGCGTTTATCCAGGGCCGGATTTAGCCAGCCCTACTAGGGTGGGCACGAAGAATGGCAGGGTGGGCAACTCCAAAGTTTTTCATATGTAGCAGTGGTTTTCAATCTTTTTGGGTGGGCAGGATGCACGTTTGGGTGGGCCCGGCTCAACCCTTGCCCCCCTCTAGATCCGGCCCTGTGTTTATCACTCACCGTCTGAAAAGCCTCTAATACATAACTAATAATTGACAGAAATAGTACCTAACGAGACTGCCTTTATTTATCGTCTGGGCTAGGAGGTCCGTTGTTGTGACATATGTGACCGCTCACATGACTAGAACGCTGGCTTCTGATTGGAGCATTCTTTCAAGCTATGTAATAATGCCAGCAAATAACTTCCATCAACATTTTGTCCCGTTAGTATTTTGTATTTTGTTTTATTCACCGCCAACTCTGGTGCAGGAGGTCAAGGCTACTGTTGTTTTGCATTTGTCATTATTATTTTTTATGATCTATTGTTGTTGCTGTTGCTGTGATTCAACCTTTTGACATTTTCATTTTCACTTAAAATGTAATTAGTGTTGCTATGTTGTTGTTGTTTTGACGTTAGTGATGAGGTTGGTGTCGGGGAGGAGATTCAGAAATGTCTAATTTGTCTTGTATTCACACAAATACAGTTGGCACAGAAAAAAAAAAGAATAGGACTCTTTTCAGACAAAATTGCAATTTTGTCTGAAAGAAGAATTATCAGGCGGAACACAAACACAGTCTCTCTCTCTCTCTCTCTCTCTCTCTCTCTAGGCCGAATCACAGTCCAAATAGGGATGATCTTTAAGTAATCTCCAGCCGATCTTCTCGATCTACTGCATGTAGTCTAGGAACCGACTGGCACAATTGCATTGATAAGACAAAACCCTGTAAGTCCTCGATCAGACTGGGTAGTTGGCCGCATTCTTTTAAGCCCTGTGTCAGCATGACAACATGCTCACGGTTATGTTATGAGGTGGCTGGTCGTTTTAGTAGATGCTGACCAAAACGGCCGGAATAAAGTCACCAAATGTTTTTTGAATGGGTGTCAATGACATTTCCGGCTTGTTCCGGTCTACATTTTTGGCAGTGACAGAGTTCTCTTGCAAGCAGGCCACTGCTGAAAATGCAGACCACAGCCATTCTGAAGTGACCATTGAAACCCATAAAAAAAGCAGGATGTGATGTCATAGCTCGTCGAGCGAGGAGCGCGGAGCTGCCCAAATGAAAATGAGCGCGGAGCGGGAGCGGTCTGGGAGGGGGTCCACGTGAGCGGATTGCGAGCGGGACCAAATACGTCGAGAGCGATGAGCGGAATTCTCGGCCGCTCCGCTCACGAACTCTGGGAGGAACGTCCCCAGACTACGTTAGCAGAAGGAGTCACAGCATCATGCAGGCCTTCATCAGTCCAAACACATCCCTGCCTGCCAGTCTATGCAGGCGCATACACGGCTCCCAACGGAGACCCCAGGCATTTACTCTCAATACCCTGTACTCAAATGCTATGTGGAGGTACTTTCTCTCTCGGTTTATGCGTGATGGCTGTGTCTCGGCGGAGTCGTCCTCCTCATTGAGGACAGGTGGCTGTGCTGCTGGCAGAGCTGTCCATAATCACAGTCTAGACCGCTCCCCAGGGTCTTATTGCTTTTATGCAAATGGTAGAAACAGCAGTGAGGAGAGCAGGAAGACGATCCCAAACCACGGAGAGAGAGACGGCAAAACCCAGCGGTGACCCAGACGGTCACTCACTGGTCACCCCAGAGACCATGGTACGAGACCATGAAAACTTAGCTAGGAGAAGAAAATGCATGATGGAAATGGAGAGAAAGTATAACTCCTGTCACTGCCTCGCTCTCTTAAATCTTTTATTGCAGCTAACAGTTATCATATATAAAGTTCCCAGTGCCAACGTACATGTTCACTTAAAAAAAAGTTTTAGCTATTTTCTTATAATATACATTAAGTAAAGCGAATTTTATACTAAGTCATTATTCACTAAAGTGAAGAAAGGACTGTTGATGCGTTGACATTTCCTAAGATGCCATAATCTTGGCAATTTAATGGTGAACATGCAATCTGCCGTGAATGGAGCTAGCAGGCCAGAGTGGTTCCCTCCTAGTAAGGAGGAATTTGAATTCCGCCTTACTAGGCGTCACGTGTCAGGGGTTGACACTAAGGTCTCCGAGGCACTTGCCCATCGGGCAAGTGAAAGTCAGGTTCTACTTGCCCTCAGGTCATGGTCACTTGCCCCCCAAAAATATATTGTAAATTTTGCATTTAAGTTTACTTCCTACTTGGGTGCTTTAAACCAGGGGTTTTCAACAGGATGGTCCCTGAGAGGGTTCCAGGTGGTCCCCAGTTAAGTTGGTTAACCAGATGTAACTCTTGAGAACGTAAAAATGAAACCAAATGGACCCTTGCGGGTCCATTTGGTTTCATTTTTACACTCTCAAGAGTTAAAATCCATCATCTTAATTAGCCCAGGTCTACACAACTAAAGAATGTAGAAGATTAATGGTCATTTTGATGTGTGTTAATTTGCCTGTTTTGTTTCCCAAATCCAGCCTGGAATTGTGGATATCTAGAAAGCAGGGAAAGACACAGAGGCAGTGTGCAATGACTTTCTTCAAGACAAATGTATCTTGTATTGTGTTATAGTGCGCTAAGTTGCACACTTGCCCGATCGGGGAACCAGGTAGCAGCCTTCACTTGCCCCACCATTTTTTTTACTTGCCCCGGGCAACAGGCAAGGGTTAATGTCAAGCCCTGCATGTGCTTTTCAGCCATAGCATTGAGTCAACAGGAGTGTCGCTACTCTCTCTCATTATAGATACTCTTAGTGAGGTTTGTCCATTTCCGAGAGAAACGTCTTTCAAAATAAGACATATATTGTTGAAGTTGAATGGTGGTTGCTTTTGAGTCCACATTCAGCCACTACTGCCACTAGATGGCAGAGTTAGTGGCGAATGCTGCTTTAGACAGTGGGAAGGAGACACTATGAATGAAGTGTGATGGGTACCTTTCACCTTTGAATCGATACGATACGATACTCAATACCTGGGAATCGATACGATACCAGAAACGATACCTATTTCGATACTTTTTTAATTAAATATTATATATTTTACACACCATAGCAATGGTTTGGTTGAATCATATCTTAAATTATATAATGTATGATGACTATCTTTATGGTGACCGAGATGCATTTTCACTACTGAACTCTTCTAAGCAAAGTAGGCTATAAATCACACAGGCAAAAAGTAGCCTTCCATGAGGTGGCATTATTATTATAATAATTATTATTATTAGTCTTTCTTGAGTGCATTTTAGTTTATGCTGTATAGCCTACTATAGTTTCAGTTAACTCAATGAATAAGTAGCTATAATGCAAACTGCATTGGAGGGAGTGAAATTTCAGGGTGAAATGTAGAAAAGGGGGCATCTATGACAATAATCAAGAGCATTATTATGCATGTCACAGGAATCAAGGTAGATTGCTCCCAATATGTTTTGGTGTGGAATTCTCCTTTAACCACTGTGGAAAGTCCCCACTAATTAATGCACCTGCTGCACGAAGACACTGACAGAAAGAATGCGCTCCATATTTCCATAGAGTTCCATGTTATATTTTTGAGATTTGAAAAGGCCATGTTGACTCTTTTTCCAACCTTTTTTAAAAAAAATCAGGACTTCCCAAGAAACCATTTGAGGTAAGATTTCATTTACTGTATCATACATACTGTTGTCACCATTCCCCAGTGAACTATAGCCTTTTCAAATCTCAAAACTTAAATACGGAGATGGCATTCTTTAACATTGAAGTCAAGCGGCCCAGCGGTAACACCACAACTGGACCCCCGCACGCCCAGGACACATACACACACGCTGAATTGCACGACATTACCATTTTCTGTGTGCTGATCTGCGCAGTGGGCGCAATACTTATAGATCCATGCAATGACAAGTGACGGAATAGCGGATTTCTTTTCTTTTTTTGCTTCGCTATGCCGCCCGCTCTCTCTCTCTCTCTCTCTCTGTCTCTCTCTCTCTCTCTCTCTCTCTCTCTCTCTGTGCGCAGCGCACACACACAGCCTACAGCAGAACATTTCCATGCAGAGTGGAACTTTTTGCAAAGCACTAAATGTTAGTCTAGTTTAGTCAACAAAAACCACGCGGTCTTTGTAATTAGTCAACCAGCTGTTCTATCTTGTCAGCGTCAGTCTTTCTGCTCGCTCTTTGCTGTGCAGCGGCACAGAATGACAAAGTATCGAAACGAGGCACCGTTCATTTTGAAGTGAATCGATCCCACTAGGTACCGCTATGTCCCAATCGGTACCAGTATCGGTATCGCTCACGGTACCCAAGCCTACTCAGCAGATGGGAATTTATACTACAGGACTAGCCTCGATCGAAAACTTCTGCCCCAAAACCATTGACGGAAGTCGGGACTTCAGGAAGTCGGGACTTCAGGAAGTCGGGACTTCAGGAAGTCGGGACTTCAGGAAGTTGCGGTTAGTTAACTTCCGCCGGAAGTTCCCATTAGTCACGATGCGGTGCCCCCGAAAATGAATACCCCACGGAAACATTTTATTTCTCCCTTTGTGCTCGCAAAACAGATGTAAATGTTTAAAAGATGAAATCGTACTATAGTGCGCACTTTGCACACTTATATAACTGCTTTGTTCATTAGAATCGTTTTTTTTCTGAAAATAAGATTAACAAGTCAAGTCGCTAGTGAGGACTGAACAGGGTTGTTTCTCTGGGGACTGTAAATACAGTCACTTCCACAACTAACATTCTCAGTCTCAAAAGTGCGCAAGTCTATCAGGGTGCTACAGGACAGGACAGAGAGATAGAGACCAAAACCTGGATATTCTATCACATAACCTATGCTTTTTCAACAACATCACAAACCATTCATATATTGATCGATCGATCGATCAATCAGTTCAATCAGCTCATCAACTACGAAACACATACAATAAGCGTTACATTTTTGTGTGCCAATTAAGTGTACTCCATTCATTGCTACACCCATTTTTTTGCTTTTACTTTATCTAATAACAACCTGAAACATGAACCGTGGTTGAAAAAAAATAATAATAAAGCTGTCCTTTAAATTCTCTGTAGCCTATACAGTATATGTACTGTACAGTAAAGCACTTTTCTGCAAAGAGTGCAATACATAGGTAACATTAACTTGACTTATTTACCGACACTCTCTGAGCCACAAGCACCAGTTAATTGTTTTATTTTATCGTACCTTCCAGGACTTCTAACAGAGCATATTCTGGTGTTGCTACTTTCTTTCAGGAGTACTTCCCCCTCCACAGTGCCATTTCTTTTTAATATAAAGCCAATTAGTACTTGTCCTCTTGAGATCTCTAAGCCCAATTATGAGTGAGGCTGCTGTTTTGTTCTCCCTGTGCAGTGCCCCCCCTCCTCCCCAGGGGCGGATCTAGGCATAGACATGGGGGGGCAATGCCCCCCTAAATACCCAGTCTCCCCCCCCCCAAACACGATGCCATGCAAAACAACCCAAGATGTTTCAAATTAAAGTCCTTATATTTAAAATGATGTGAAACACTACTACTGCTACTAACTAACTACAGCTGTGTCACCACTAAACCAAAAGCATTTCACCATTGAAAACAGAAAACTCTCTGAGTCAGACCTTTAGCTTTATGCATGCTGCGTATCTGTTGCAATTTCAACAACAACTGATGTTATTATTACTGGTGCTTTACTTGACTAATAAAAGTCCTGTAACCGAAAATGGTATGGGTGCGGCACTTCGCGCCATTTTCTCTTGCCCCTCCAACATGTTCTCTTGCCCCCCCCCCCCCCCCCCCCAATGGGACATGTTACATCCGCCCCTGCTCCTCCCCTCGTCCTACATAATAGATTTCCTGTCCAGCGGGAGGCGGGAGCGCGCACGCAGCCAGCTAAACACTACGGGACGCTCACAGCTTCTTTTTACACGTCGCAATAATAACGAGCCAAACGACTCCACTTCTCCCTGCTGCGAAACTCAAGTTCAAGCCGTTTTTTAATCCACCCAAAAACAGCTTCCCCCACCTCAAAAAAGAGAAAGAAAAACAAAGGAGAGAGGCAATTAATTTTAAACTATAAAAGAGGATGAAACACGTGTAGGAGGTCTACAACCATTTGACATGTTTCTGTCAGAGTGAGGTGTGTGTGTGTGTGTGTGTGTGTGTGTGTGTGTGTGTGTGTGTGTGTGTGTGTGTGTGTGTGTGTGTGTGTGTGTGTGTGTGTGTGTGTGTGTGTGTGCGCGCGCGTGCGCGTGTTTGCGTGCGTGTGTGTGTGTGTGTTACCAAGACATTTCTTCACCAATGTGTTTCTAACGGGGTGTAATAACGAGTACTAATATGCTAAAATTCAACTCCTGGTTTGAATTTTGTTGAAATGAGGTGTGAAACCTCATTAAAAAACAGATCTGGGTACTACTCACTAACCATTATAAAGCAGGGCTGAAAATGGACATAGCACTTGCCCAAATGTGCACATTTATGATGAAGAGGTGTCTATAGCCCAAGGAGTTGGTTTCAGACTAATCTACTGAACTAATGCTTGGAATGGTTTCAGCATTATGAAAACCCCCTAGTTAGACATATCACATTTTACATATTCCCCTTCCTCCATTCTAACTCTCAAGAGTTAAAATATTCATCATCTGAATTAGTCCAGACCAGTGGTTTTAAACCTTTTTCATCTCAGGGACCACCATTTATTCAGGATTTGAGCCACGGACCACCATTTGAGGATGTTTTAGCCCCACAGACCCCAAATCTAAAGATTTATTTTGCTTTTGTCCACAATTCCAGGCTGGATTTGGGAAACAAAACAAGCATTCCAGAATGGCCAATTCAGATGATGAATATTTTAACTCTTGAGAGTGTAAAAATGAAACCAAATGAACCCGTTGCGGGTTCATTTGGTTTCATTTTTACACTCTCAAGAGTTACATCTGGTTAACCAACTTAGCTGAGGACCAGCTGGAACCCTCTCAAGGACCACTGGTGGTCCCCGGACCACTGGTTGAAAACCCCTGCGGTCTACACAACTACAGAATGTAGATGGTCATTTTGATCTGTATGTTTGGCTGTTTGGTTTTCTCTGAAATCCAGCCTGGTATTGGGGACAAAAGCAAAATAAATCTTTATAGTTTTGGGGTCTGTGGGGCTAAAATGTCCTCAAATGGTGGTCCGTGGCTCAAATGCTCAATAAACAGTGTGGCCTGTTATGAAAAAAGTTGAAAACCACTGGGTTAGATCAAATCAACCAATCAAATAAATCCTTTACTTGGTAAACACCATACGGGTAATCTAAGGTAGCCTGCTACTGTTTATTGACACACTGCACTCTGACAAAGTGCTATTCATTCAAGATAAAACGCAAAAACAAAAACAAAAACAACCTTGAGATACATGTGAGGTTTGTGCCTGACAGCAACAATATCCATGCATTATATGAAGTGTAGTAAATCGGTCTCATTTAATTCAACGACGTTAAATTTCATTTCCTCTATTGACCGGTCTGTTATCGCGCTTATCGATCGCACTACACCGCAGG
This sequence comes from Benthosema pterotum, assembly GCA_039105355.1. Classification (NCBI taxonomy): domain Eukaryota; kingdom Metazoa; phylum Chordata; class Actinopteri; order Myctophiformes; family Myctophidae; genus Benthosema; species Benthosema pterotum. Next base: position 45,196,641 of record CM076975.1, on the reverse strand, counting down.
CGTCTGTTAACACCCACATAGCGAGTGTTGAGGAATAAAAAAGGCAGGCGTATCGATAAATAATGCTGCATTTATATAGCTGCTTTATTCAAGGCGCTTTATAGAGATTGTGTACTGCATTCACCCATTCACCCAAGCTTGATTTTTTTTTCTTACTCCAGCTCTGGGCAAACTGGGGGAAAACCCCGCCCCCGATGCTCGGAACCCAATGAAAACTCTGCAAACCAGCAGGGGGTTTTGGAAGGAGCGCTTGTTTTACCCTGCCGGCTACTTCTAGTTAGTAGGGCGGAGTGAAGCGTAGTTTTATGCTGAGTTCATGTACCATTTACCCTACCCTACTAGTAGTAGCCGGCAGGGTAAAACAAGCGCTCCTTCCCAAACCCCCTGCTGGTTTGCAGTGTTTTCATTGGGTTCCGAGCATCGGGGGCGGGGTTTTCCCCCGGTTTGCCCAGAGCTGGAGTGGGAAAAAAAAAAATCAAGCTTCACCCACACACAAGGGGACATGGTGGCACAGTGGTTAGTGCTGTCGCCTCACAGCTAGAAGGTCCTGGGTTCGATTCCCACCAGGGATGCCGCTGTGGGTGCTGGCGGCGTGTCTGCTTCTCCGCGTCATCAGTGCCCATACCCGAGGCGGGGTTGGCGAAAGGGCCTTTCTGTGTGGAGTTTGCATGTTCTCCCCGTGTCCCCTAGGGTAGATACCCTCACAAAAACATGCAGTAATCCTGGACTCTAAACTGCCTCCCCCTGGCCAGCCGGGGCGCCTGATTGGAATAACGTGTTCCTTCCACACGCTACGTCCAACCAGGGAAACTGTCAGGTGAAAAGAAGGCAGCTTGGACTCCTCATGCATTGAAGGAAGCATGAGGCCAGTCCGCTGCCTCCTCAGGTTGGCGGAGGATGTGTAGAGCCCAGAATCACATTAGGAATTGGCACCGGGTGAAAAAAATGGGTTACAAAAATCGTGGGATAAAAATATATTTAAAAACAGCTTCACCCACACATTCACCCAACTGATGCCAGAGGAAATCATGCAAGGCAAACACAGCAGCAACGCGGCAGCAGGATTTGTGCATTATTGTGACAAACGATTGGCCGATGACATGCAATCACCCTATGAACTGTAATCTGAAAGTCAAAGTCAAAAGTCAAAGTCGCATGATTTGTCACTACGTTACCGCAGCGAAATTGGACCTCCGCTTTTAACCCATCACTTGGAGTGGTGAGCTCCAAGGAGCGGTGAGCTGCGGCTTGCCGCGCTCGGGAATCATTAGCTGATTTTGACCCCCAATCCATCCCTTTGATGCTGAGTGCCAAGCAGGGAGGCATTGGGTCCCATTTTTTAGAGTCTTTGGTATGACCCGACCGGGAATCGAACCCCGGCCTCCCAGTTCCAGGGCGGACACTCTAACTCTAACACTCTAACACTCTAACCACAAGGCCACTGTTCTGATAGACCGTGTCCATATAAACAGCTGCTACATTTAAACGGAACTTTTTTTCCCATCAAGAATAGGAAAAAAATGCTCCATTTCTCCCAATGGAACTGAAAATAATTGCTGCTATTCATTAAAAAAAAGGAAGGGAGAGATCCAGTAGCAAACAATGAGCATGCAGGTTGCAAACCAGGTTGTAGCCTAACTTCTGGTTGTGAATAGTTGCTGGTCGCGATCTTTTCGAAACCTGATTACAACCAATCTCTCCTATACCCTGCTATACAGTAGGTTCCGTACAATGCAATGTGACATAATTGCGACGTCTGTCGCAATTATGTATAATTCCGACATATATTGTATAATTCAGACATAATTCCGTCTGTAGGGCCAAGGGCCGGGGGTAGTAAAGCGGCCAACGGTCATTTAACAGCCGTCGCGACCAACGGTAGAGGAAATCAGTCAGGAAATGATTTCGCTGTCTCTCCAATATTCAATTCAACGCTAACTCTGGGGTTCGAATCCAGCCACTCCACCCTTGAGTCACCACGGTCATTTCCAACAGTTATTTTGGGGCGTACCTATTTTGGCCAGAGGCAGGGTGGGGGGGAAAAAGGCTCCAGCTCATAAAAACACTGGGAATGAACGTTTCGGTTCAGTAAGCAGAAGGTTTTTGAAGTGGTCCTCAGAGTGAGGTCCACCGGTCTTCTTTTTTTGTGGGTGGGAGGGAGGGAGGGGGGACAGTTTCCAAACTCTCCGAGTTATGGGGGTCCCTGACACTCTTTATAAAACGCCTGAGAGCAAAGTTCTTATGCTGTGCAAGTGCTGAATTGGCAAAGGTACAAGTTGGAGTGGAGAAACTATTTAACATGGAAGTCTCTACATTTCGGTGTACAGTGTGTCGTCGCCGCGGCAATTATGAGCAGAACTGGGAGGCGCAGAGCGACCGGAGGTACAACACACAGAGACAGAGGGAAGGGGAAGGCTATTAGGGCAGTTAGAGTGACCATATTTACAGCAAACACTGCTGCCCTGCAGGTGGCCAAGCCTTGGCAGAGCAGCGCTTACAAAAAATAATAATAATAATAAAAATGCCTGAGTTGTGTATACTGCAAGAACCTTGTGGTAGTAGTAGTTGTTGTCAACGATTTTAGTAATTGATTAATCGGATTGGCAACTAATTAGGAGTTTTTTTTTTTTTTTTTTTTTTTTGCAATTTATAAGAGTGTTTTCCCACTTCCCACAGAGAGCAAGTTTCCCCGAAACCTCCATAAGATACCCTTAAAAGGATCCCTGTCTAATAAGATAAACATTGCTTAAAACATTATACTTTCCCTATATAACTAAAATAAACAAATAACACCAATGGCATCTTATTTCTTTCATGAATAGAGAATATTTCACTCCACAGGAACTGCTCCTGGCGCAGGATGATGATGTCACGTGTGATCTAGCTCTATGTAATATATGGATGAACATGCTCTGTGACATCATCATCCTGCAACCGGAGGATTGCAGGATGATCTTTCACTCCTATTGAGTGAAAGATTCTCCTAAAGTATTGAAGGTGTTTTTTATCTGCATGTTTTAGTTATAGAAGGCAAGTATAGTGTTTTAAGGCATATTTGTGTCATTAGTCAGGGATCCTTTTAACAATACTAAAGATATCTTAATTACGTCAACAGTACGCCATCGCCTATACCAGCCAATCGGAGTCCCTGAGAGACGTTTGACGAACCAAGCACAGTACTTGCGTTCGCTCTGCAGGAATAAACAGTCAAAGATGCATTTACTGTATATGGTGGTTAAGATAGTGCAATACATTCACCAATTCACACACACCTCCATACACCGCTTGCAGAGGAAATGATGCAAGGCACAACCAGCATATCAGGAGCAATGTAGGGTATAGAGCCTTGAACTGTCCAAAAAAATAAATGTTATTAATTGGTAACACCTAAAGGTAGTAGACTAAACTGTTAGGGAGAATACATGTAAAAAGATATAACAAGTCATTACATGTTTGGTTTGGTTGCATACTGAAAATAGCTGATCTAGACCATGCCCACGTAAACAGAGCTGCTACATTTGAGCAGACCTTGATTTGTTTTTCTGCATAATCTTGAGGAAGAATGGGGGATCTCTTTGCCCTGTTATAGCGTGTATAAAACAATGCAAGGTGACATAACTCTGTTTATAAAGCTGAATTGAATTGATCTACAAGCACATCCAGTGTTAGCAGGTGAAAGATTTCAGATGACTAAAATATGTGCAAAAGATGCTCCAGTATATTCAAAAGACTAAAACTAAACCAGCGCTGCATTCCACCATGGGCCCTTGACTGGCCTGAAGGCCAACAGGACAGAGCGTTGCAGACCACATGTTTCATATAAGATAAAAGTATGCACTTCAGCAGTGTTTGGCTGAGTCTGCAAGCTGTCAGTGTGGACTGCTGGCTGGACATACAGTCCAGCCATGTGCAATGTGCTTCACAGATCAGAAACCACTGGCCCTGCTTCAACTCAGGAGGAGGAACAGGAGGAGGTGGAGGAGGAACAGGAGGAGGTGGTGGAGGGGCAAAATGGTGACCTGCTCGCCGTTGCAGTTTATGTATTAGCACAGTTCAACCTATGGTGGAATTTAGGCCACATACTGTATATAAAGAATGAAAGATTTAAAGAAAATATTAATATTCAAAGTATTGTGTGAAGTATTTCAAAGATATCTCAAATTAAAGTGCTTATATTTAAAATGATTTTAAACACTACTACTACTACTACCGACTAACTACAGCTGTGGCACCACTAAACCAACAGCATTTCATCATTGAAAACAGAAAACTCTCTGAGTCAGACCTTTAGCTTTATGCATGCTGCGTGTCTGTTGCAACTTCAACAACTGATGTTGTTATTGATGCTTAACTTGCCTAGTAAAAGTCCTGTAACTGAAAATGGTATGGGCACGGGCAATGAAGTCGCAACAAGTGATGTTATTATTGATGCTTACTTGCCTAATTACTTGCCTATTGATGCTTACTTGCCTAATAAAAGTCCTGTAACTGAAAATGGTGTGGGTGCGATTTCATCGTGAAGCAACGCGGGCGATGAAGCCGCACCCATACCATTTCCGCCTGCCCCCAACCCCAATTGGAAAACGTTACATCCGGGAGTGATTGTATAAAACAGGGCATGTGGTTGTTATAATGATTGATAATCTCTTTCAGCAGTGTGACTGTAGTGGTTAACTGAGTTGTCGCCTACTGAAGCATTTTTTTTTCTGCCTGCAACAACATATTTTCAGATCGGGGTTATTTGGGTTCATGAAAACGCTTCTCTCTGAATGTTTGAATGGTCTAAACGGTAAATAAATGTGGTTAGTTAGTTTGCAGCACCACAGGCATTTATTTTGGTACGTCTCCATGACACCAGAAGCTCTCGGGGTTATTATCATCTCTTTTTTATAATTTGATTGATTCTTTTTTGTTGTTGCACCGCAAAACCATAATTTATTTATTTTTGCTATTTTATTCGTCCCATGTCTTTACTCATTTCAGCAATGTGAACACAACATGAGACAGAGGGGTGGTGGGGGTGAGAGAGGCGGAGAGAGAGTTAATGGGAAGAGAGAGAGGAAGGAAGATTTAGAGATATGCCTACTTGAGGGATAGCAGAGTCAGATTGACAGAGAGGGAAATGGAGACATGGAATGAGACAGAGAGATAAAGCCATGCAGACAGACAGAGAGAGAGAGAGAGCTGACGTTCTCCACGGGAGATGTTTTTTTGCAGTGGAGAAAATGACAGTCGCAACGACACTCTACGTCAGTAACATGCGCCGGCCCGGTGCCATTCCACAATTCCGAACTGCCATTGTTGCGCCCTCCCATTGTTCCGAATTTACGAGACGCAAAACCCTAGCCCCCTCCAACCGTAACCCTAATCCTAAACCCCCGACCCTCAACCAACTGCCCCCTCCAACCGTAACCCTAATCCTAAACCCCCGACCCTCAACCTAACCTCACAGACCTGGCGGTCTGTGAGGTGGTTGAGGGTCGGGGGTTTAGGATTAGGGTTACGGTTGGAGGGGGCTAGGGTTTTGCTACAAACATTGCTACACCCTTCTCTAAACCTACCCCTAACCCTAACCGCAAGCACGTCGCAGCTGATAGTGGATTTCCAGCGCATGTTCGGAGCGCTCAGTTTCTGACCCCTCAATGTCGCAACTCTTCTAATATGAGCCCAATGCGCAGCGCATGTTATTGACGTAGAGTGTCGTTGCATCATCATCTTGTCCAGTGCAAAAGAACTTGTCCAGTGCACTGAGAAAGCCGGCGAGAGAGAGAGGGTGAGACAGTTGCCTCGTTATCAGACTCGAGTACAGCTTCCTGAAGCTTGAGTCTGAAATTATCCACTGTTTGAGAGATGTCAAGGGGAGCACCGCAACGACCAATATTCATAGACCACAACCAGCATCTCACCCCTACTCCTCCCCTCTCCTGTTCTCCTCACGTTCATTGTGCCCCCCCCCACCCCCCCCCCCCCCCCCTCGTTTTTCACCATTTTTACTCCTATGATATAGTTCCTCCTAGAAAGGACCATTGGTAACCAAATTGACCCTTATAGATCTGTAACTCTGGAGAAAGAATTGCTATTTTGACCAACATTTTTGCCAGTTATTTCTCCTAAATTAGTCCGAGAGACTAAACTCAACATCAAATGGTGGTCCTCCGTGGGTAAAATGCAGAATAAATAGTAGGCCTGGGTATGAAAACCGCTCTTGCTCTAGCGCATTCTAGTGCATTTTGGAAGTGCCACTAGTGCATATTGGTTTTGGCAGTTGGCAACACTGAGAGTGGGCTGTGTCAATTGGTCTGGACGCAGGTGCGGCTGTAACATGTCCCAATTGGGGGGCAAGAGAAAATGGTATGGGTGCGGCTTCATCGCCCGTGTCGCTTCATGCCACGGGCGATGAAGCCGCCACCATACCATTTTCAGTTACAGGACTTATATTAGGCAAGTATAAGCATCGATAACCCCAGTTGCTGTTGAAGTTGCAGCAGACACGCAGCATGCATAAAGCTAAAGGTCTGACTCAGAGAGTTTTCTGTTTTCAATGATGAAATGCTGTTGGTTTAGTGGTGTCACAACTGCAGTTAAGTTAGTAGCAGTAGTAGTGTTTCAAATACAGTGTAAGCACTTTAATTTGAAATAGCTTGGGTTGTTTTGCATGCCATTGTGTTTGGTGGGGCAGTCTGAGCCTTGAACAGAGCACTTATATCTCTGGTGACAAAGGCAATGCAATGGAACAATCTGACCAGAGGGGCCAGTAATGTGCGGCAACATGGCGACGAAAACATAAAACTGTCTGACAAAAGCAGAGATATAAGTGCTCTGTTCAAGTTGCGAGTTGGATTTTCTCGGCCGTACATAATGTTAACCTAGTTATACGTGCGTAGGGTCCTTCACTGTTTGCATTACATGTGCATAAACAGGTAAGAATCGTGTGTTGTGGAAACCATGCGCCGTGTCTGAACGGCGATTTCGAAGCCTGACTTGTGACCTCATCTCGGAGCTACAGAGTGAGCGTAGAGTATTGAGGGAACGTATTGGGGCTAGGCCCAGTTGCCCACCCCTGCTGTAGAGGACATACAAGGTTTCTGGCTGACAGAGAGCATAGGTGGACAGAGATTCATAATGACTATGAGGATCACAGTTCATTATGTTTTTACTTGAATATTACAAGTTAAGAACAGCCTGTCTTGAATATTAAAAAGGTATAGTAAGTGATTTCACTTAATTCAAATATTGTCATTTTTTTCCTTCTTTTTTGGTTAATCCTCCCTACTATAGAGTGTGGTGACCATATAAGGAGTTCCTCCCTGTCCCCAGTGAGCCCCTGGGGTCGAAAAACCCTATTTTCATTTTGGGCTTTGGGATACAATCCTTTCATCCAATCAGGATGAGAGGGGCCTTCCTCCAATCAGGATTGAGTGGGGGTGGGCCTTGGTGTATGTTGTCGTTGGCATGTTGTACTTCTCCTTCTCCTTACTGTAGTGTGTGGACATCATGCCTTTAAGAGTCATGGACAATCTGTTAAAAGGATCCCTGGCTAATAAGACAAATATGCCTTAAAACACTATACTTGCCTTCTATAATTAAACATGCAGATAAAAACACCTTCAATAGTTTATTTCTTTCATAAATAGAGAATCTTTCACTCAATAGGAGGTGCTCCTGTCGCAGGATGATGATGTCACATGAGCATGTTCATCCATATATTCCATGGAGCTAGATCACACGTGACATCATCATCCTGCGCCAGGAGCAGTTCCTGTTGAGTGAAATATTCTCTATTTATGAAAGAAATAAGATGCCATTGGTGTTTTTATTTGTTTATGTTAGTTATATAGGGAAAGTAAATGTTTTAGGCGATTATCTTATTAGTCAGGGATCCTTTTAAGAACAGCCTGTTACAGCAACGGACTGTGGTAAGATTCAAGAAAGAAAACGTGTTAAACTCTGCCCCGAATTTGACCCTGAATATTTAAGAGTTAGCCACGGCTTTGTGCATTACACCCAGATGGCTGCATGTGTACACACACACACACACACACACACACACACACACACACACACACACACACACACACACACACACACACACACACACACACACACACACACACACACACACACACACAGACCAGTGTTCTGCTATACTGCGTGACCAACAACACCGCCACACACTCGCAAGCAGGAAATGACACAAGTTCGCAGCAGAGCAGCCCACCACAGGCTGCTACTGTTTTCCTTTCACATGAGTAGTGACAAACGCACGCGTTGTCGAATGGGTCAACAGGGGCGGATTGGCCATCTGGAGTACAGGGAGTTTTCCCGGTGGCCTGTGCCACCTAGTGGCCTGCTGGACAAGATCCAAAATGCACTAGTGGCACTTCCAAAATGCACTAGAATGTGCTAGATGCTCGCCTGGAACATACAGATCAAAAAGACCATTAATCCTCTACATTCTCTAGTTGTGTAGACTAAGTTGGGCTAATTCACATGATGAATATTTTAACTCTTGAGGGTGTAAACATGAAACCAAATGGACCCGCAAGGGTCCATTTGGTTTCATTTTTACGCTCTCAAAGAGTTACATCTGGTTAACCAGCTGCTCCCCCCAGGGTGGCCGGGCAAAGGCAAAATTGTCCCGGTGGGAAAATATGTGCCAATCCGCCCCTGTGGGTCAACATCAGGCCTGCTCAAGAGTGCAGTGCTAAACAGCATCCGAGTCTGGCGAACCGCACGTGCACATATATGTGTAAAAACACACGTTGTGGCACTGCTCCTTCTCAGCACGAAAAAGCAGTTCTACTTGAAAATGAACTAGAGGCGCATTTTATCGCTCCTTGTGTAAAAGCCCCTTAATGCTGTTGGTCACTGGGAGATGACCAGTATACAACCACAGTCTAATGCTGTTGGTCAGTGAGAACTGACCACAACAACCAACTGACCACCAATTTGAGGACATTTTAGCCCCACAGACCCCCAATACTAACGATTTCTTTTGCTTTTGTCCACTATTCCAGGCTGGATTTGGGAAACAAAACAGTCAAACATACAGATCAAAATGACCATTAATCTCCTACATTCTCTAGTTGTGTAGACTAAGTTGGGCTAATTCACATGATGAATATTTTAACTCTTGAGGGTGTAAACATGAAACCAAATGGACCCGCAATTGTCCATTTGGTTTCATGTTTACACTCTCAAAGAGTTACATCTAGTTAACCATCCATCCATCATTTAGCCTGCGGACCACCTGGAACCCTCTAAAGGACCACTGGTGGTCCCCGGACCACCAGTTGAAAACCACTGCGTTAAGTTCACTTGTATACTAATCGATACTGATAATTTTGTATAAGTTGCTTCCTTACATGTAGTATATCTCAGCTGAACTCCAATTCCTAGTACTACTCAGGGTGTTGCCAGTTCAAATGTGATTATTGTAGGCACTGGAGCATTTGAGGGAGAAAGCTACTTGCCCAAGGGCACCTCGGCAGTTAGACGTTTATTGAAGAATGAAGTTGGTGGGGGTGTTGGTGGGGGGTGCTCGTATTTTGGCAGACAGTCACTTAAAAGCTACTTAAAATAAATAGCTGCTGGTCGTTAAGCAGATGTGTGAATACACACCAGGCCAGACAAGGACTGTCTCCTTCATTTAAGTAAAAGAGATCAATACCGGCAATGTACAAATACTCTGTTAGAAAAGGTCAGGCAATCAGAGTTATTTACTCGAGTAAAAGTGCAAAACTACTGGATTGGAAAACTGCAGGCAGCACCGGAGGTAAGAGGTGAGGACGCTCCAAGCGAATGCAGCTCTAATTAATTATAATACATTATCACAGCTGGAACAGGATCGATACAGTACAGGGTTCTCTGTAATGGTCCCTTTGATGTAACCACGCCCTCTGGTGGCAGGTGGTGTTCACGCAGTGTGACTCACAGACAGACAGACAGACAGACATGGTTCTGCCTGGCTTCCATAGTTAGGGCTCACTGTGTTCGCAATTGTGCACAATGCCCCCAGAACAGTGCAAAAAAAAAAAAAAAATCGGCTATAGCTAATACACAATATCGGCCGATATACAGTATGAAAGACAGAAAAGCAAGGTGTGGACGCGATTTGGCGCCAGGCGTGGCTCCCACACCTACTTCATATTAAAGATCAATCTCTGATAAGTGCTGCACTTTTTTATTGCGCGGCCAACCAGCGCTACTTTAGCTGGCGACATATACAGTAACTCTCTGTCAGGCAGAGCATGGCCTGTCGGGTGCCATGAGTGACAGAAATGTTTTATAATTATTTTGGCGTATCGTCACAATATGTAATGCTACAGCCAGGCAGGGAGCCACTAGGGGTGTGTCAAGAGCCGCATAAGGCTCCAGAGCCGCAGGTTGCTGACTCCCACAGTGATACAAACACTCAAATCCCCAAAAAAACACAATATACTTTTGCCTAATAAAAACCTCTCTGACTGTATATCTGTGTAGGTCTACCTCTCTAGGGGTTGACAGTAAGGTCTCCGAGGCACTTGCCCATGGTTCCACTTGCCCTCAGGTCATGGTCACTTGCCCTCAGGTCATGTTCCAGGTGGTCCCCAGCTAAGTTGGTTAACCAGATGTAACTCTTGAGAACGTAAAAATGAAACCAAATGGACCCTTGCGGGTCCATTTGGTTTCATTTTTACACTCTCAAGAGTTAAAATTCATCATCTTAATTAGCCCAGGTCTACACTAGAAGATTAATGGTCATTTTGATGTGTTAATTTGCCCGTTTTGTTTCCCAAATCCAGCCTGGAATTGTGGATAGCTAGAAAGCAGGGAAAGACACAGAGGCAGAGTGCAATGACTGCCTTCAAGTCAAATTTATCTTGTGTTGTGTTATAGCGCACTATGTTGCACACTTGCCCGATCGGGCAACCAGGTAGCAGTCTTCACTTGCCCCACCATTTTTTTTTACTTGCCCCGGGCAAGCGGGCAAGTGTTAGTGTCAAGCCCTGCTCTCTCTCTCTCTGTGTTGACAGTGGCTGTATGCAGCAGGGCCAACATAGACCTCTGTCCACCTGTTCACACTCTCTCTCCCTCTGCCAAGAGACTAGAGGACACACAACAGCTGCTGGGCACACACACACAGACACACGCGCACGCGCACACGCACACGCACACGCACACACGCGCGCGCGCGCACGCACGCACGCACATGCACGCACACAAAGAGTTATATTAGGACTGGAAGCAGCAGCAGAGGAGAGTAGAGGCATAAATTCCTGTGCTGTCTCTCGCTCTCCCTCAATTCAATTCAATCTGTATTAGTAGGTGTGTGTGTGTGTGTGTGTGTGTGTGTGTGTGTGTGTGTGTGTGTGTGTGTGTGTGTGTGTGTGTGTGTGTGTGTGTGTGTGTGTCTTACTAATAAAATATCTCAGTCTACCTCTCCCTTATCACCTCTACTGTCTAAGTGTGTGTCTGCCTGTGCGCGCGCGCGCACGCACGCACGCACGTGCGCGCGCGCGCGCACACACACACACACACACACACACGCACACGCACACGCACACACACACACACACACACAGTTATTCTTGGGGACAGGACAGGGTGGTCCTCTCCTCTCATAAACCCCTTTGCGTCTCCAGTCTGGTGTCACAGTGAATTTGTCCCTGAAGCAACGACTGTGTTCGATATTCATAGGGTTGTTCCTCACTCTTATGGGGCTCCAAACTCCAGTGGAGTTTAATAGTGACCATTCCCATCAGTTCTCCCTATATGGGGAGCATGTGTCCGTCGGTAGAGGGCATAACATTATAGTATAAGATTAATTGATTAATTAGAAGGTATAAAATGGCAAACATTCTGGTGTCACACTGAATTCGTTCCTACAGTCTTGTGTCACAGTGAATTCAGTCCTACAGCCTGGTGTCACAGTGAATTCATTCCTGCAGTCTGGTGTCACAGTGAATTCAGTCCTACAGCCTGGTGTCACAGTGAATTCATTCCTGCAGTCTGGTGTCACAGTGAATTCAGTCCTACAGCCTGGTGTCACAGTGAATTCATTCCTGCAGTCTGGTGTCACAGTGAATTCAGTCCTACAGTCTGGTGTCACAGTGAATTCAGTCCTACAGTCTGGTGTCACAGTAAATTCAGTCCTACAGTCGGTGTTAGGGATGGCCAAATGGGAAGATTTTCTTAACCGATCGTCGTCAGACCTCTGCCGGTTAATAACCGTTAACCGATAAGGAAAATGTGCTATTTTAATCCAAACCCATTTAGGCCTGACCTAAGGTTTTTTGAAAAACTTGAAATATTTATATATCACACCAAAAAAAAAGTTAATTATGGATTACTGTACATACTGTACAGAATCCAAATATGGATTCCCGTCTTGAAAGGGTTAAAAAGGGCCAATTATACGCGGCTACAACCGCCTTTTCCCCCCCGAGTCCCTTTTCCATCTCAAGCACTAAGCAATAACAATGGCTGCATTAGTTCTATGGACATCGCGTCTTAGTTGTATAAGCTATGGACACGTTCTGTTACTGTATCAGAAACAAATCAAATTTCGGGGACGGAAATGAGCAACCAATTATCAAATGCGTGCGTGCGTTACAGCACAAACACTTTGTGTTCGCTGCTCGACGAGATCACTTGTAACACAGCGAGCGCCCTGTGCATGTGTTCTGAGAAAATCTGTTAGATTAGGCTACTGTTACTGTGTACCTTTTGCAGTATTTTATCAATTATATCCATCGTGCGCAGCGATGGTCGAGGGAGAGGAAAGAGTCCGTGATCGCCTTCTTTGCTTCTTTTCTTTTTTGGAGGGTCGTGTTTGCAGCGCCGGCTATAAAGCACAGGGCCAGTGGGGGAATGCCCCCCTAAACGCCCTTACTACAATGACGCTATAATGACGCTGCCTCATAAAGCCCCCCCCCCCCCCCCCCCCAATTGTGAAATGTTAGATCCGGGCAAAAAAAAAAAACATCTTCAAGTATGAACGCACGCGCCGCTCCAAAGACCCTTACTTTCGCATTACTCTCACATTAGAACGGTCAGTCCCAGTGCAAGATTTACGCACACGCAGGCACAGCAGTGCGTGCACGGACACAATTCAATTCATTCAGTCGCGGTCTCTCACCGAATGAGTTTTCATCCGACACACGACGTTCTCCAAACATATAACACAGACGCGGGGCCGTCTTGCTGCAGAACAAATCCATAGTCAGAGACAGGAATATTTGTGCCCTTTTAGCCATGTTTATAATGTTCTCTCACACGGAGCTAAGCAATAACGTGTGTAGTCCCACACTCGGCACCCTGCGTATAGGCTACTGTATGATGCAATTTTAACAACTGTGCGCTGCGCGATAAATGTAGGCTACAATCTACAAGCTCACAGAGCATAAGTGAGCTGCAGCACCTTCTAAAACTAGGTGAATTATACCGCGCGAATACTGCAGTGTAATATTTATTTTACAACGTAGACATCTAAATGACCAAAGCTCTGTGGTGAGCCACGTGCGTAATCTCCATATAGCCATGCATATGCGCAGCGTGTGCAGTGATGCAGACAGACAGATAGAGCAATGGCTTTACTGACATCCATAAAATAAAACTATGGGCTTAAATACATACAAAGATAGTTATTACCAAAGTTTAGTGAAAGCTCAGTGGCTGCTGGCTGCAGCGCACACACTCTGCTGAGTCTGCTCCCCTGGCTATTGGGTAATAACGTGGATGAAATTGGAATAGTCCAGCGTGCCCCGACAGCCACGTGCGCTTTTATTTTTTATTTTATTAGTTAATCATTAGCCGTTAATGTTGTCGATAACCGAAATTCTTAACGATTAACGGTTAACTGTTGGACATCCCTACAGTCGGTGTCACGGTGATTTTTTTTTCCTACAGCCACGCAGCAGACAGCTGCTTCCCCATCCTTCCCACACACAGGAAAAAGCAACACATTCTCACGTATCCCATTTGTTGCATCCTGATGTTGTGAGGTGTTCCTTTTTATATATGTAGCGAAAATGGCAGATCTACCGGCTGGGGCTGGGCATTGTGACTATTTTGGTTTTACATGAGGGTACCTGCCTAGAAGACACAGGGAGAACATGCAAACCCCATGCAGTGAAGGCCCCATCGCCAACCCTGTCTTAAGGCCTTCATACACCTAGCAACGTTTTGCTCAATATCAACCAGCAACATCAAAGTCAGATCATTAGCACCCTCTACTGGTCAACATTTCAGATTCCTCCAATCACAGCTCTCCTTGGCGTCATGTGACCCTTTCTCCCAGACTCCCACAAATAAACGTTTCTGAAAAATGGCTGCTGCTGCCTCACTGCCGTGGACAGAAACAACAACTTTTTTATTCTCCTAAATGAACATTTTGAGAACTGTTGGGTGAAAATGATTCAATTCAAGCTATTTTTTTTAATAAAACAAAACAATTTGAAGTATAATTTTTAATAATACTTATTTATTTTTATTTTTTAAGCAGAGAGAATACGCCCCCAGCAACCACAACGTCCCCAGTGGGAATCGACCCCAGGACCTTCTACCTGTGAGGCAACAGCTCTACCGACTGTGCCACCTGTATTGTTTTGTTTGATTAGTTTCTTTCCCAATCCAACCTGGTATTGTGGACAAAAGCAAAAGAAGTCTTTCATTTTGGGGTCTTTGGGGGCAAAAATGTCCTCAAATGGTGGTCCATGGCTCAAATGCTGAATACATGGTGGGCCCTGATATCACAAAAGTTGAAAACCCCTGCACTACATCATATCACAGAACTACAGACAGGATATATTACAAATGGAATCAATTAGACGATCAGTTATTTGGTATTCATTCTGTATCTTAACCATCAGACGCGTAGTTCTAACAGGAATGTCTGATGTCTGCCGACACCCAGGGGGGATTGTCGGTAGACTACCCTCTCTCTCTCTCTCGCTCTCTCTCTCTGTAATGAAAGAATACAGACAATGCACAACAGATGGTGATTCACTGGGTTTATATTTGGACTGGGACCTGTCTAAATATACACTCTCTAACCCCCCCCCCCCCCCTCCCTCTCCCTCTCTGTTTCCTTTTCACAAACGTTACTAGTACAACTTTTGTGCGATGATCTGAGATCAGAATCCCCAGCTCTCGTCATAGCGCAGCTATGGTCAATGAGAAATTGACCCTCTCAAGGATTTAACTCATAATTACCTAGAACCCAGCTGTGTCACGCTGCCGTTTAAAAACCTTAACCAAGGTTAGCTATAACTGTAAAAAAAAAAAAAAAAAAAAAAAAAAAAAAACAGCCCCTAAAATGGTTAGTTCCAATACTTCCCTTATCCCTTATCTTTTTTTTTTTTTTTTACTATTTTGAAAAACTTTTTGGAATAGTTCAACATACTCTATTGACACATTGTGAGCCTGTAGACTGGCCATTTAAACTATTGAAAAATGTTTTTTAATAGTTTAAAAAGGCAAAGAAGTTAAGGGATAAGGGGTTTAGCTGTGACGAAAATGGAGCCCTAAATCTCCTGATAATCCACTCCTTCAACATTCTGGGTAAGACTTATATGCCTATAGAAGCTATCATCGTAGTTTGCAGGATTGGCTGGAGAAGTAGAGCCAAATTCGTATAAGAGAATACTGTACATCCGACGGTTGTTCCGACCAGCATCTCTGCTGATAGCCTCTCTGGCTTTGGTCTAGAGACCAAAAGCCCTAGAGTTACTCATCTTCACAGAGGAATAACCCTAGGGCCCGGGGAGGAGGCTCCTTCAATCACTTTACATCATTCCCAGCTGTGTCCCACAGCTTTGAACCGGGTTTTGAAAGCTTTGAAAAAGCACTTGAGTGCCTTACAAACCCGTGCTGTGCGGGGTGCCAAAGCAGCTCCTGCACTGACTGTGAGTGTACATGGCTCTGCTCTGGGCAGCGACATCAAGCGCCATATCCCTGTCAGAGAGACTGGCCCAAGAATACAAGGAGGTGTGGTGTGTCATTTGCTCCGGTGAGCGCAAAGTAGAGTTCTCAACGGGCCTGGAAATTGAGGCCCGGCCCTAACTGGGCCCTAACAGATCAGGCTCAGACAAAGCCCGGTCCGGCCCGACCAATTAGCATAGTTTTAAGGCCCGATCCGGCCCTACAATGTCGGGTTGGGGCAGGCTGCTCGGGTTTGGGTAGAGTTTGAGCACTCTACAGAGAGTAAAAGTGGAAAATACAAATCAGCACCATCTTCATAAGAGGTAAATACGCTGACAGAAATGTGTAATGATATACAATTATATACTCCTTCACAGCAAATTATGTTTGCTTTTGGTGTGTACCTGGTATAAAACATTTTTATTTTTGTAAGCCCTTTTTTTTACTCTTAACTCTCAAGAGTTAAAATATTCATCATCCGAATCAGCCCCAAGTCTACACAAGTGGACAAAAGATGGACAAAAGCAATAGAAATCTTTAGTTTTGGGGTTTGTGGGGCTAAAACGTCCTCAAGTGGTGGTCCGTGGCTCAAATCCTGAATAAATAGTGGTCCCTGAGATGAAAAAGGTTGAAAACCCCTGGTGTAGGCTATTATACAGTAGTCTCTCAACAACTCTGCGATCTTTCAACAACTTTGCAATCAGGTGCATTATACTGAAGGGGCAGGCCAGTATTGTAGGACAAGGACATGGAACGGTCTAGGCTATTATAGTCTCTTAACAACTTTGCAATCAGGTGCATTATACTTGAAATGCACATAGACAATGTCCTATAGAAAATACGAAAATGAAAATAAATGCACAACTCTTCTCTCTCTTATACGACCAGTCCACCCTCACCCTCACAAACGAGACACACACACACGCACACGCACGCGCACACACACACACACACACACACACACACACACACACACACACACACACACACACACACACACACACACACACACACAGTGAGTAATAGGAGACGTAATGCCAACTTCCTTCCCCTTCTACATTTAGACTCCTGTAGTGGTGTCTCTCTGCGTCACACTCTCATGGGTGCACACGAGCACACACGCACACGCACACACACTATGTCCTCGCCAAATATTTGCAGATCTAGTTCAGTGCATGTCACAAAGTACTTTGTAGATCTGCTGTTTCTGTCTGTCTGTGTGTGTCCAGTTATGATATAAAAGGACAACACGCATCCCTAATATTATTATGACATGCTTGGAACAGGGACTCCATGCAGGCAGGGTTGATGTGGTTTAAACCAGGGGTTTTCAACAGGTGGTCCGGGGACCACCAGTGGCCCCTGAGAGGGTTCCAGGTGGTCCCCAGCTAAGTTGGTTAACCAGATGTAACTCTTGAGAACGTAAAAATGAAACCAAATGGACCATTGCGGGTCCATTTGGTTTCATTTTTACACTCAAGAGTTAAAATACTCATCATGTGAATGAGTCCAAGTCTACCCAACTAGAAGATTAATGGCCGTGGACATGACGTGAAATAAATCTTTAGTTTTGGGGTCTGTGGTGGCTAAAATGTCCTCAAATGGTGGTCCGTGGCTCAAATTCTGAATAAATGGTGGGCCCTGGCATCAAAAAGGTTGAAAACCACTGGTTTAAATCCATGTTCCTTCCACCAACCACACTGAGTAAACATGGAGACATGATGTCTGCATAGCGGGCATGCACACACACACACACACACACACACACACACACACACACACACACACACACACACACACACACACACACACACACACACACACACACACACACACACACACACACACACACACACACACACACACACACACACACACACACACGGATGTTCTCACCAACTATTCCTAACTTGTGTGTGTGTGAATTGATTGCACATGCAGGGCCTAAACGTTAAAAGGAAACAAGACCGCAAAGACTGGTGTTTCTGGTGCGATTCCTTTTGAACTGAGGATTTGACTGTTATTGGCTTTGCATTTATGTTCAATAAACTATTCAGTCAATCAAAAACAAAGTAGGCCATGTTCACACAGAAATGGATTTTCAAACAGAATAGTTCTTTAAGGGTGACATGGGGTCTAGAATTCATTGATGTCTGCAATGTTAGGACCTGTCAATCAGCCATTGCTTCGTGTCATCTATTGAACGCACTTGGATGTTAGGCTGCGGGGACGCCGTACCGAGCGACACAGCAATTGTAAGTGTAGCAGCCATTAAACTGTTTTTTGTACGCAATTACTAGGATTTCTGTTCATTATTTACTCTATGCGGTTTTGTGCTAATTGTTTAGATATTTGATTTTGATTGATTAAAGAGGGGGTGCCGTGATTTTTGTATTTTTTCCAATTTTATACATGTTTAAGAGGTGACAGTATGTAAATAGACCCCTTGGTGTGTTTTTTATGTGCAATGATGTCTTCCCTTTGTATGTAGGGTTTCTTCCTGGGGGCTGAACCTTTCCAGACAAATGTGCCAATGAAAAAAACATATAATATAGTGACATCACGTGTTCAGCCCCTCCCCTAACCCCTCCCCCTTTATCATGCAACTAAAGCTGTGGGTGTGGCTTCAGTTCAGGTGGATCTGCACCCATCACCACCCACCAGGCAAACCAGGCATACTTAATGAACTGGCTGGGTGGAATCATAAAAATGACAGTTTAACAAACACTGTACACTCTTTGGGAAAAAATCTTACTTTTCATATAACATTAATACCTGATGATCATGTTTTAGAGTAGAAAAAAAAATATGGTACTCCATCTTTAATTGTATGGCTAATTGAGACCAAAGGGCACACCTCTCTAGGCCCAAATGAGGTTGCATATCAAGGCTGGGGTGATTGGGAATGGTTATGCACCTGGGTGGAAATACGGCTTTTACCAGGCCAGCCAGGGGAATGTCTCAGAGTGAAGCTGTTTATTTGTAAATGCACTGGAATTATGAGGTAAAATGCAAACAAAACAGGAGTTTAACTGGTGGACAATGGTTTCTTCTTGCCCGCGTACAACAGCCCAAATCTGGGTGCATCAGTGAGTTGTGTCTGTTTGTTTGAAAGCTGACAGACAGAGCCACCACAGTAAGGAAAAGCTTTCATTATCAACTTTGTCTGCAGACAAAGTTTTGCAGAGGTCGATGAATCGATCATGAAAATAGTCGTTAGTTGCCCTAGCCCTAATGGCGACAGAGCATTTTCAGACCCTATGAGGACATGACCCATAAGGGTCATGCTTAAAAGGTCAATGTGCTTCCACTTGTTAGCCGTGGAATTCTTTACAGCTGGACCCCTTCCCCTGGAACCCCCTAAACCCCTCCCCTCAAGGACCCCTCATTCCCTAAAGCAGGGGTTTTCAACCAGTGGTCCGGGGACAATCAGTGATCCTTGGGAGGGTTCCAGGTGGTCCCAAGGCTAAATGATGGAAAGTTGGTTAACCGGATGTAACTCTTTGAGAGCGTAAACATGAAACCAAGATTCATGTTTACACCCTCAAGAGTTAAAATATTCATCATCTGAATTAGCACCACTTAATGCAAGTCTATACAATGAGAGGATGTAAAAGAAATTCAGCCTGGAACTGTGGACAAAACCAAAAAGAAATCTTTAGTTTTGGGGTTTGTAGGGGTGACAATGTCATCATTGATGGTCTGTGGCTCAAATGCAGAATAAATGATGGGTCCTGGTATCAAAATGGTTGAAAAACATTTGCCTGGGACCACACTCTCAGAACCATAATAATCCACCGATACAGAAGACCATGTGACACTTGTCCAATTCCCCTCCTCCTCTCCATTTTGATCCTAACCACACACACAAACACACACGAAATGCAACTGATAAGGATCACACTAAATGTTGAAGCGTGAAGCCACGTGCACTCCATGTGCACACACGCCCACGTGCACATACACACGCACACCCACACACACACCCACACAGTAGCCAGTAGGTCGGTATGTCTGTCTGTCTGTCTGTCTGCTTGTTGGTTAAATATAGCAGCCCTTTTCCCCAGAGAGAGAGAGAGAGAGAGAGAGAGAGAGAGAGAGAGAGAGAGAGAGAGAGAGAGAGAGAGAGAGAGAGAGAGAGAGAGAGAGACAGAGAGAGAGAGAGAGAGGCAGAGTAATTGAAACCAAATGGAGCCTGAGGCAGTTATTATGAGAGGACTGTGGGGTTCGGTCGGTACATATCTCTCTCTCTCTCTCTCTGCCCTCCATGCTGACTATCTACAGTACCCCAGTGGTTCCCAAAGGCGACCCTTAACGTGGTCTTTGAGTGACTTCCAAGGGGGTCCCAAAACTAAATGATACTCTGTGCCGCCGCTGCGCTACGTGTACGCACAATGGGCAACACACGGCAACAAAATGTGCCAATAAGTCCCAAGAAAAACCCTCATAACAACACGGCTGTGGTGCTTAGCAGTGGTGTGTTTGTGTCCTTTATAGTGGTCAAAATATCCAATCTGCATAAAGCAGGGGTTTTCAACAGGTGGTCCGGGGACCATCAGTGGTCCCTGAGAGGATTCCAGGTGGTCCCCAGGCTAAATGATGGAAAGTTGGTTGACCAGGTGTAACTCTTTGAGAATGTAAACATGAAACCAAATGGACCCTTGCGGGTCCATTTGGTTTCATGTTTACACTCTCAAGAGTTAAAAAAAAAAAAAAAAAACATCATGTGAATTAGCCCAAAGTAGAGAATGTAGAAGACTAATGGTCATTTTGTTTTGCCCATTTCCAGCCTGGAATTGTGGACAAACGCAAAATAAATCTTAGTTTTGGGGTCTGTGGGGCTAAAATGTCATCAAATAGTGGTCTGTGGCTGAAATGCTGGATAAATAGTGGGCCCTGGTATGAAAAAGGTTGAAAACCACTGGCATGAAGAAACATCGGGGGGATATCCTACGAGTAGGGCAACAAAATGGTCAGCAACGTCCCTGATGATACGTACAATGGGTGTGTAACTCAACAGAGCGTACAAATGGAACCAAATGCACTCTACCCTGGGTCCATTCGGATACATTTGTACACTGTCATTAAAGGGGAACTCCATTTTCAACATTTTAATATGTCATTAATATACTTTAGAGATGTTGTGTGGACATGATAAAAAGTTCCCCCAATTCTGTATTTCCTAAAAATGGAGGTCTGAAAAAAAAAAAAAACATTTAGATGGTGAAACACATCTGATCACATCATCAAGATGTATTTCACCATGTTAATGATGGTGAAATAGAAATACAATGGCTCCATTTGTACCCTCTCAGGAAAAAAAAATCCTCTCAGGAAAAATTTAAAATGGGTGGAATTCCCCTTTAAATTAGTTCATAGAGATGCAATCACCCATAGGGGTTCCCGGACACACTTTGGGAACCAAGGAAAAAGGCTGTGGCCTAATTCAGGTCAAACCAGGCCATGCAGGGCCCTTCAAATGAAAATGGATGGAGTGTCACTGCTACAGAGAGCCACGAAAATCTTCTCCTGCCAGATATTTTCAAATGGGTGTCTGAAAGCTAATGAGTATCACTTTGGGCATCCTTGATATGAAACCTTTTGAGAACCACTGCTCTACGCTACGGGTCAGCAGCCTCAGACACACTATAATTCGGATAATCCATTGAAACCGCAGGTCAATTGAGATTCCAGCTATAGTGCATTAGAAACATGCGTCCTTACAGCCGCCCTCGCTTTTACTGTAGTCCAGGAAATAAGTGAGTCCAGTGTCCATGACATCAGAGAAACTGAGCTAAGATCTATGTATGAAGATCCCCAGGAAATCTTCTAAACGTCATTAACCTATACAAAGTATATATTTTTGAATATAGTGGTAATGGGAGAGCTGTTTGCCATACCCAGGGGTCGGCAACCCAAGATGTTGAAAGAGCCATTTTCGACCCAAAATTAAATTCAAAATCTGTCTGGAGCCGCATTTTATTATTATTTTTCCTGAGAGTGTGCAAATGTGAACCAAATGGACCCTGGCGGGTCCATTTGGTTCCATTTGCACACTCTCAGAAAAAAAGGTCCTCAAAGAAAAATCATTAACATGGTGAAACACAACCTTTCTTCAGAAATGGAGTTTCTAAAAAAAAATGGATGGATGGAGTTTTACATTTCTAGTCCACACAGCATCTCTAAGGTATATTAATGACATAGTAAACTGAGTAATCCTTTGAAAATGGGTGGTTCAGATTGAAAGCTCCACCTCTGATAACTGCTGGGCTTTTTTGACATGGCCAAGTGCTACTTTAACTGGCAACTGTCAGACAGCGCAACACGTTTTGGGTGACTGAAATGTTATATTTTGTTATATTATTTTGGTGCGGATCACCCCGGTGTGTGTATGTAATAATGCTACAGCCATTGAGCCACTAGGGCTGTGTTCTGGAGCCGCATGCGGCTCTTGAGCCGCAGGTTGCTGACCCCTGGCCACACCCAACAAAACGTGGCGCTTCCGTCAGTGGTTCAAATCCTGGCTCATCCAGTCTACATGTCAAAGTGTCCTTCTGCAAAGCACTGAACCCCAAATTGCTCCTGATGTGCTGGTTGGTATCCAATGAATGGCATTGGCCGCAATCGATGTGTGAAAGGGTGAATGGGTTCAAGTAACGCATTATGTAAAGCGCCTTGGATAAAGGTCCTCAAATAAAAGCACCATTTCAGCTGTGATGTTTGGCACATACTTAGCACATTATCAGTAAACAGTAACACCAGGCAGTCAGTAATATCAGAGAGCTGTTCATTGTGCTTTTCAACAAAAACAACAAAACAACAACAAAAACACAGCCTTTTGATTCAAATACAACCCATTAATCCAGTAAAACCTGCAAAGTATCTGTGCCATTTTAGAATTGGGTACCCTTGGATATCAAAAGAGGGGCTTGGAGTGTATGTGGTTGAGGGAGGGGCTTTCTGGGTAGCTACATACAGACAGTGATGTCATCAAGCTGCGCCTCTAGGCATGTGTTCCTTGTGACAAAAATAAACCATTGAGTCTACGACATGAATGCATAGCAGAGAGAGAGAGAGAGAGAGAGAGAGAGAGAGAGAGAGAGAGAGAGAGAGAGAGACAGAGACGGAGACGGAGACGGAGACGGAGACGGAGACAGAGACAGACAGACAGAGAGACAGACAGACAGACAAAAAGAGAGACGGGGGACTGGGGGTGGCGGAGAAAACCTCCTATAGACCTACGCAGTGACGCCCCCGTTAATTTTTCTCATAGACTTCTTGAAAGTCTATGACAAAAGCCAACTCGGGTCGTGACTTGTGAGAAATCATGATGGCACACAATCTTTTGGGAAGCTCAAATCATTTCTAAGATGAAGAACGAAACAAAGTGTTGTATCCTGCCGTTTTCCACTTCTTGCTAATTAGATATTATATGATGATATTGTGGGTGTCATCATGATTTGTCACGACCCGAGTTGGCTTTGTCCGCAATGAAATATGTGTTTGCTTTGGACCCAGGCTAGTTAAGTAGCTGATTATGTCCAAACTGGACCTCAGTCATGAGCTTGAACTTGACAACCTTACCATTTAACCAGACTTTGTTTAAACTTACTTTCTTTCTTTCTACATAGCCAGGCAGCGCCAATGTCTTATTCTCACCTAGCAGCAACAAATAAGAAATTAATTTGGGACTTTGCGTCCAGCATGCTGCGTACAAGAAAAGTTTCGCTTTCCACAATGTTTCTCTCCCAAGTTGTCACACGAAAAAAAAAAAAAGAAAAATAATTGGAGAGGGGTAGAGGAGGAGAAAAAAAACCTCACAATAGTGGTAAATAAATGAGAAAAACAAGATGCACACGCTCTGGTAGCGAGCAGGGGAGAGGAGAGAATTCGACTTGTTTATCGTTAAAAAGGAATTAAGGGGCACAACGAGTGTTAAATTATCTTTTAACCTGCTGCTAACTGATAACAGAGCTGGGGAGAACACTTGTAGAAATTACAGCCCCCACAACATCTTTATTATAGGAGATTGCTAGAGAAAAACACAGAGCCTTCATAATACTAGCAGAAGACATAACCTACTCATATGAGAATACTAGAAGAAAACACAGCATCCTTATAGGAGGAAAACACAACATCCTCGTAGGAGATTACCAGAAGAAAATAAACACAAGACACAAAATAGCAATGGTGGGGGGAAAAAGTTATAATTAAAGTGACATTTAGTTAGTAAATAAGTATCAATGCCACTCTGTTACAAGTAAAAGTTACAAGTAAAATGGAGGCCTACTCAAGTAAAAGTACAAAAGTACTGGCATCAAAACACACTTAAATGCACGTATGCAACTTGTACAAACACTGTGTTTGTAAACAGAATCTAACTCCACCTCACCTCCACTCTATTGGCTCGTAACGAAACTGCTGGAGACTGCTGTGATTGGCTATAACCTGGCCTCGAGTCTGTGGGACACGCCATTGTCCAGAAACATCACAAAAGGCTCTGTGCCACAAGGCCTGATCAGCTAAAGTCCCATCACCTGTGCTACGTCCACCCTCTGCCTCAGCCAATTGATTGCCAGGGCAATCTTACAGCTGGCAGCCGATTACTTCACTTTTCACAGTCGGTTTGTATAGTACCCTTCAGACACAGGCAGACAGAACCATACAGTATGGATTGGGCACAAAAGGGACATTGAGGGAAGCTCACAATGTGTCACCATGCTACGCACTGTGAGCTTAGATCAACAATTCTCAAATTGCAGAGATGTGTAGGGCTGTTCCAACTACTGTTCATTTTAATTGTGTTTTCTGTACTGTACTGACTTTCATTGCCCACATTGATGCAGCTGTAGAACTTAGGGTAGATAGTAGATACCCTCAGTAATCCTGGGCTCTAAACTGCCTCCCCCTGGCCAGCCGGGGCGCCTGATGGAGGGGACAGGAACTGGTTGGAATAACGTGTTCCTTCCACGCGCTACGTCCAACCAGGGAAACCCCCCCTGTCAGGTGAAAAGAAGCCAGCTTGGACTCCTCATGCATTGAAGGAAGCATGAGGCCAGTCTGCCTCCCCAGGTTGGCAGGGAGTGTGTAGAGCCCAGGATAACATTACGAATTGGCATTGGGTGAAAAATGGGTTACAAAATCGTGGGATAAATAATTTAAAAAATAACTTATTGCCACTTTGTGGACATGCGCTGCCTTGCCTTTTGCCCTGTGTGTGTTGAACCTGTGATGAAGTCAGTAGACAGTAATAGAGTTTGACATCCATCCTTCTGTCTTTGTCAGTCTAGAGTAGACCAGCCTGCCTGTTCATGCCTCAATACCTCTGTCTGCATTGCTATAGTGTAGTCTGTGAGACAGATATATCTCACCATGCCAACAGTATCACCCAAGAGGCCAATGGCAAGAGGGGCATACTTACATTGTTCCCTAACTCTATATGGAGGGGAAGAATGTTGGAGTCTATTAATTTATAATGGTAGAATGAATGTGAACACAACTTATGATCCATTCCTTAAGTCCATGGACACTGAACTAAATACTGGACCCGATCATCAAAAGGCATATAGTATTAACAACATACTACACATTCTAAAACAGCTTCTATTAGCAAAACAAATCAGGGGAGATTTCACTTTGTTATCAATTATTCTTTAGCCCACTCTCAAGATGTGTTAAGAGTCAGGAAGAGTCTCTTTGTAATATGCAGTTTGACATACGACAGATAGGGGAGAAAACCATGACTACTGAGGAGACCATTTGCGGGCATTGTAGTCCATGTTGCCTATAGTGGCGCCAATGTGAGTATGCCTATCTTTGTACATAGAATATCTTTGGTATCACCAAGCAAGAACAGCTCACATACAAGTTCACATTGCGCACCAAACATCAAGTCACGTTTTCACTTTTTATTTGACATCACAGATCCATTCCATGCTCAGCCAAACAAACCATCACAAAAACACGACTGACGTCTTAAGTTTTCTGCGCTCACCTTTATCTTGCAGGTGTACTTTTGCCAATCAATCAACCCAAGTGTGTTCACACAAAACCAGAAAGCTGGGCATAGGTGGGGCTAGCCATCTAATTACTGAATTAATCGCCTTTAAAAGCTAGATGTTAAGATTAAAGTACACTAAACACGTTTAAAAGTTGAAGTACCAAACCAAATAGTGCTCCAACTCCATGAAAGTATGTGCAGACACCCAAGCCAGTAGCCAACCAAAAGTCAAGACCATAATTCAGATGGATTGTAGATGGATGGAAACAAAAGTTAAAGCAACTCAGGTCCAATTTCACTCAGAATTAGAGGGGGTGGCAGTTAAATATGTTTCCACTGTGTTCCACACTGTCTGCATGACAACACAGTGCCCACAGACAGACTACATCTAACTCAATGCTAGCTTCCCAATCAGTGTCACAGAGAAAGAGTCCCCCCTTACTACTACCAGACTTTAAATTCATGTTACCAACCATGCAGCACTACCCAAACGGTAGCAGTTCTACATAAGTTCAACACACCCGCTGTGTGTGCGTGTGTGAGAGAGATAGAGCTTGTTGTAGAGTAGACAGAGAGACTCACTACATTTGGGTCACACAGAGACCCAGGCTTCCATGTCAAGCAGCTGTCAAACAAGACAACAACGATATGCATATGTAGGAATAGTAATGCCTACACGCATGCGCGCGCACGCACACACTCCCCCACCATTCAAACAGCAGCAGGACTGGACAGTAGGAATATACGCGCCGCGGTACTACTTTGTACACAAAACCAAACTTACCTCTGCTGCTGCTGCTGCTTCCCACTCTGTCCGACTCTCACTCCCACTTTTTCCTTTTGTTTTCCTTTCTCTGGTGGTGGACTTTTCTTCTCCTTTTCTTGCCCTTAAGTTTCCTTTTTTCTTTCCCCCTCTCTCTCTCTTTAGGGCTCTCCCCCTGGTCTGTGTCTGTCTGTCTGTCAGGAAGGGCGCGTCATGCAGATGAAAACAGATTGGGTTGCGACTTTAAAAAGCTGCATGACCAAACTTCTCTCCTCCAGTCACCTCTCTCTCTCTCTCTCTCTCTCCCTCTCTCTCTCTCTCTCTCTCTCTCTCTCACACCCCCACTCTCCCTCTTTCTCTCTCTCCCTTGTCAGCTTTTCCAATAACAAAACCTCTCCCTCCCCCTCTCTCTCTTCTCTCTCTCCTAACTTTAAAGAGTAGTGCAGCTGTCCTGTGTGTGTGTGTTTGTGTGTTTGTGTGTGTGTGTGTGTGTGTGTGTGTGTGTGTGTGTGTGTGTGTGTGTGTGTGTGTGTGTGAGAGGGCAGAACTGAAGGGAGTTAACTGTAGCTTCCTGTGCTGTGTGCCGTTGTCTGTTTGGCTTGTGAGAGAAACGCTGGGATTCCTTCACAAATGTGTTACAGACACACACACACACATTGTCACTGACGTGCACACACAGCCGCTAGGCTGCCTGCGTGCCGGATTTAGAAGCGCACACGCACACGCACACACACACACACAGTGGGAAGTTCACAGGGGTGTGGTTTGGCTTGTGTTGTGATGTCACAAGGGCCTCTCCCCCTTTTTTTCCTGAAGCATGGGACCCTCCTCCCCTGCCCCTGTGTGTGTGTGTGTGTGTGTGTGTGTGTGTGTGTGTGTGTGTGTGTGTGTGTGTGTGTGTGTGTGTGTGTGTGTGTGTGTGTGTGTGTGTGTGTGTGTGTGTGTGTGTGTGTGTGGGACTGCAGAGAGAAAAAAAGGAGTGTTCTGGAGAATGGAAACATCACATTCCCAACTTTTATGTTGTGTGGCATGACGCCATGCCACATGCGTGCGCACGCACGAACACACACACACACACACACACACACACACACACACACACACACACACACACACACACACACACACACACACACACACACACACACACACACACACACACACACAGTTTCCATTCAAATGATTTAGGACTTTTCTCTGCGTGTCTCTTCTCCATTTCTCTCTATTTTTTAAGCACTTACAGTAACACAACGACTGCTACTGACGTTGATGTGTTTTAATAGGCAACTTATTCACTGTCTTTCCTCATTCCTCCGTCCAGATGCAGATGCTCTTCATCCAGAGCGACTTACATAAAAAAAAAAAAAAAAAAAAAACATTGGAATGCATCATACGGATTACACTTTACAATTTAAGAAGAATTTACAATAAACTTTAGAACATACAGTACAATTTAAGCACTAAAACATGGTAATACATTAGACATCCTGTAGGTCGCTGCTAATACTACCTAGGAGGGTACTGCAAGTACTATGGGTTTGTATGTAATACAAGTGCTATGGGCTGACAAAACCTCAATTCAATTCATTTCACAAAACATCATTTCAGCTTACTGCTAAGCTAATATAATGCCCGGTGACGCGACTGTAATGTCAAGAGTTCCGCTCCCCCGCCTAAAACAACCAACCAGCATGGAGATACAAGGATTCATGCCCTATAGCAGTGGTATTGTTAGCTCCACACAACATTAAGCCTATCAGAGCGTGGCAGCATGGCTGCTACCAACCATACATCTGCATGTAATTACCTCCAGTAACACTAACTACTCTGGAATTCACACACACAACACAATAAACGGCTTCACAATAAACACACACATCAGAGCGTCAGGCAAACAAAAGGGCCTCAAGCCTTTTGTTTGTACAGAGGACATTGTTGACCATTTGGTTATAGCCTGATTATCAGACTAGAGTTCAGTTCAGCTTGAGTCTGACATTGTCTGCCGTCTGTGAGATTTCAAGGGGGAGGGGCTTGGTTCATATGTTGTTGTCAATCATGTGGCTAATGGGCTAGCCTGTTTTTGTCAACCGCACAAACACAGCCAACGAGCGCTACTAGCATGTGAACAAAAGCAGTAAAATATGTCGGATGATGTTTATACTTGCCGACGCTTGTTTAAAGAAACTATTTGTCATAGGTGGCAGTTGCAGACACATACACGATTGTGGAGGAAACCATGCAAGGCAACACAATTTAGAGTTCAATGTGTTGCACAAGAACACCTGGGTAATTAGCAGTAGCCGAGATTCAAACCAACAACCAACACACACACACACACACACACACACACACACACACACACACACACACACACACACACACACACACACACACACACACACACACCCCTCTCTCTCTCTGCATGATTATGATCAAAATGATAATGATCTTTTGCTTTGAATGTGCTGTAATCACAATTATTCATCACAGTTGTGGGTCGTGATGATGTTTGGTGGTGGTGGTGATGGTATGATTTATTTATTTGAATAGTATTTAATGTCTCTGTTGCTTGCTGTGCTTATTGCCGTCAAATCTTTTGGTGAAATGGAATATAATATAACATAATAAGCCTGTGTGAGCCTGATGAAGATGAGCTCAGTGATGGCTGTTCCCTTTTTTTATTGCAGCCCATTTGGACCTGAGGTCGACTCTACAATTGCTTTCTAAATCAGTATAAAGGGCATTTCAGACTGGGAGTGATAAACGGCTGCATTATCACACATATTCCACCAGGGGCCGGGTGTAACATTTCCCAATTGAGGGGGTGCAGGAGAAAATGGTATGGGGGCGGCTTCATCGCCCGTGGTGCGAAGCAACACAGGCGATGAAGCCGCCCCCATTTTCAGTTACAGGACTTTTATTAGCCAAGTATAAGCATCAATAATAACATCAGTTGTTCTTGAAGTTGCAACAGACACGCAGCAGCATGCATAAAGCTAAAGGTCTGTCTCAGAGAGTTTTCTGTTTTCAACGATGAAATGCTGTTGGTTTAGTATTGACACAGCTGTTAACAGTTAGTTAGTAGCAGTAGTAGTGTTTCAAATCATTTTAAATATAAGCACTTTAATGTGAAATAACTTGGGTTGTTTTGCAAGCCATCGTGTTTGGTGGGGCAGACTGGGCATTTAGGGGGCATTGCCCCTTATTATCACAGATATTCCACCGTGTAAGTTGCTCAGCGCAAAAAAAAAAATCACCAGAATTTAGGTCTAAAATCAGACGCAGGCGTGCACACACATGCAACAAACAAACACCATGCAAAATGCATGGAGGATCCCATTTAACACTTTAGCTGCTTTATAGCTTAACAATCAGGCTGTTAATGGCCGGGAATTACCTTTGGAGCAGAGTGCCGATGTGTTTTCACCTAGACCAGGTTTTCAACCAGTGGTCTGGGGACCACCAGTGGTCCCTGAGAGGATTCCTGGTGTTCCCCAGCTAAATGATGGAACGTTGGTAACCAAATGGACCCTTATAGATCTGTAACTCTACACTCTATTTTTTTACTCTATACAATTAGAAAATGTAGAAGGATTGTTATTTTGACCAACATGTTGCCAGTTATTGCTCAATTGTGGACAAAAAACATGATAATCCTTAACATCAAACAAATGGTGATAGGTGGCTAAAATTCAGAATATATAGTGAGCCCTGGTATTGAAATGGTTGACAACCGCTGGCCTAGATCCATGGTTTTGTTTGTCCCTTTACTTATTCCAAGACACAAAATATCGCATCTCAACAAGAGTGTATCTCTAAGAATCATAAGAACCACGTTGTTTCACATGCTATTTGATTCAGATCAAAAGT
This sequence comes from Benthosema pterotum, assembly GCA_039105355.1. Lineage (NCBI taxonomy): Eukaryota > Metazoa > Chordata > Actinopteri > Myctophiformes > Myctophidae > Benthosema > Benthosema pterotum. The sequence goes on along the minus strand of CM076975.1, from coordinate 45,166,105 downwards.
TATTCACGCTTAAAGATTTTTCACCACCATAGGGCAAAACGGAGGAGGACTGCTTTGGGTGACGGACCTGTGTCATACAGTAGAATGGTGCACTCTGCTATAAACGGATTAAAGTTCTGTCTTTCGAGTAATCTCCGTCCTTGGGCAACAACGGGGCTTTTTATCAGGACGTCCTGGTGGCTCTGAGTGTTAATTGTCGTTCTTGTTATCATGCCCAGTGTGAATGCTGCTTTCTCAATAAGAAATGAAAAACTGTGTCTGCAGCAAAGTGAAAACAGGCGCTCTTTGGAGAGGGTTCAGGCATCGGTCAAAGCAAGTTCACAGCAGTGGGAAAAGTACTATGCGCTTTTGCATGAGAAAAAAGTATAAATAGTGTAATATAGAAGGAGTAGAAGTAATTCAAAGTGTTGGCTATACTATACAAAATTATTTGCATCGAAAGTTATACTAAAAGTAAAGGTACTAATCATGCAGAATGTCAATAGTAACATATCGTATGAAAAATAATGAACCAATATCGTCCATGTACCCTATCGTCAATACATTGTGAGCTTGCAGATCTGCTATTTTCAACAGGCCGAAATGTAGGGATAAAATGGTTAGTGTACCGGTATGTTTTGTGATAATAATCAAAATCTGCAAGTAACTGATAAATATACAGTTTTCAAATAGAAGGAGCATTAGAAATTGGAATGACTCAAGTAAAGTACAAAGAGAGCCAACTTTAGTATGTACACACACTGTATTAGTAAGCATATTTGTTTAGAAACAGAATCTAACTCCACTTCACCTCCACTCTATTGGCTCATTATGAATCTGCTGAGAATGCTGTGCTGTGATTGGCTAAAATGCTGCCTCACCCCACACAACCCCCCTCACCAAGTAGCACCGCCTTTCCTGAGCCCAACGCATGTTTTGTTTTCATGATTTGTTGACAACAACACAGTTCTGGACCGTTTTCAAGACAAAGCAAGTGTCTGTCTGCAGGGAAACAGATGCAGCATCAAAGTAGAAGCAACGTAGAGGGGAAACAAGTAAAATTGATGCATCAATTATATGGCGTCTGCTGTGTTAAGTGTATTGAGATATAGTTCAATTACACACTACAAAGTGTTACCTTAGTATGGACTGGTGTTACATTGTTGACGTTGCTTTGTGACTGTGCGTAGCGACTCTTTTATGCGATGTTGCAAAAGTTGTGCAATGGATTGAAACGGACGCGGTCAAAACCAACTACTAATGAACTGAAGTATATCTCTCTGACTATCAGCCAATCAGAACATGTCGGTGTTGCTGAGATACGAGCTAGCCAACCACATCGCCTGTACAAAATTCATCCCATGGCTCAGAGGTCGTCTTAGCCATAGGCAGAATGATGACATCTAAAGTACACGTTATACTAATTCTGTGGTGTTTGTGTTCTTGTTTTTCTTTCTCCTTTTTCCCTTTTTCTTTCTCGTCTGTTATGTAATGTCATTTTTTATTTATTTATTTTTTCTTGTTTTTTTTTTCTGTGTGAAAAAAAAGAAAGGCAATTTGATATTTATTTTATGAATGTCCTGTGAGTTTTCAGAGCCTCAATAAAAATATTTGCAAAAAAAAAAAAAAGAATGATGACATCTCCGTTCACTTCCATGGAAAGATGTAATGGCGGCTGCTTGCGCCTCCCTCATGGAAACCAATGCATGTCCAGTTCTGTTTTGACTCCCTCAATGTCACTCAATCTCTGCATCTTTGCATCTCTGAATCCCTGAGTATCGAATAGTAGGCACTCTGCTTTTCAAGCAGATGCCAAAAAGGCAAAAAATGTAGCTATATATCCATTTTGATTTTTTTTTAGCTAAAGTGCCTCTATTACCTTTAAAGACATTACCACCACTGCAAGGTTCTTTCCAATTGTGAGGCATCAAAGTGAGAGGTCTTTGGCGGAGGACTTAACAAATCCACAAGGCACTGCGTTGAGTTGAAGTCGAAAAGACAAGGCCTTAATCAGCCACCTGCCCTGCAGTGCCAGACCGCTCTGCTCACCTGTGATTCTTTTGAAATCACTGCCATGGATGAATAAAGACTTCTTTTTCAGCTGAATGTGAGAGTGCCATAGATTTGTTATTAGGTTCACTGCTAAAGACCTCACCTCACTTTGATTTTTAACCCAAGAAGGGAACTTAAAAGCTGAAAAGACCTGCTGCAGGCACCACGGCACCACGGGAGGGTCAAAATGATAGTTATTATACTTGAATGGGCCCCCTTGACCCCCAATGCTAGTCGAGATTTGTTTTCAAAGGGTACACACTCCTTAAAAAAGGCAGTTTAAGCATTGTCTCTTTTCACAACGGCGCCCTTGGTGGAAGTGCGTGGACTATGACGCAGTTGCCGTAGCTGTCAAAATCGTTAAAGAAACAGCCATCTTCAACTGCGACGGGTTAGCAAGGTGACACGTCTATGCTGTGTGTGTGTGAAACAGGCGTTGTGGACACTACTTTAAAGGGTAGGTTCTGCCGTAGTAGTAGTGGACGCTGTCGCCATCGTAACCTAAGTCGTATGCTAAGTCTCAGAGCACACTACTGCACACAGACAGACACAGGCATAGGTATGCAGATGTATGGCTACAGCATAACAGCATCATGCAATTGGGTATACGTTCACTTGCATCTGGAATATTTGTTGATTAGCTGTTGTTTAAAAGTCTACAAGTTTAATCAATGAGTAGACCTCTAAAAACCTTCATTTTTAGACATTTTTAGAACTAGTGCTCAGTGGGCAACACAACGTAAATAAAAAAATAATTGAAATCAACATAATCAAAGGTTATGGAGATGAGGCACCGCCCATTCATTTCATTTAGGCAATTTCGACATGTAATTTTTATGCTTTTGTAATAATAATTACAAAAAACTAAATGGAATGGATACAGACCTTTTTACACGTACTTCTACATTGTATTGCAATATATTGCAATATGAATATAACAATAACAAAGTGAAACGTTAGATTGGTCAGTCTGGTGTTCTGTTTTGGCCACAGCTATTTTCATCAGGTCTGTAGCCTGGCTGATTGTGTCACCTTCAAAGTCACCTCACGCCACAGTGTGTGTGTGTGTGTGTGTGTGTGTGTGTGTGTGTGTGTGTGTGTGTGTGTGTGTGTGTGTGTGTGTGCGTGCGCGTGCGTGCGTGCGTCAGTTCTCACCTGGAGGACTCACTCCCCGACCCAAAACAAATTAGTCTCCTCGGATCTTTGAATTCAATCAATTAGGGGACAAATGAAGGTGTGGAGAGCATGTCTATAATGCTCCCTGGGTCCCCAAGGTCCCTCCATACTATTAATTAGACACCTTTATTGGAGCCATTAAGATCCGGAATTCATTCTAAATCTATATTACTATGTCTAAATATCAATATTAATATATTTAACCATCTATATTATATCTAAACACGTACAGAATATTGTTATAAACATGTACAGTATATTGTTACATCTAAACATCTATATTAATGTATCTAATCAATTATATCTAAACATGTATATTATATGTAAACATAGATAGATAGGTAGGTAGATAGATAGATAGATAGATAGATAGATAGATAGATAGATAGATAGATAGATAGATAGATAGATAGATAGATAGATAGATTATTAGTAGTGTAGTGTGTACACTGTGTTTGTGTTTACACGAACACATTTATTTACAAAACAGAATCTAACTCCACCTCACCTCCACTCTATTGGCTCATTATGGACCTACTGGAGACTGCTATGCTGTGATTGGCTAAAACGCTGCCTCACCCCACACAACCCCCCACCCCCACACACATTAGCCCCGCCTTTCCTGAGCCCGACAAATGTTTCGTGCTCACAATTTGTTCACGACAACAACAAAGTTCTGGACCGTCTGCGAGACAAAGCCAGTGTCTGTCTGCAGGGAAACAGCTGCAGCCTCAAAGTAGAAGCAACGTAGAGAGTGGAAAAAGGCAAAACAATATAGCTATACACAATATCTACTGTGATTTTTGGCTAAAAACATCGTCTCTATTACCTTTGACAATACTATCAGTGGATGTTTTGTTGGCTGTGGTCGTCTGTGACAGCGGATGTCTCTCCCATGTTTACGCTGAAAGCACTTTTACTTTGACAAAAAAATAATAATAATAATAAAAAAGCGCCTTTGCTAAGCTCTGCTGAGGGAATAGAAACGGGCAGCAGTGAGCTTATATCTGCTCACTCTCTCTCTTCCCCTGGAACATAACAGCACACACTGCTCCGTCTTAATGAGCCCCAAGCACGACGGAGACCGGTTTGATCCCCGGCCAAGAAGCCTTTAATCACCCTGCTCCTCATGCTGTTTCTGTCACTGGTGGAAATAAAATGTACTCACGCTGTACGGTACATGCATACGTATCGTTTAGTGCTACTTTTACTTTTACAACTTGATAACACGTGTGGGGGAAAATTGCCTGTCAGCAGATGGGTCTGGACTGGAATAGCTCAATTGTACACCCATTTCCTACTCCAGGGTCAGTAAAACCTACTGACCTCAGTAAAACCTATGCCTAAACCTAAACTTAATGTTTAGGTTCAGGCATAGTTTTTGCTGAGGTTATGTTTAGGGTTAGGGTTAGGTTTTGCAGTGGCCGGTGAGGAACAGCCACGATCGTTGGCTAATGGCAGTAAAACAGTCGACCATTTTCACAAGTCACAACTACAACTGTAATTTACAGTCGTGTAAAGTAACGAAGTACAAGTACTTCGCTACTGTACTTAAGTACATTTTTTGAGAATTTGTACTTTTATTTATATTTTTCTTTCCGTGAATTTTTACTTTTACTTCGTTTCATTTTTGAGCAAAAAATCGTACTTTTTATCCGCTACATTAAAATTAGAGCCTTCGTTACTCGCTACATTTTCCGCGCAAAATATACGATAAATGCCGGCTTTATCCCGTTTATAAAGTCATCGTCTTCCCTCGTTCATTCACACCCACACAGAGAAGCGTCCGTGCTGCGCCGCCTCTCTCTCTCTCTCTCTCTCTCTCTCTCTCTCTCTCTCTCTCTCTCTCTCTGCCTCTGTCTCTCCCTCTCTCTCTCTCCCTCTCTCTCTCGCTCGCACTCACACACGTGTGTGTGTCGGCATTTTGGACCAGCTCATCATCACAGCTTTCTGTGTTGTAGAACACAAACACAGATCGTTTCGGGAAAGTTACACGACTGACCCACGCAGGTGATGGCAATATAATAATAAGATAAGTCCTGCCGTGGACTGCACGAAAAACTATATCCTCGATCTCCAGGCTTAGATCTGCGCTGTGACGAAAAACGGAGTTATCTAGTACAGGGGTTTTCAACCTTTTTGACATCAGGGACCACCATTTATTCAGCATTTGAGCCACGGACCACCATTCGATTACATTTTCACACAGGCTGGATATTGCAAACAAAACAGTGTAGACCTCTTGTTTAAGTGGTGCTAATTCAGATGATGAATATTTTAACTCTTGAGAGTGTAAAAATGAAACCAAATGGACCCGCAAGGGTCCATTTGGTTTCATTTTTACACTCTCAAGAGTTACATCTGGTTAGCCAACTTTCCATCATTTAGCCTGGGGACCACCTGGAACCCTCTCAAGGACCACTGGTGGTCCCCGGACCACCTGTTGAAAACCCCTGATCTAGTAGACGAGTTGTGATATTCAGGGAAAACTCGCGCCAACCCATAGACTCCAATGCATTACATAATTCCCGGTTGTCCCTATTCTCAATAGAAGTATATAGAAGAGCCTCTATTGGACTGGCACCATGAAGTGAATGGAGTTGTCGTGACTCTATATATGATATGAGTCTCTGATGAAAATGCAGGTCGAACCGGACGTAGTTAAAATTGTTAAATTGTTTCAGCTTTCTTCATCTACGTGTTTTAAAAATGTCATCAACATTTGCCCAGTGCACTGCACAGCCTACTGCAGCCTGTGCATTTCAAGTCCTTGCTATACTGAAATGACCGATTATTTATAAAGAGAACATCCTATCACTGAACATAGGCTACATCTTGGGGGTGACACAATCACAGTATGTCCTTAGAGTAGAGTGGGTGAGGTGTGAAGGGCTAATAGGCCTATGGTGTCTGTTTTGTTTAACAATAGCTTTCCCAATTCAGGGACCTCTACTAATATGCATTTGACTGGACTGTATGTAAACACAAGCATTGTCCTAACACAGACATTAAATGCCATTGATGAATGGCCAATTAGTATAACCCAAATATTTAAAGCACAGTTTTGAGTATGAGTGTAACATGTAAATTTTGATGGCAAACATTAAAGACAAATTAAGGAGTGGGGACAGAAATGGCTCTAAATATCATTTTGTATGATGATAATGATAAGCGCGCCCCTCACTTCTGGGTATGGGGTTTTATGCATATTCGGGTTCTGTAATTTAATGTCATTGGTGTAGACAGTGGTGTACACTATTCCTATATTGCAAACATTTGAAATAATTTAAGCCACTTTTGACAGGCTTTTTTGTAGGAAAAAGCATCTTGTACTTTTTACTTGTACTTTTGTACTTTTGTACTTAAGTACATTTTAACACCCTGTACTTTTGATACTTAAGTACATTTAATTTGAGGTACCTTTGTACTTTTACTTAAGTAATTGTCTTAATGGAAAATCTGTACTTTTACTTAAGTAACTTTCAAGTGGAAAATCTGTACTTTTACTTAAGTAATATATTTTTGTACTTTTTCCACAACTGCAACTGTAATTTATAACAGTCGCAACAGTCTGTCGCCCAACGGTCACGGACACAAAATGATCTCACCGTCTCTTCTTTTTTTTTGGGTGACTCCTCTATGTAGTAACGACTAGGCGGATTATAAAACAGTATACACATGGTTATTCATTCATAACATGTTGGTGTAAGGCACAAACATGTTCATCGAGAGAATTTAGGTGTTTAGTGTTTTGCTCGTTAGATCAGGATCCTCACATTCTCCATTCTGGGGCCTCCTGAACCACTGCAGGGGTGCAGCCTTATGTGCCTTATTTTTTGCTATGCTACTTTTACTGAAAGCTACAGTATACAGGGCAACATCCATTACAGTGGTCTGTCTGTTTTTGGCGACACCTGCCGGTAGCTCAGTGTCATTACACTGTTTGTCGGTAGGAAAATAAATAAATAAATAACTATGGCTATAGGCAGTTTCCGCAGATATTTTAGAATGTCAATGTCATCAAAAATCATATTTAGAAAAGAAAATGTCTGTGGCAGACAATTAAAAATAATTACCATATTACCAGCTACATTAATCTCTAAATACATTTAATCAAGGTCTGCACTATTTTTTGTAACTTTATGTGAACATTATACATGTTTCAACCCTATCGGAGTTATAAGTGCTTTGCATAGTGCATTACTTTCATTCACCCATTCATACACTGACGACAGAACCATGCAAGGTAACGGCTAGCACATCAAGGGATTCAGTGTCTTGCCCAAGGACACTTCGGCAATCGGCATGTTAGTAGGTTAGGAGGAGCGGGGATTCGAACCGCCGACCCATGCACCACTGGACGAGCAGCTCTACCTCCCTTGTAGATAGTTGCATATACATTTGCAAGAACCAAAAATAAACTGCAACTGCACTCAAGAGCGCCAAATTGCACTTTGCACACAAGTAGGCCATGGTCTACAAGTACCCCAACACCTCCAGGAGATAACACTCGTGACATAACAAAGATCTCTCTCACAACAACTGCCAGGTTTTAGGACCGTGAAACCGCCAACCGTTGTCTAAAACATCAGAACCACGAAACATCAGAACCACACTGCATATAAACATGTTTGGAAAGCTGTGTTGCTAATGTCAACGCTAGCAAGCTCAAACTGACCCACCCTCGCTGAAAAAAAACACCAAGTTACCATCTGCACCACCAGGATTATCAGCAGGGACCCCTGAACATCATACCATTTATTCATACCATGGAGACTAGTATAGTAGTATGCTTTTGTATAGTACGCAGGGCTTGACACTAACACTTGCCCGCTTGCCCGGGGCAAGTAAAAAAAATGGTGGGGCAAGTGAAGACTGCTACTTGGTTGCCCATGCCCAATCGGGCAAGTGTGCAACTTAGTGCACTATAACACAACACAAGATAAATTTGTCTTGAAGGCAGTCATTGCACTCTGCCTCTGTGTCTTTCCCTGCTTTCTAGCCATCTCTACCTATCTCTCTCCCAGGTCCATTTGGTTCCAAACTATCATTTTGCTGAGGTCAGGGACCACTGGGTCTGTGACCACTATGGGCTAATTAAGATGATGAATTTTAACTCTTGAGAACGTAAAAAAGAAACCAAATGGACCCGCCAGGGTCCATTTGGTTTCATTTTTACGTTCTCAAGTTGTAGTATGTTTTATTTCAGCACTTAATGAAAAGCTTTACAGAGGAGGAAAAAGCATAAGAGAAAAGGAAAATCAATATATTAAACATATGCAGACATACAAATATGCATATAGTCCATACCCGTACCGAAAGGGTATAGGCAGAAGCCAAAGCTTATTAATGCCTACCCCTTTTGCTGTAAATACATTACAGCAAGTTCACTAATAATTACAGAAGTTGAAGCCTGAAGGTATATTCAGCCTTTTAGTCCGCCGTTATGGAGGTGGACGACAGTGTGCATGTGCGATGCGGTCATAGACGGACTATAGTCAGGCAGCCGAGACTCTTGAGACTTTTTAGCTGAGGTTTTTGTGTTAATTACGTCACGTCATTAACTAAACCAGCCAAGACCACGGAATGACGGTTGACGACAGTGAACCGATCGCAATACTTAAGCTAGTGCATTCGGTAAAAAACCCTTATTTTGAAGCGCCAGATCTCCTAAACAGGATGTGCGATGACGTCATGCTGTTTCTGGTGTCTTGACTAACCTCTCCTCTCACAATCTGAGCAAAAAGTTCCGGGTCAAAAGTCATTCAGGGGCAGATTCCAGGAAAGGCTTTTGAATGCATTGGATTGAATGGATGCGAATGGGACAAAAAATGTCCCATTCAGCCATTCTGTCCCAAATGCGCACGGACTAATATATGGATTAAAGAATGAAATCTACATTTCGTCATGTTCTGCGCCTTCGTCGTGAACACGACACGCGTGATCGGCAATAAAACTACGGTATTAGGCTTGCTCTGCTCATGCAAGTATATAAAATGAACAAAAATACAATAAAACAATGAAACCTTGGCAAGTTTGAATCTGTTACTTTTGTGCTGCCAACACCTTTCAGTACAGGCCCAAGTACAACATTTGTGTACTAATAATGAGCTCTAGCTCACATCAGGAAGGACACGAGGCTAAACCCATCCTCGGCCAAAAAAGTGTTTTAATCACTCCCCTCCTGCTGTGTTGTGTGCTGGCATGGTTTCCACTGTGTTGGCCTATGATCCCCGGACCCCCGGGACGCTAATGGCATAAACCCACCATTATGATTTCTTACCAGCCGTTTCTGCTTAAACAGCACATTTTTAGCAGTTAAAAGGCCATGCGCCCCGACATTAAAAATGCATGCTGGGGAAAAGTTTGCGATGCCTCACTCGGTTGCCGCTGCTGCTGCTGCCGGAGGGCGACAAACCTTGTATCTCCGTAATTATTTCAATGTGCATTATGTGAATGTGTTTATTTCTTTCGGTAAACGAATACCTTACTTCATCACACTGCAGTTTCACTCACAAAAAGTATAGCAAAAAAAGAAGATATGCTCCTCTAACAAGATGTGCACATGCACATGCTCTATAACAGATCATCCGCACACGCACCAGGACATGCTCAATCATGATTTCAGGAAGGTCCCTCTCAATCTGATTGGATGAAAGCTTTTCCACCCAAAGGCCAAACTGAAACTATATATATTCTTGTCCCCAGGAGCTCATGGAGGACAGGGAAGAACTCCATATATGGTCATCATCTTATAGGGACAATTATCACACACACGCACACGCACACGCACACACACACGCACACGCACACACACACACACACACACACACACACACACACACACACACACACAGAATAGTGTGTATAGGTGTTTATGTTTTGTAATAATAATAAAAGTAACAAAAGTTTGCAAATACTTGTACATGTACAGTGTTGGAACAAAAGTATAATATCTGCCTTCTGAGATGTATAAGTGGAAATAATATAGTACAAATACCGCAACATTTGTACACTTTAATTAACCCTTAGTGTACTGAACGCGTTTTGGTTTTCTAAGCATTATGTTTTAACTATTGAAAAATAGCAGATCTACAAGCTCATAGCGCGCCACCGAGTGGCGCGCTATGAGCTTGTATCTCTGCTATTTTTGAAAAACCGTGAAAACGTGGTGCAAATCTTTGAATATTAGAACTAGAAATCTAGACAGGACACATTTAGTTACAACCCCTAGAAACCAGGTGCTTGTTTTTATTTGTATTAGTATTTATGTTTTCATCCACATCGGTGGACATGCCAGGTTTCATCCCCAACAGAGATGCTATAAGGGCAGCAGATAGCGCAGCGCATCACAGCGCGCCGCGGTGCGAGACCGGGTCATTATTTTGCCGTACGCAGCGGCAGCAGGGCGCCTGGAACTTAAAAGTGTCTCTGAGATGTAAAAAGGTTCCCAAAGTGATACGGATGACTGCAGCACAAATGTGTGTGTTTTTTTTTTTTTTACTTTATTGGTTTCAGTTCCACATTGCCACAGAGAAAGTCATTTGAGGTTTAAGTTAGTTTTTCTTTTACTAAAAATGATCAGTGCTGGTAGGAATTTTTCTGAATACTATGGTGTAAAGTAACTAAGTGCATTTACAAAACTGCTGTGCTTCCTACTCAAGTATGTTTAGAAGTATGTTCAGAACATGGTCCTAAATACGTAGTTGTTTACAAATTGGTATAGCAGTTATAATAAACCCCAGGAAATTATAACTGGCCATTGAAGTTCACAGGATCTACTGAATGTGAAGGAAGCAGCACAACGCACTGCACTTTACACACTCCACACTTGACCCAGAGGCTCAATATGACAGTTTGTCACATTTAGTAAATCATTTGTGGCCAGTTAGAATTTCCTGGGGTTTATTAGGACTGTAGTAGATAATTTAAAAAACAGAAATTGCTTTAAATGTTTGTCAACAAATATATATTTAGGGCCATGTTCGAATGCCACCCTCCCATAGCCAAAATCATTATAACTAAAGAAAGCAAGGAATGTAAAACAATTAATGCCCATCTTTTACTTTCTCTAATAACAACCTAAAGCATGATCCTTGGTTGAGAAAAAAAAAAAAGGAAAAAAAAAAACTTAAGTTGTCCTTTAATACAAATCGATTCTCCACTACCTAATCTCTCAGGCAAAACCATCCGTTTTATATTATGGTTTAAAAAACAAAAAACGTTAAAAAGTGAAAAAATGCATTGCACAGCGGCAATGTGAGCTTGCACATCGACTACAGGCACTACTTTAGCATGAAACTGCGATGAATCGGTACCACACTGAAATAAATATTAAAAACAAAACTCTGAAATATGGACATAGGAGTTTTGTACTGTGGGTGTTAAGGAATAAAAAATAATAAGATGGACTGTTACAAGGGAAGGAAAACCTCACACAACTGCAATGAAGTCTTTGTTGTTGTCTTTTTAAAGCAACCTTGGAAAACAAAAAACAGAAAGCTAAATCTTCCACTGGTATTGCTGGAACCTTGTTGTTACGGGAGCCAATTATTGTAAAGTGTCCTGGTGGATGGCAGGTTGGCTGTGAGCTCAGCTGCTGCTGCTGCTCAGGGCGGATCTAGGCATAGACACAGGGGGGCGGGGGTTAATGCCCCCCTAAATGCCCAGTCTGCCCCACCAAACGCGATGGCATGCAAAACAACTCAAGAGTTGAAAATGGTATGGGTGCGGCTTCATCGCCCGTGGCGCGAAGCGACACGGGCGATGAAGCTGCCCCCTTACCATTTTCTTCTGCCCCCCCAATTGGGAAATGTTACATCCGCCCCTGCTGCTGCTGTTTCTGCCAGTTCAAAGCAGCAGCATCTTCACACACACTGACTTGTGTTTACACCTGCGTCGATGTAGCAAACGCTCTGTTTCACGAGTAATAGACTGGAATTCAAAACTGACTTGAGTAAATTATAGGTACAAAACTATCGACTGGGGCTGCGACCTTTAATCGATTGATCAAATTTATTATTTAATTAGTTGTCAACTAATTTATTAATTGATTAATCAGATTGGCAACCAATTTGCTGGAATTATCATAGGTGTTTTCGCCACTTAATTGATCATAGTTTTTCCAGTAAATAAAGTGGAGTGAGGAGCTACATGATGGGGTAGTTTGGAACCCAATGGACCCTTATGTGTCTGTAACTCAGAGATGACCATTTTGGTTCCATTTGTACACTCAGTGTTGTAAATTAACTTTTTAATTTTCATTTTTAATTTTATTTTTCACCACATACAGTAATAATAAATCATATCAAACTGGGTGGTCCTTGTTACGTGCCGTATAGGGTTGCTGTAGGTCTGCATTCCTCCTCTCTATCTCTCTATTCCTCCAGTCCCTCTTTCCCCCTTCACACTCTCATTCCCTGCAGGTGGGAGTGTCCACAACCTCAGTGTGTCCGGCCTCCATTCCGCTCCATCCATCCTCATTCGCCAGCTGAGATTTCCCGGCCCCGCCTTCCACCAATCACCATCACCTGTGTCCTATATAAGTGCTCTCTCTCTCTCTCAGACCAAGCAGACCTACTCAGGCAGCTGTACCTCTGCTCCTGAACTTTAAAGTAGTTCTAGCGTATGCCCTGCCTTGGGACAGGCAAGACGGGGGCCCCTTTACACATACATCACGTAGGTTGATTATGTCTAGAAACACTAGGTAAGGGGTGGTTGCCACTTATGTATTTATTCCCGGCTAGAGTAGTTAGGTAGTTAGGGCACCTATATTTTTCCTAGGTAGTCAGTTTAGTTTGTACCTGTTGCTCTTAGCTGTTTTGTTTCTTTCGTTTCTTTGGCAACATCCGCGTCCCCTGGCAGAGGTATACAATTTATTTTCGAACTGCTTAAATATTGACGTTGTAGAACCCCACATCTGTGAGTGTAAGCACTCACAGATTTATTGTTACTTACACCAGCAGTAGATGCTCTTGTAACGGCCACTAAGTACTTAAGTGACTTACTCTAATTACATTTACTCTAACCGCATTTACTCTAGTTGCATTTACTCTAATTGCATTTACTCTAATTTACTTCTTTAATTATCTTTGTAAGCATTTGAGTACATTGATCGTTTGATTGTGCTTATACGAGCCTATGTAAAGTACTTGTACTGCATTTGAAATCAATTACTAAAGCTTTCAGTTTTGTCTTTAAACTGTTGTTGTGTCCTTTATTTGTACCATGAAAATGTTCAGTATCCCTTTTGGTGTTTCATGTTTGGTAACCCTAAAACCCCTGAACGGTCCTAACTAAGGGTTTTCGTAACAGTCCTTGAGATGAAACGGGTTAATAATCACTGCTAGAGGTGTGTCTAAAAGTGTCTCTTGGGGGTCCCAGGCATATCTCTTCAACGGAGGTTCTTCCAATTTGGGGGGTCGTTGACATGAAAAGTTTTGGGAATCATGCCTTACAGAACATTAAAGAGCCAAAGCTAGGCGTCCGCAGCAGCCCCCACACTATATAGGGCCAATTTCCATTTTATTTTCCACCTTTCTGGCAGCGGAAACGTCCATTTAGGTTTATTAATAACCCCCGGGGTGTGAGGACTCGTATACGTGTGACAAGGTGCATATGCTGTTCCCCATATCCCCTCACCCCCACACCAACCCCTCCACCCGCCTTGGAACTTAATGCAAGGTAGTGTCAGATTTGCATAATTGGGTTTTTGGCCGGCATGGGGGTCATTTACAGTGCATATGGGCCTATATATATACACACACCATTCCTCTGGAATACCACTGACTCAGACAGCAGAAGGTCTTAAAATGTGGTGTTTGATCAGAGCAGGGCTGTGCAGAGGGTAAGAGATGCTATTTTCAGTTTGGCAAACCCATGTGGTATATATCACACTATGTATGTTAATATGGAACTGTCAAAGTCCACAAACTGCACTCTGTACTCACCAAATAATACACAGTGATATTTTCCAGTTGAAATGGGCAATTTTCTTTTTACTTTTTTAGTTTCATGTATATGTTTTCTATGATAGCATTCCGTCAAACAAAATCATGTGCGATAGATCAGCGGACACACTAAATATTTTTTAGGTAAAGATAATAGAGGCAACTTTTGTAGCCAAAAAACAATATCTAGCTATATTTTTTGCCTTTTTCCCCTCTATGTTGCTTCTACTTTGATGCTGCAGCTGTTTACCTGCAGACAGATGCTTGCTTTGTCCTGCAGAAGGTCCACAACTTTGTTGTTGTCGACAATATCGTGACAACAAAATATTCGTTCGGCTCAGGAAAGGCGGTGCTAATTTGCAAGGGGGAGTGGGATTCTGGGGGGTGAGGCAGCGTTTCAGCCAATCACATGCAGCACAGGAGTCTCCAGCAGTTTCATAATGAGCCAATAGAGTGGAGGTGAGGTGTTAATATTGTGTTTTTAAACAAATCTGTTTACAAACACAGAGTTTGTACACACTAAAGTTCCCTCTATTACCTTTAACCAATAATATCATGACTCCACAGTGTGTAAAATGTTCACACACAGCTGTGAAGACCTGGGGCTGATTCTACAATGATAAATGCAAATGATTACAAAAGATCAGATCCTTTTATTTAGTTGTCTTTTTCTTTTGAAAACAAAGTGGCTGGGGGCTACTTTACAGATTTTCTAAGAAAAAAAAAAGCTTGCAGCACGGCAGGAAAAAATATATTATGACTCTCTGATGCTCTCACGATTTTAACCATTTGCGTGCACACTTCTGGATTACCAGTCAGGGTGCCTGGACTGCTAGGCGTCTCCCCAAAAACGTCTCCTCATTCTGCGTTTTCTAGAAATGGAGGTCTGAAGAAAATCATTAACATGGTGAAACACATCTTGATGACATCATCAAGATGTACTTCACCATGTTAATGGATTTCTTTAGACCATTCCATTGTTCCATTGTCCATTTGTTCATTTTACACTCTCAAGAGTAATTAATATTTATCACCAAGAATATACACAATTAGAAAATACAGAAGAAGTGTTAACGGTATAAAAAAAAAAAAAAAAAAAAAAAAAAAAAAAAAAAAAAACGTTTTGCCAGTTTGCCTTAGTTTTGAAAAAGGTTAAAATCCATTGCTTTAATGCAGTTTACTTCCCACCAGTTGTGTAGGCCTATGTCCTGGATGTCCGACAACCCAGTGCCTCCCACCTCACAAGGACAACCAACTCTGTCTGCTCTCTCTGGGCGATGGAGGATGGGACGGAACCAGGTCTAACGCAGGTCCTTTCTTCCGTGACGATGATATGAAAACGGCCGGGACGTCCTCGCCCCGAGGCCCCCCGAGGGCCACGGTGCTCTTATGGACGTAATGAAAAGCAAACACCTTGATTCGCTCTATGATTGATAATGCTCTATATTTAGCCTAATATCCTCCCCATCATCACCACTACCCTGACCGCTTCCCCCTGCTGCATGGTAATGATCCATTACCCTGACTTATTACATGGCTTGAATGAATGCTCCAATCAGAAGCCAGCGTTCTGGTCACGTGAGCGGTCACATAATGTCACTATAACGGACCGCTCCGCTCTATAACGGACCTCTGCATAATCAAGGTCCCCAAAGTGCAAACAGCTGTGCTCATATCAGTCCACGGCACGCTTCCGCATTTAATTTAGTTCAGCATGCCGTTAGTAGCGGGTCCATTTGGTTAGTTACGTATTTGTTGTTTACATGCCATGGCCACTCAGGTGATTAATAGTATAACTCTTGAGAGTGTAAACATGAAACCAAATGGACCATTATCCTGACGTATCAGTATGACTTCCTGCACATCCGAAAACAGACAATCCTAAAATACGGTGACCTGATCTATTTATTTGACAGACAGAAGTATTGCCATGTGTGGGAGAAGTGGGAAAATGCATTGCCAACGCGGTTAGCAAATTATTAAGATCTTGATTGATGTCATATTCAAAAAAATAATAATTCAGTTTTTAAATTCAAAAATAGCTGATGCTCATCAGAGATTAGCTAAAGCAAAACATCTAACTATGAACTATGGCACTATGAACATAAGGGTGTGGTGATGAAGGGAGTGTATACAGTACATACTGTATTTTCCATAATCTCTGCTGTATGTTAGCTTTAATGCAATTATCTGATTCTAAATGCTGACTGTTTTCTGAAAACAAACACAAAATATGTGCGGTTTCTGTGAAAGCATATGCATTCATAGAGTTGTATGTGTTCAAGGTTTTTAGCACATAGCAGATGCATTCAGGCAGAGACAGACAGAGAGAGACAGAGAGAGATAGGCAGAGAGAGAGAGAGAGAGAGAGAGAGAGAGAGAGAGACACACACAGACAGACAGACAGACAGACAGACAGACAGACAGACAGACAGACAGACAGACAGACAGACAGACAGACAGACAGACAGACAGACAGACAGACAGATGCTGTTAAAGCAGGAGAGGTGAGACGTATATCTCCAGTCAGTGTCAGTGCCAAGGTCATCAGAGCAGAGAAAACACTTAACCAACAGAATGGAGGACCTTTCAGAGCCAGCGCACTGGGTGCAGTGTGTGTGTGTGTGTGTGTGTGTGTGTGTGTGTGTGTGTGTGTGTGTGTGTGTGTGTCAGAAGGCAGTATAGAACAGAGCTTGCTCCCCCACAGTGGTTGAAACATGACATGTTGTTGTGTCTTGCTGTGACCTCACACAGAAACACTGTCTGAAGTCTTACTCTCTCACTACCTTTTGCTCTGACACCTTTTTCTGCCCACCTACCTGTCTGCCACCTGCCACCATGCCTGTCTGCCCACCTGCCACCCTGCCTGTCTGCCCACCTGCCACCCTGCCTGTCTGCCCACCTGCCACCCTGCCTGTCTGCCCACCTGCCACCCTGCCTGTCTGCCCACCTGCCAACCTGCCTGTCTGCCCACCTGCCACCCTGCCTGTCTGCCCACCTGCCACCCTGCCTGTCTGCCCACCTGCCACCCTGCCTGTCTGCCCACCTGCCACCCTGCCTGTCTGCCCACCTGCCACCCTGCCTGTCAGCCCACCTGCCACCCTGCCTGTCAGCCCACCTGCCAACCTGCCTGTCTGCCCACCTGCCACCCTGCCAGTCTGCTGACTATCCCACCTACACTTATTACACTCCATGCTCTAAACCAGGGCTTTTCAACCCCTGGTTTAGAGCCCTGGTTTTTGACGACATTTTAGCCCCAAAGAGCTAAAACTAAAGAATTCTTTTGGTTTTGTTAACAATTCCAGGCTGGCTTGTGCAAACAAATAGTGGTAATTCAGATGATGAATATTTTAACTGTTGAGAGTGTGAAAATAAAACCAAATGGACCCGCAAGGGTCCATTTGGTTTCATTTTTACATTCTCAAGAGTTACATCTGGTTAACCAAATCTCCATCATTTAGCCTGGGGAGCACCTGGAATCCTCTCAAGGACCACTGGTGGTCCCCGGACCACCTGTTGAAAACCCCTGCCCTAATCCTATACCTGCCTTCCTGCCTGTCCTTTCTGTGCATGTGTGTGTCAATTTATGGAGGTGATCCACCTTAACAAGCAGCCATATTAAGCAAAAAAAAAAAAAAAAAAAAAGGGTTTCTGAGCAAATACGTTAATTAATGCTATGAGGATTATCTCAGCAAACCTCATGTCAATAAGAAATAGGAGTTTGATTAATTAAACGATATTTTTCAAACACTCAAAAGCCCACGTCTAATCCAGTTGGATGTGGGGGATTCAACTCTAACTTAACAGACTTAAAAACACTACTAGAGCAAAAAAACAAACTAGAGCAGGAACAGAGACAACAGAAACAACAGAGACAACAGATATTAGAGCATTTGAACACTGATGCCTGTAGGATCACAATGTGGGACAAAGTCTCAATTTGTGGGACACATGGAAATGAAGCATAGTCACAAGCAAAGAGGACATCTGGTCACCCGGTATGAATAATACAATTATTCAGTGTTAACAAGCAGCCATATTGGACAGGCCTCTTAGCTAATACGTTAATTAATGCTAGGTAAGGATTATCTCGGCAAACATCATGTCAATGAGAATTATGAGTTCGATAAATCAAACGATATTTATTTCAAACACTCCAAAATCCCAGGTCTAATCCAGTTGGATGTAGGGATTCAGCTCTTAAAACCCAGTCATTTAGTTTTGGGAAGGCGGCCACCATGCTCAGCACCATCTGACATAAACATCCTTAAGCCCAAATTACATCAACAAAAACAACAGCTCAATGATCCTCCAGATCACAATCGGGGCTAGTTTTTGGCGTGTGGCGGCATCATAAACTACGCTTTAGGACCCTGGCCGAGAGCAGAGCAAAAAACAAAAACAAAAACAATAGTGTGGAATAGTGTAAAATGTCTTCACTTTCCGGTAGGGAAAACTTGTATGTCCAAAACCGTTACTATTTACTGGAGCGGTGCCCATACTTGGAACAATGCAAGTTGTAAATGAGTGTCCCACGGCTGCATCCCACAACCACTCAAGGCTGGGCACGTGGCCAGATCGGGGGGGTACTGGGCCACGCAAACATGCATCCTGACCACCCATATGGAGATCGACGACCTGAACTGACCGACAAAATGAACTGATATGATGATGCATAGAAAACTATAATGTAATGCATAGTCTTCTGTGCATTTGGGGGGCTGGGGGGATTTGACACCCCATTTGGTTTTGCAGACAGAGTTGCCCACCCTTAAATTGTATCTGGCCACCATAGTGAGGGTTTCTAGATCCGTACCCAGCCGAGCCGTTGTGTGTTAACGTTATGTGTGTTAACCTTGTGTACAGGTGAACGTTATTTCAATGTGGTCAAAGGACAAACACAAAAGGACATAGCTATACTTCTGGTGGTTCAAATGGGCTTTTGGGTAACTTTTGGGGCGGTGGCATCCGAGCACAGTGTAGTTTGAACACGGTGCTGCCATACCAGGCCGTGTTGTGTAACACGTTACTATGAAGATCAAGTATACTGGAAGATACGAGTTTTTCCTACCCCGACAACAAGTCGTGCTCGTTACGCAATTCTGCTCGCCGCGTCTTATCCGGGTTCGAGTCGGGGTTAGCCTAATCCTCCTCCTCCTCCCAACTCCCTCCTTTTGATGCTTTTCTGCGCACACGCCGCCGCCAGCCACAACATTAGCAGATCGCGACCGGAGGGGTAAGAGGGAGAAAAGCAAAGCTAAATGAATGTAAACAACTTTAAAAAAGGGTGAAAGCTGCAGCCAGCGCCGCGCTAAATGGGACAGCCTCGATGACACTGCTGCTATACAACACGACACACTCGAAAGAAAAAAAACAACAACCTTAGACTGGCTTAGTTGAACTTCTAGGAAGCTGTCATGCTGCCATGCAGAGGCAGAGAAATATTAACCACAACCTACTGCGGTTATTACTTCCAAACTTGACAAATTGTAGTTTACATTTATCTCAGGGGCTTCCGGTAGGGTAGGGCTTTGAGTGTCATTGAGGTGTCATCCCTATGTTCCTCACTTAAATCAGGGGTGGATATGGGCATGGATGGGCAATGCCCCCCTAAATACCCAGTCTGCCCCCCGCCCCCCAAAACACGATGCCATGCAAAACAACCCAAGATATTTCAAATTAAAGTGCTTTTATTTAAAATGATTTGAAACACTACTACTGCTGCTAACTAACTACAGCTGTGTCACCACTAAACCAACAGCATTTCATCATTGAAAACAGAAAACTCTCTGAGTCAGACCTTTACCTTTATGCATGCTGCGTGTCTGTTGCAACTTCAGCAACAACTGATGTTAATATTGATGCTTTACTTGACTAATAAAAGTCCTGTAACTGAAAATGGTATGGGCGCAGCCATACCATACCATACCATACCATACCATACCATACCATACCATACCATACCATACCATACCATTTTCTCTTGCCCCTCCAACATGTTCTCTTGCCCCCCTAAATGGGACATGTTACATCCGCCCCTGACTTAAATTAGAGCTAAACAAATCCCTCTTGTTTTAGGTTAGGTTGGAGGGGGGGGGGCTGGATGACGTTAGCCTCGATCTCCAGGCTTGCATCAGCGCTGCGAAATGAAAGCCTGGACACAGGGTACCCCAGAGCGACTATCAAAAGGCATGTCGCGAGGTCTTACCCTGATCCAGCCCTTGATACTGAGTCAGCACCAGGGAATTGAACCCCCAACCTCCCAGTCTCTGGGCGGACACTCTAACCACAAGGCCACTGAACTGGGATTAGTTATATAAGCTACTAATGATTTAGTTACTTCATGAAGGTCAGAGTACCTGCTCCGCCCAACTGTCCTGTCACCCTTTATGCCCATATACTGTATAAACTTTGTCTCCGTCTCTCCCTGTCCCTTTATTCCTATCTATGGTGTTCTGCGTGAGGCATGCCCAAATATGAAGCGCTGTGACATCAACAGGCCATCTCAATTCATGGAGCCAAATCCCAGGAGGCCTTTAGTGGGTCTGCAAAAGGTCTGCAAAAGGTCTGCAAAAGCTAAAGGTCTGACTCAGAGAGTTTTCTGTTTTCAATGATGAAATGCTGTTGGTTTCGTGGTGACACAGCTGTAGTTAGTTAGCAGCAGTAGTAGTGTTTCAAATCATTTTAAATAAAAGCACTTTAATTTGAAATATCTTGGTTGTTTTGCATGGCATCGTGTTTGGGGGGGGGGGGGGGGGGGGGCAGACTGGGTATTTAGGGGGGCATTGCCCATCCATGCCCATATCCACCCCTGATTTAAGTGAGGAACATAGGGATGACATCTCAATGACACTCAAAGCCCCACCCTACCGGAAGCCCCTGAGGTAAATGTAATCTACAATTTGTCAAGTTTGGAAGTGGGTTCATGCAGACTCCACCACCAAATCCCTGCAGGGGTGAGAAACTCGCTGTCGAATTTGAAGTCAGTGGGATGAACGGTTCCTGCGTTAGATGCATTAGAACAGTAGCCTGATTGTCAGACTCTGAGCCATGGCTCAAGAGTCTGACATTGGCCCCATTGTAACCGATTTACAAGGAGGCGGGCCTTGATTTTCCCTCGACCAATCACTGGAGACGTTGTTTGCAGTCGACAACAAAGTTAACTAGCAGTTAACTAGCAGTTAACTGACTAGCAGTGCAGTTGGCGTCGGACATTTTCACTATTTATAACTAAATGCAGTATTAAAGAATGAAACTCTAGTTGCAATGAAACTTTAGTTACAATGAAACTGAATGGATGTGTGCTGTTTTTTTTATGGGAAACTGTTCTGTTGTGGCAGTTAGATGATCCTCGGTGTTGATTGGCTATTTTTTTTAGACCCGCCTCCAACTCCAGCTCATTGGCCGAGCCGTTTTTCCGGACGAGATAAATCGAAAACTCTTCATCACAACACCAGACCACAGAACCCAGCTGAGTGGGCGGGGCCTGTGGGCTGAACCCTGCGTTAGATGCATTAGAACAGGGCTGCCCAAAAGGTAGATCGTGATCTACCAGTAGATCACACAGGCCGTGCAGGTAGATCACATGACGGTCCCCTAAAATGTATAGACCTGTAACTCTTGAGAGTGTTAAAATGAAACCAAATGGACCCTTACGGGTCCATTTGGTTTAATTTTACACTCTCAAGAGTTAAATTATATTTAAACATCTGAATTACGCAATTTTCAAGAGTCCACACAATTAGAAAATGGACAATAATTGTTATTTTGAACAACATTTTGCCAGTTCTCTTTCCCAATTGTGGACAAAAAACGTGAAAGTTCTTAGTTCACAAACTGTCAACTCAAACCTCAAATACTGTTTTTCTACGAAGCCTTGAAATGGATTTTCAGTAATGGAACGATCACATTTTTGGTGTGTAGATCTTGTTGAGCCGCTCATTTTGAAAGTAGCTCTCAAGTCCAAAAAGTGTGGGCAGCCCTGCGTTAGATGTACACGAGACGGCAATGAGTCCCCTTTTGAAACCGCACGACTTGCAACAAAGCTCCCCCCCCCCCCCACATAGAGTCGTATTGATGCTACTACTTAAGAAAACACCTCACAGCCAGTCCTGTTTAGCTCACTTAGCAGCTCCTCCTCCTCCTCAGGAATCCAGCCAGCCAGCCGCCTGCATCGCTGCATGTCAACCAATAATACAACCGCAAACGCAAAACCAAGACGACCTCTCAGACGACGAG
>CM076975.1:45138711-45141211 GCA_039105355.1 Benthosema pterotum | reverse complement strand
GGTTAACCAGATGTAACTCTTGAGAACGTAAAAATGAAACCAAATGGACCCTTGCGGGTCCATTTGGTTTCATTTTTACACTCTCAAGAGTTAAAATTCATCATCTTAATTGGCCCAGGTCTACACAACTAGAGAATGTAGAAGATTAGGTCATTTTGATGTGTATGTTAATACACATCAAATCCAGCCTGGAATTGTGGATAACTAGAAAGCAGGGAAAGACACAGAGGTCTTGCCCAATTGGGCAACCAGGTAGCAGCCTTCACTTGCCCCACCATCTTTTTTACTTGCCCCGGGCAAGCGGGCAAGTGTTAGTGTCAAGCCCTGGTAGCAATCAGCACATTCTCACCTCCATGCAATGTAGTAATCTATAAGCATAGATTACATTGCAGGCCACCATCTAATAAAGTATTTTCGGTGTTGGTGTGACTACAAAAGCCAGAAAAAAACACCTCACACACTTTACAACTATAATTGATGCATGATAAATGATATAACTTTAAATGCATTTATCTCTGAATGAGCCCTGGAAACAGTGAAAGCTGAAAATACAGGCTGTTTTGTCAAATGTATTAAAAAAAAAAAAAACTGAAACACATCCATCAACTCATTTTATTTTTTTCCCATAAAGTAGACACCTTAACAGTTAATCTGCCATTCCAGTTGATTTACGTCAATCTTTGCATTGTCAAATAATAGTTACAACCGCTGCCTTTGAAGTTGATCTACGTCGATCTTTGATTGGTATCGCTATTGATACGATCCTATGCTAGCGGCCGCAAGCAGCGATCACCTCCTCTGCCAGCTGAGGGACCCAAATAAGAGACGGACGACCGGAAGTAACGTCCTGTGTGCGCCAACCTAAACTTGTCCGACCGGAAATATGGACGGAAAATGAAATATGGCTTTTACATGAAAATCGCTGCCACTAGCTACCTAAAAAAAAAAAAAAAAAGTGCTGGCAAAGTAAGCTTGTTAAGTTGTCTTTGGATATCAGTAATTTGCACAAATTCACAACAGAGGACTTTCTATAAATTTAGTTAGTATTGAACCTAAAGGGAGCTTTTCTGCTAATCTCCCTAAGATTCCTGGAAGGTATTATGGACTATTTAACTAAATATCTGTTCGGCAGAGACGGCTGTCTTTGTCGGATCACACTGTAGTTGCTGAATCATTCACCACAGTATATATAATACAGTATACGATTTATGAATATGGCTAATTCCATCCATCATTTTCAATAGCATCAACGGTAAAATACATGAATAAATTCATACTCTCTCCAGTAAATTACAATTTACCGTCTGTCGCCTACATCTCTTTTGGCCCGGGTTGGCAGGAGCAGACGCGCATATAAAAAATATCATATATTAATTGGCCATTCACACTAAGCACTAAAACTACTGCGACTATAATTTATATGTCTTTGTCACAGTACGCAGTGGCGTTTCTAAGCAATTTGGAGCCCCAGGCAATATTTTCCCTGGAGCCCCCCCCTTACCAAATGGACCCGTAAAATCTCCTGTGACGACTAAGAACATATTCTATTTGACACCTGAGTGTAGTTTCTGACACTAGATTAGTTTCTGACTAGTTTCTGGTTTCTGTTTCTGATGCCATTTCCTGACAGATTCTCGTTTTTCTGAAAAATCTATATGCCTGTGTCAGTGATGCCCAACATATTTCATGCCTAGGACCCCAGAATTATTGGCTGCGGACCCCCATCTGAAAACGCCTGTTCAGATGTCAGGAGGCACCAACTGTTTGTATTTTTACTGAATCTCTGCGTGGTGAGAGGTGACAGTTTTGTGTTCATCATCAGTGGACCGATGTTTGCCGCTGAATAACCAGTTCCAGAAATAATTGCCGCCCGTCGCTAATACCATATCATTTTGGACGCATGATTAATTCATGAAGGGACTTTCGATAATGACTTCCACTGTCGACGGACAGAAGCAATATTACGCCGCACATTCTCATTACGCTGCGTACGATAACCCCCCGTCTGAAAGCACGCGCGTTCGAGCCTCGTCCTCGTTCTGAGAGGTCAACATTTGTCGGGAAAAAAAAGTCAGCGCTCTACAAGTGCACGGCAAATCGCACGGAACACACACGGAACATTAGCGAACAAGTAATAGCAATATTCAAATGATGTGTGTACTGGTTTCTTTCAGAAGAAGTGGCCTGGAAAAAAGAGAGATCAAAAGGATGGATGGAGGTACACGCAGGGGCGGATGTAGAAATGATGGGCCCCTGGACCAGGGGTGGACAGACAGTATGGACATACAGGGCATTTTCCCGGTGGGCCGACCCCCGGGGCCGTTAATGTCGTGTTTTAATTTAAGAAAAAAATAATGAATCAAAAAAAAAAAAAAAAAATCTGCACAAAACCGGCCCACGAATCAGTGGTGGCGGGGCCCTCTGTCCTCTTCAAATGAGACTGCCCATTGCAGGGTTTTTATAGTTAACTAAAACTAACTATAAATTTTAGTTATCGGTT
>CM076975.1:45119622-45138211 GCA_039105355.1 Benthosema pterotum | reverse complement strand
AAGGCTGCTATTAAACTGTCTTCTTATTGGCAAAGATTGTTTTTATCTGTGCGTGCGCGCGTGTGCATGTGTATGTAGCTATGTGTGTTTTGCAAAGTATTGATCCATTATGTTGAGATTTTACTTCAGTGCCAGCACTTTTCCATATTTTTTGAGTAGCTAGAGCCAGCGATTTTCATCTAAACATCATATTAGTCATATTAGTCATATTTCATTATTTCGGTCACGTTTCCCGTCGGAAAAGTTAGTTGGCGACACACTTCCGGTTCCGGGTTGGTCCGTCCCTTATTTTGGTCCGTTCTGATGGGAAGATGTGATCGCTGCTCTCTGCCGTTATCATTGGGATCGTATCAAACCGGCGACGGTGAGCAACGTAGATCAACCTAAATGGCATCGGTCATAACTATTATTTGATAATGATAAGCGTGACGTAGCTCTACTGCAAAGGCACGAAAACTGTCCGTTGCAATCAACATACATTCCTAAAATTCTTTGCTAATTCTTCATATCATATTGCATATGTTCCTCAAGCTTATTTCTAATGGTTTGAGGCTCAATCACCACTGATATAACCAGTATAACCTTGTCATTTCTTTATGGACAGTTTAGCTGCATGCAGATTATTTTATAATTGAGTCATTATAATACTAGATGCTAGTTAAAACCAGGCTTGTTTCCATTCCAGTTCAGCTTGGAAAATCAACAATGGCGGACATTGTGAACAAAGTGGAAATGCAAATATGGAAGTGAAGACATTACAGATGAGGAGTCTGAAACACACACATTATCAGAGAGAATCCTGCATGCCACTCAGTGCCGTTAGACGAGAATCTCATAGCGAGAAAAAAAAAAAAAAGCTCACAGGATTGAGGTCTAAATAAAAAATCGTGGGCATGTGCAAGGAAACAAGTACCCAGGGGTTGACACTAAGGTCTCCGGCACTTGCCCATCGGGGCATAGTGCAAGTCAGGTTCTACTTGCCCTCAGCTCATGGTCACTTGCCCCCAAAAATATATTGTAAATTTGCATTTAAGTTTACTTCCTACTTGGGTGCTTTAAACCAGCGTTTTCAACAGGTGGTCCCTGAGAGGGTTCCAGGTGGTCCCCAGCTAAGTGGTTAACCAGATGTAACTCTTGAGAACGTAAAAATGAAACCAAATGGACCCTGCGGGTCCATTTCATTTTTACACTCTCAAGAGTTAAAATTCATCATCTTAATTAGCCCAGGTCGCAATGACCACCTTCAAGACAAATTTATCTTGTGTTGTGGTTATAGTGCACTATGTTGCCACACTTGCCCGATCGGTAAACCAGGTAGCAGTCTTCACTTGCCACACCATTTTTTTTACTTGCCCCGGACAGCGGGCAAGTGTTAGTGTCAAGCCCTGAGTACATACAAGCACAACAAACAACACTGGTCACCGTGCGATAACGCTCGGCGTCACACACTTTCTTCATCGCAGGCATTTGCGCGAAACGCCGGCCCTGTAGAAAATGAACTAGAACAGTGGTTTCAACCTTTTTGAGAACCAGGGACCACCATTTATTCAGCATTTGAGCCACAGGAACACCATTTGAGGACATTTTAGCCCCACAGACACCAAAACTAAATAATTTATTTTGCTTTTGTCCACAATTCAAGGCTGTATTTATTTGGGGGGAAAAAAACAGGCAGCAATGAATATGATGAATATTTTAACTCTTGAGAGCGTAAAAATGAAAACCAAATGGACCCTTGCGGGTCCATTTGGTTTCATTTTAACGCTCTCAAGAGTTACATCTGGTTAACCAACTAGCTGGGGACCACATGGACCCTCTCAAGGACCACTGGTGGTCCCCGGAGCCTTTAAAGGAGAGGAGTAATTATACTGAGTAGGGTGTGTTGATGACATCATTATGAGGCTAAAATCAAACAAACTGTTCCTGAGAGCAATTTACATTAAAGCTCCTACATGGGATGAAAGCCTTTAAAGGACCACTTACACTTTTCAAGGTATCAAGATAATAATAGGTCCTCACTAATGTTTTCATGATAAAACAGCACCATTTTTTCCCTACTCTGCCTGTGTCTCATAGGAGGGTTGTGGCAGTTCAGAAACCCGTCCAACAT
Organism: Benthosema pterotum; assembly: GCA_039105355.1. NCBI lineage: Eukaryota > Metazoa > Chordata > Actinopteri > Myctophiformes > Myctophidae > Benthosema > Benthosema pterotum. The sequence goes on along the minus strand of CM076975.1, from coordinate 45,136,101 downwards.
GTGCGTCATCAATAGAGAATCAAAAGCCAATAGAAGCTGCAGGCGGCTTAATATTCCTCATAATAATAATAAAAATAAGAATACTTATATCTATATTATATTTTTAAATAAATCTGCCTAACGATGAAGTACATGGTGGACAGTTTTCTGAACTGCCCAGACGTCCAGTGAGACACAAACTGAGTATAAAAAATATATAATGGTGTTTTATCATACCAAAGGAGCAATTATATGAAGACAGGCTAAAAAGTGGTTAAGTTCAACGATAATCAATCTAATCCTGTCTGTCTGTCTGTGTCATATATCACGAAAAAGCAATATTATTGAAACCTATAACAAACACAACGCTCAGTTATGCATCCATGTGACAGGTATGGATGCTGTCAGGATCAGTATATATCAATCAATTATTATGTCTGACGGAGCTAAGCAGCACAGTAAGCACGCACCATACACACAAGCACAGGCCCAGACCTTCAGAATACCATGCAATGCATCGAATCGCTCTCCCCCTCTCCCTCTCAGTGTTGCCAACTTGGCGCATTTGTCGCTATATTTAGCTTTGTTTCAGCCCAGTATGGGCAACCTGATGTAGTTAGTGTGTGGTAATTAATGTTCATTTTGATCTGTATGTTTTTATATACTGGTATATACTGTACATCTAACACATTCCACTGCATTTTGGAAGTGCCACTAGTGCATTTTAGATTTTGGCAGTTGGCAACACTGCTCTCTCTCTCTCTCTCTCTCTCTCTCTCTCTCTCTCCCATCCCGCCCGTCCCTCCACATTATACAGAGTGGTGTCTGTGACGCTGAGCTGTGATTGATGGAGCACTTCATCTACACAACTGGAACTATCATGTCCCTGCTCTGTCTCTGTCACTGTGAGAGAGGGAGAGAGAGAGAGATTAACTGTCTCTCTCTCTCTGTACAGTAAGGGGGAAGGGAGGACATAGATGAATGATGGGGTTATTATTTGTAGCATTATTAATCCAGGTATAGGTTCACTGATCACCAGCTCTTCAGTACACACACACACACACACACACACACACACACACACACACACAACAACACACCACACACACACACACACACACACACAACACAGACACAGACACAGACACAGACACACACACACGGTTTTCAACCTTTTTATTGTAAGGTCTGTTATCTAATTGGGATTATATAGCCACAGACCCAGGGGCCTTTTTGCCATAAGGCAGACGGGGGCACCCGGGCAACCACCAGACCTCATATGGATAAATACATTATACTTGTCCTCTATAACTAGAACTGAATATTTAAAACATGTTAATATGTTCTTTAGTTTAAAAGTAGTTATAGTTCATATTTGTATCCCTTGGGGGGCGCAATTTTACTGTGCCTGTCATATGTATGACGTCATAGCGTAAAAATGAAAACTAGAATGAAAATAGACCCTTACGTGTGCATTTGGTTCTATGTTTACACTCTCAACAGTTTAAATATTCATCATGTGAATTAGCCCAAGTCCACACAGCTAGAGAATGTACATGATTAATGGTTATTTTTGATCTGTATGTTTGACTGTTTTGTTTTTTTCTTTGAAACCTAACCTGGAATTGTGGACAAAAGCAAAGAAATTTTTAGTTTTGGGGTTTGTGGGGCTAAAATGTGGGGCCCTGATACGTAAAAAAGGTTGAAAAACCACTGTTTTATGCAAACAAACAGGTCCAAGACATCATCCCTTCCATCCAGATCTGTGAAAGACACCTGCAGTCGCTTCCTCCATCCGTATCTTCTGCATCCGTATATCGCAATACTTTTTACTCCATTAGGCTACTACGACCAACGTCTGGGTTATGTGTGTGTGTGTGGTGTGTTGTGTGTGTGTGTGTGTGTGTTGGTGTGTGTGTGTGGTGTGTGTGTGTGTGTGTGTGTGGTGTGTGTGTGTGTGTGTCAGGGGCGGATGTAAGATTTCCCAATGGGGGGGGGGCAGGAGAAAATGTATGGGTGCAGCTTCATCGCTCGTGGCACGAAGCGACACGGGCGATGAGCCACACCCATACCATTTTCAGTTACAGGTCTTTTATTAGGCAAGTAAAGCATCAATAATGACATCAGTTGTTGCTGAAGTTGCAACAGACACGCATCATGCATAAAGCTAAAGGTCTGACTCAGAGAGTTGGTTTAGTTTTGGTTGCTGTTGGTTGGTTGGTTGCTGTTGGTTTAGTGGTGACACAGCTGCAGTTAGTTAGTAGCAACAGTAGTGTTTAAAATCATTTCAAATATAAGCACTTTAATTTGAAATATATTGGGTTGATTTGCACACACCAAACATCATGTTTGGTGGGGCAAATTGGGAATTTAGGGGGGCATCCCCCCCCCCCATGCCTATGCCTAGATCTGCCCCTGGTGTATGTGTGTGTGTTGTGTGTGTGTGTGTGTGTGTGTGTGTGTGTGTGTGTGTGTGTGTGTGTGTGTGTGTGTGTGTGTGTGTGTGTGTGTGTGTGTGTGTGTGTGTGTGTATACTTTTTCCTCCGCGGGGCCGTCATTCATGCACAGTATAGGCTATTATTCTCCCATCATCCGTCACAGTTTGATACAAGCAACCCGGACCCTCGCTCACTGCTTACGCACGTGCACGCGCACACGCGCGCGCACACACACACACACACACACACACACACACACAGCAGGGCATATTATAAACACATCACCACCTCCTCTACTCTCCTCAGAGTAAGATGTCTCTATGCACACAGCCAATGGAGCTCTCCTCTCCTCTGTAGAATGTCTCTGTACATCCAGAGGACCATTAAACATGTCCACAACATCCTCTCTCTGGCCCTCGCTCATCTATTACAGGTGGTGTTCCTCGCCGCTTTTTCTCCTGGTGAAACCTGAACAACACTCAAGGGATATTCCACCAATAAAAAAGGCACTACATATTTATAGGGCCTTTATCCACGGCACTTTACATAAATAGTAGATCCCATTCATCTATTCACACACCAATGGCGGCAGAAACCATGCAAGGAACTGACCAGCACATCGAGAGCAGGTGTCTTGCTCAGGGACACATCGAACCGGCAACCCTGTGATTACCATCCGGTGACTCTACTTTTGAGCCACTGCCGCCCTGTGTGGTGATTTTATCGCCTAGTGGTTTTCAGCCTTTTTCTAACCATGGCCCACTATTGATTCAGAATTTGAGCCACGGACCATAATTTGATGAGATTTTAGCCCCCACAGACCCCCAAAACTAAAGATTTTGTTTGCTTTTGTCCACAATTCCAGCCTGGATTTGGGAAACAAAACAGTCAAACATACAGATCAAAATGACCATTAATCTTCTACATTCTCTAGTCAGTGTTCAGCTGATTCAGTTGATGAATATTTTAACTGCTGACAGCGTAAACAGTAAAACAGTAAAATGAAATCCATTTTTTACTCTCTCAAGAGTTACATCTTGTTAACCAACTCTTGTTAACCAACTCAAGGACCACTGGTGGTCCCCCTGGACTGGTGGTCCCAAGACTTCTTTGTTCTACTCCTGTAGAACAAAGAAGGTTTTCTTTCCCTATCTTTGTTGAAGAGGAGACTGGGCACTGTTGTAGTTCCTTTCATGCCAGTGTCAAGTTTTAGTTGGCTAGGAATAGAATAGACTAAAGCTAAATACTTCAAACAGCCTCTGTAGGCCTATAGTTCAATGTCGTGTTCAATTGAAGACTGAGCTTAAATCAGAATTGGCTGTACTAAATGGAATACTATGAGCACAAGTTGCTTACATACTTTTAGAGAGGCAGACATTGCGCAGCCGCCAACTTTTCACCAGAGAGGAAGAACTGGATTGTGGTGACAAAAATAACTTTTTCCCCTACAGATCATGGCTGCTAGTGAGTAATGCTTGTTTTGCATTTACTGTACAACTCGTACCATTGCTTGTATTGTTATTGCCATTTTTTACTTTAAAGGTATAGCAAGTGATTTGGAAAACCATCCGTCCCCCCAGTAGCAAGATGTGCACAACAGGGCTTGACACTAACACTTGCCCGGGGCAAGTAAAAAAAAATGGTGGGGCAAGTGAAGACTGCTACCTGGTTGCCCGATCGGGCAAGTGTGCAACTTAGTGCACTATAACACAACACAAGATAAATTTGTCTTGAAGGCAGTCATTGCACTCTGCCTCTGTGTCTTTCCCTGCTTTCTAGCTATCCACAATTCCAGGCTGGATTTGGGAAACAAAACAGGCAAATTAACATACACATCAAAATGACCTAATCTTCTACATTCTCTAGTTGTGTAGACCTGGGCTAATTAAGATGATGAATATTAACTCTTGAGAGTGTAAAAATGAAACCAAATGGACCCGTAAGGGTCCATTTGGTTTCATTTTTACACTCTCAAGAGTTACATCTGGTTAACCAACTTAACTGGGGACTACCTGGAAACCAAGCACCCAAGTAGGAAGTAAACTTAAATGCAAAATTTACAATATATTTTTGGGGGGCAAGTGACCATGACCTGAGGGCAAGTAGAACCTGACTTGCACTTGCCCGATGGGCAAGTGCCTCAGAGACCTTAGTGTCAACCCCTGCACATGCACACACTTCTACAATGAGGGGTGAAGTGCAACAGGAGGCCAACAGCATGTACACCAAGGCCTCCTCTCATCCTGATTAGACGAGAGACTTTTCTCCCAAAGCCCAAACTGAAATGAGGGTTTTTTGACCCCAGGGGCTCACTGGGGACAGGAGGAACTCCTTAATATGGTCACCACATTCTGTAGTAGGGAGGATTAGACAAAAAAAAGACAAAAATAACAATATTAGGGGTTTTCAACCAGAGGTCCGGGGACCACCAGTGGTCCTTGAGGCTAAATGATGGGACAGTTGGTTAACCAGATGCAACTCTTTGAGAGTGTATAAAATGAAACCAAATGAAACCAAAATGGACCCTTGCGGGTCCATTTGGTTTCATGTTTACACTCTCAAGAGTTGCATCTTAGCCCCAAGTCTAACTAGAGAATGTAGAAGATTAATGGTCATTTTGATCTGTGTGTTTGACTGTTTTGTTTCCCAAATCCAGGCTGGAATTGTGGACAAAAGGAAAATAAATGTTTAGTTTTGGGGGCTATGGGGCTAAAAATGTCCTCAAATGGTGGTCCACGGCTCAAATGCTGTATAAATAGTGGGCCTTGGTGTCAAAAAGGTTGAAAAACACTGCTTTAAGTGAAACAATCTAACTACTTCCTCCGCCAACTGCTGCCAGTGTCCTTAAATTGCCCAATTCGGTGCTAAAGAGGCATTTTTCATTCAAATCACCTTGTTCTTTAAGTGCTGATTAATAATAAGGTTCCCTGTGCTGCGAGTCTCGCAGGTCAACTGTATACGCAGCAGGATGTGACTGACCGGCTGTCTTCGCAGCGAGACGGAATGCCGCCCCGCATAACGAATGAGGACGCTTTAATTGTTAGAACGATGGTCATTACGGACTGACGGAGAGTGAAAGAGAGGTGAACGATAAGAGAAAACTACGGCAATGCAGGGTCTGAGGAGGGTTCTTTTTATCTTCTGCTCAGGCTTTTGTGAACACCAGTTTTTAAAGGTATACAATAGGTACAATTTATAGCTATTATTTTTTTTTTGCCTTTTTCGCCTCTACTTTGCTTCTACTTTGATGTCGCAGCTGTTTCCCTGCAGACAGACACTTGCTTTGACCTCCTAAATATACATTTTAAACGGTCCTTTGATGCCGAGACTTGGATTTTCCTTTGTTAAAGTTGCTATTTTTCAGCCAATGGCGGCACAGTGCTTCCGAACATATAGAGCGCACGGATACATTTTACTTCTCCCTTTGTGCTCGCAAAGCCGCCGTAAAGATGGAATCGTGGGCACTTTGCACACTTCTATAACTGCTTTGTTTGTTGAAATCATTATTTCTGAAAATAAGAGTGAACAAGTCAAGTCGCTAGTGAGGACTGAACAGGATTGTTTGTCTGGGGACTGTAAATACAGCAACTTCCACAACTACCATCAGCAACTTCCACAAGTCCCGCTCATAGTCTCCAAAGTGCACCCTTTACCCAGGGTGGTCTACAGCTGGGCCTTTAGCAAGCAGGTGGGGCAGGGAGGGTACCAGTGTTGTTTCCTTTTAGATCATTTTGAAAGATACATTGGACCTCTCCCTGGGCCGCATGTGGCCCACAAGATCACCAGTTTGACACTCCTGTCCTAATTCATGAGGAGGCTGTGTTTTAATTCCCCAAAAAGTAAAAATTTGTATGCATTATTTTTAATTAGATGTTTTCCTTCTGAGAAAAAAAATGTCTGTCAGACATCTCTAAAATCGACACAAAAAAGGATGGAAGGACCCATGAGAGGAGGCACACTAATTAATTTAATTCGGTTCAATTAATGCATTATAGTTTTAATTAATCCAGATTAACTTTAGGCATTTGTTTTAATTAAGTTAAGTTGTGGTGCCACAGGCCGATTTCCTGTGGGTATACTACCCAAGAACATCCCTTTGTCCTTTTTCTTCCATAAAGCTAATTGTTAAAAACCCAAGCTGTTTGGCCAGATAATATCCATACGTATATCTCTATAGACGTATATCTCTTGTCTTTTTCTCTAATTAATTTTTTGGCACCGTTTGCACTCCTCGTTTGCCCTGGTGTCTTTTATCTTTTTAAGCCCTTTACATACAGTACAGTACAGTACAGTACAGTACAGTGTGCATTCAGAGGGCTTCAGAGGCTTGCTCAAGGACACTTTGGCAACATGACTTCTTTTCAAAAGGGAGGTCCCTGGACAAATAAGTAGTAAAAAGTTTCAGAATCACTGGCTAAAAAGGACAACATTTTTGACATGTGGGGCGAGGGCGTTTGAACGCAGTCCTAAATACATATTTGTTTATAAACTTTTAAACTGCCGTACCTCCTCACTGGCTGAACCAATCGCTCTGACATTTCACACAGGCATTCACCACAATATTACGAAGAGATTAACAAAGCCATTTTTTCTAATTAACAAATTGATGATTAATAATACACTTATTGATGCATTGAATTTGCCATTGGCTTGACATGGGAAACTGCAACCACCCCCTAGCATTAGCATACATTGTAACGCCCACCTCTCTCTCTCTCTCTCTCTCTCTGACTCTCTCTGTACACTGGATTGTCACGTTTCCATCACGACACACTCAATTTTCCCCTAAAAGTCTTTCAACTTTTGACACCAAAATAAATGGAATGCAACAATAGAATTCAACATGATGACAAGGTAGGAGAATACAGCTGACTCTCACATGGAAACAAGTTAGACGGCGCGCAAGGACAAGGACTCATGCCGACAACAGCCTATGTTTCGCATTTCCCTGGACGCCTCACATTGGCTCTCTCTCAGCGCAGCGGACCCTGTGCAAAAACAGCTCATCTGCAAGCTCACAACTCGAAACTTAATACATATCTTCCGCTTCGAACGCATCGTCCATGTCCAAAAATGTCCTGTGAAAAAAACATTGCCTCGATTATCTGTCTCGCAATGGGTAGGCCACGTGGCCGCTGTTTCAGATGTTATGATGTGAACTTCCATAGCAGCAGTGATGTGCTAATTCACATGATGAATATTTTAACTCTTGATAGTGTAAATATGAAACCATTTTCGTTTCATTCTTTTTTTTCCGCTCTCAAAGAGTTACATCCATCTGGTTAACCAACTTTCCATCATTTAGCCTGCGGACCACCTGGAATCCACTCAGGGACCACTGGTGGTCCCCGGACAACCTATTGAAAACAACTGACCTAAAAAAAATAAACCTTGGTTGAAAAAAAAAAAAAAAATTGTCTTTTAAAGATCACTGTGGGTTCCTGTCTACAGTATAGGATACATGAATCAACCCGCTGGGAACATGTCCATAAGATGCACTCTGGACTGTCTCAGCAGACCAATGAAGAAACAACTCTTGTTTTGTTGTTGGTTATTTCGCGTCGAGAGACAGAAAGTGTGACTGTACTCCACACCCTCTCTCCCTGTGTGCGTGCACGCGCGTGGGTGTCAGGGGCGGATGTAGCATTTCCCAATTGGGGGGGGGGGGGGGGGGCGGCTTCATCGCCTGTGGCGCGAGTCAAGTCAAGTAAAGCATCAATAATAACATCAGTTGTTGTTTAAGTTACAACAGCATGAAGCTAAAGGTCTGACTGATGAAATGCTGTTGGTTTCACAGCTGTAGTTGGTGCCACAGCTGGTGCCACAGCTGTAGTTAGTTAGTAGCAGTAGTAGTGTTTCAAATTATTTAAAATATAAGCACTTTAATTTGGTGGGGGAGTCTGGGCATTTAGGGATTGCCCCCCCAATGCCCATGCCTAGATCCGCCCCTGGTGGGTGTGTGTGTGTGTGTGTGTGTGTGTGTGTGTGTGTGTGTGTGTGTGTGTGTGTGTGTGTGTGTGTTGTGTGTGTGTGTGTGTGTAAACTGTGAACGTACTGTAGCACAAGGATGAGCGATGAGGGACAAACACAACTCCCCAACCAATCAACACTGGCACACACACACCCTCTATCTCTCTCTCTCACGCACGCACGCACGCGCGCACACACGCACGCTTTTGGCTCCCTGCCCCAACCTGACTGACTGACACTTGAGACAGGGATGTGTACATAATGGATCAGAATGAGTACACACATAAGAGTGAGTACACAAAGCACAATGTGTAGACCAGAGCAGGGGTTTTCAACCTTTTTTTAGCTCCAGGGACCAACATTTAATCAGCATTTGAGCCACGGACCACCATTTGAGGACATTTTAGCTCAAAGACCTAAAATTAAAGAATTCTTTTGGTTTTGTCCACAATTTCAGGCTGTATTTTGCCAGCAAAACAGTGTAAACTTCTTAATTAAGTGGTGCTAATACAGAACTTAACTCTTGAGAGTGTAAAAACGAAACCAAATGGACCCGCAAGGGTCCATTTGGTTTCATTTTTACACTCTCAAGAGTTACATCTGGTTAACCAACTGTCCAACAATTTGCCTGGGGACCACCTGGAACCTTCTCAACGACCACTGCTGGTCCCCGGACCACCTGTTGAAAATCCCTGGACTAGAGCAAAGGATGCTACAGTGGGTATCCTCTTGGGTCCCTTGAGGGCTTCCAAGGGGTCCCCAGCTAAATGATAGTTTGGAACCAAATGGACCCTAATGGGTCTGTAACTGAGAGTGTACGTATGGAACCAAATATTATTGGTTCAATTTAATTTGTAATACACTCATCCTTAAATTAAGATTGATTTTACAATATGCCATGTCTTTCTCTGCAGGTCCCAGAGATATAATTGCCACTAAATGGGGGTCCATAGGGTAATGTGCACGTCAAACTGAGGGTCCTTGAAATTGAAGGTAATATGCTTGCACCTTAGTTCAAATATTGTTATTTATTTATGTATCTAGTACTGTATTTTCCTTCTAATACAAATGTGAACCAAATGGACCCAGGCGGGTCCATTTGGTTCACATTTGTATCCTCTCAGGAAAAAGGCGTCTGAAAGAAAAAAATCATTAACATGGTGAAACACATCTTGATGATTAACATGGTGAAATACATCTTGATGATGTCATCAAATGTATTTCACCATGTTAATGATTTTTTTTCAGACCCCCATTTCTAGGAAATACAGAATTGGGGGAACCTTTTTCATCTCTAAAGGTGTATTAATGACATTAAAATGTTGAAAATGAGTGGAGTTCCCCTTTAATCAGACATTGAATCAATCACCTGTGAGGTCCTAAACATGGCGGTGGAGGACTACAGATGAGACCCATGAACACATAGCGTCACGAGTCACGAACAGCTTATGATAGACCATTTTGTAGTAATAATACAAACACATAAATCTTACACAGGCTTTAGTCGCAACTGTAGCTCTGGTCCAGAGCTCCACTGCTTCTGAGTCTGACCTGCATTGGAGCTCTGTTGGTCTCCGTGCATTCGGCCATTACTGCACCCGACCAGCCTCTCTTCTCTAGTGGATATATAAAGAACGTTTTACCTACTCACCAAAATAAACACGTCTTGTGTCATTAGAAAGCCTACTTACCTTAGTGGTCGCACTCTTAGCCCCCACCACACGGATAAATTGGACTTTTTGGCCAGAACGCGATCGTTTTTCACTGAAGGAAAAATATTTCCTATGGAACTTTTCTATTGGCAATATTGGTAGAGGGCGCAAATCCTGGTTGTTTTTCCGGTGAAAAACGATCGCGTTCTGGCCAAAAAGTCCAATTTATCCGTGTGGTGGGGGGCTAAGAGTGCAACCACTAAGGTAAGTAGGCTTTCTAATGACACAAGACGTGTTTATTTTGGTGAGTAGGTAAAACGTTCTTTATATATCCACTAGAGAAGAGAGGCTGGTCGGGTGCAGTAATGGCCGAATGCACGGAGACCAACAGAGCTCCAATGCAAGTCAGACTCAGAAGCAGTGGAGCTCTGGACCAGAGCTAGTCGCAACTGTAGCCTACAATACTCTTAAACAGTTGACATGTTGCTTGCATGCCTAAAATAGCTCTTATTTGCGTTGTTGAAAACAATGTATTTCCAACTCCAGTTTATGTATTTCCAGTAACACCACCTCCATAGGAAATACGTGGGCAGCACGTGGACAGCGCGCGGGCGCCGTTTTCTGTCCCTCTCAATGCCGCAACTAGACGGCTTTGGTTAGTCCGTGATAATAATAATAACTAGTGTTGCCACACGTCCCGGATTTTCCTGATTGTCCCGGATTTTCATGGCCTCTCCAGGAAAAAATAAAATAAATCCTGGACACTTGAATGTCCCGGATTTTTATACACGGTAACAGCATTTTTTTTACATGTCCAAAACTAGAGACCGCAACTAACCTGACTTGCGTCACTCACAGTCTCAGATCAGTATGATAGTCCTATTAAATTGTAGTACCTGTACGTACCAGTGTTGCCAACATGTCACATTTGTCGCTATATTTACCTCTTTTTCAGACCCCCCTACCGCCAAAATTACTGGAAAACTGCTGAATCTAAATCTGTCTATCTAAAGATAACTGAGATGAGAAAAATGAAAACTGGACTGCTCCAGAAAGAGTTGGAAATGAATGGTTAAGTAGCCTAATTATTAATCTGATATGTAGAAGAGTAATAAAATAATGAGAACAGTAACATTTCAGTGTAAAAGTGTGATATATTTCTGGGTTCGATGTTTAAAGAGGTGCGTTGCTTCCGACCAAAAGGCCGATAATCGCCGCCGATAATAGACCACCGATTGGATGGTCAAAATGTCCAGGATTTTTGTCAGACACATGTGGCAACCCTAATAATAACAATAATGCAGCTAAACACTGTTACCTTGTATAGGCTGACCATACGTCCGTATTTCCCAGGACATGTCCGTATTTCACGTCCTGTCCTGGGTGTCCTGGTTTATTTTTAGAAAATGAGGAAATGTCCCGGTTTTTGTAAAAATTACTTTCATTCAGTTCCTTTCCGACACGTCTTTGCTTACATCGGACCAGTAAATCGACAGGCACTAGGACACTGCGCACGATGACCTCAGCCCTGAGCAGAGTCAGTGCAGGCAGCCTTCGTCAATCAGTTAGTAGACACTAGACAGCGTGGTTGTCAGTCTCCACCACCATGCTCAAGCGCAAGTGCATGTTTACAGATGAGTTACAGAAAAAAATCCCTGTATTCAGACCGGGGCGAGACAAAAGTGAAGCACTGTGCACTGTTTGCAAAGCAGGCACGTTTGTCTCGCTCTGCAATGGTGGTGCAGTGCAAGGGACCTAAAATCCCACATTGACACAGAAAAACACAAAAAAGCTGTTCGATGTGATAGTAGCGCCTGTTCGATATCTGAATATTTCGTGAAACCAGGGAACGATGATGCAGTGAATGCAACGGAGGCTGCCTGGTCTTTTCATACAGTGAAACACCACCACAGTTATCGCTCGATGGACTGTTCTAGTTCTTTGATCAAAAAAACGTTCAATGATTCAGATGAAGACGAAGACCAGGATAAACCAGGAAAGTAAAGAAGACCCCCCCCCCCCCCCCGCTAAGGTGTCCTGGTTTTCTCCTTTGAGAATATGGTCACCCTAACCTTGTAGCCTCGTATTCAGCCGCTCCGAGGAGGTGAAACGCCTAAACGCTGTAAAAGTCCCGAGGGCCGACACGACATTACGGGGTAGTATTTAGTAGCGTCGTCCGTAGGTAATGCACCGCAAGGCCAGCACGTTGCTGGGGAAGGAAGCCTCCCCCCCAAAAAAACTCCGGTACAGGAGCGTTCGTCGCCGAATAAATCACTGGAAACGACCAGGAGACGAACGTCTGTTTCACTAATGTAGGAATACCAAGAAAGACTACTGCTATTCTCTTTAGAAACAACTGAAAAGTGCAGAACGCCATCTGTTTATATTACACACTCACAGCTCAACACAACACAACAGACACACACACCCCACTTCCCTGTTGTACCCCAAATCCCCGCCCACTCTCTTAAGGTAAATTATGTCCCCCAGAAAGTCACTACAACCTACAGTATAATAAGTGAGAAGTAAATGTACGCAGGCCTACGTGCGAGGAGGTGTGTATGCCGTGTTTTGGGCATATTACTTTGTTTTTCTAATATATTACTTATGATTTATTACCTCCATTTTAAAGTAATATATTCATATTAAAGTGATATATTCATACATATTACATATTACTGTCTAAGCAAGTGTAACATTAATATTACTATTACATATTACCCTTTTGGCCTGAAAATAATATAATATAATATATATATATTTTTTTCAATGGAAATATCCTGACAAATGGCGTCATCTTGGGGACTCTATATTATTGACATCCAATGTTCTTTTTACACAAATGTGTACCCCCATTGGAAAATCGGAGTTGTCTTATTAACAGGGTTTTCTTATATTCGGGACAATAGCCTACAGTATTTATTTATTTATTTATTTATTTTAAAATATATAGGCTATACCGTATATATGTTTTAAAATAAATAAATAAATACTGTAGGCTAATAATAAATAATTACCCTATTAGCCTGAATATACTGTAAGACTGTTTTTTTCCCAATGGAAATATCCCAAAAATGGAGTAGTCTTATATCCAGGGGCTGTACTATATGACATTCAATGTTCTTTTTTCTGTAAATAGGTCTTGAAAAATAAGGGTCGTCTTATAAGCGAGTCGTCTTATATTCGGGACAATACGGTATATGTATATAATATACATATATTATTATTACATTTTGGCATACCTGCAATAAAGCAAGGCCACTTATACATTTGAAATCACAACTGAGGAAAAAAGATGAGGGCAAACACCAGACCTGAGAATTAGTGGGCAGCAAATGGTCAGTTTACACAGGAGTTAAATTGATTTCTGTGAATTCATAGAAGCCAATAAATAATGTGGTGACAAATCATAGAAAATGAGTAATGCTTCTGCAGTTGTCAGATAATGTCAAATAATATGTGCAACAAGACAGTTTGACAGAAACTCATATAGAAAGTAATGCATGAATGTAGAAAGAAAGTTACGGTATAATATATTACAGATTTTAACTAATAATATTATTAATATTACAGTGCGGTCCGGGGACCCCCAGGGGTCCTTGAGGGAGTTCCTTGGGGGATCGAACCTAGGTTAAATTTGGTCCAATTAGTACAGTCTCAGAGTAAAAATTAACTGAACATTCTGCATAATTCTTGCAGAAAACTATATACAGTATATCAGGAATATGACGACGGTGGATTGGCGTCCCCTGCAAATTCTTCCAGCCCAGCCAAGTGGAAGGATAAATTTGGCCCTGCAAGCCCAAATTTGAATGCCAGACTGAGGGGACTCTAAACAATAAGAGTCAGAAGCAATTTCACGTAGGCAGCACCCCAATTGCTACCAATGTCACTGGATGGGTTCACCACATTAGGTATAGGAAAAAAATGGGGTCCAGTGACTTATAAGCTGACAAATATGGCCTTCAAACAGAGGGTTGATATTCCATTTGCTGCACAAAACGTCTATTTTTTTTTTTTTGGGGGGGGGGGGGGGGGGGCTTATACTTCTCGCACCATCACACAAGTGCAATATCCAATCAACCCTGTAACTTTTCAATCATACAGTATGCTGGGTTGAGGGCACCTCCATGAAAAAAGGAAAAGAAAAGAAAAAAAGCCAGTCAGTCGTACAAACTTAATTCTCCCCACAGCTTCCCTTGTGCTGTGACAGCTCCTCCTCGATCACCACGACAAGACACACAGCCTGGACTCGATCACCACGACTAGAGACACAGCCTGGACTCGATCACCACGACAAGAGACAGAGCCTGGACTCGATCACCACGACAAGAGACACAGCCTGGACTCGATCACCACGACAAGAGACACAGCCTGGACTCGATCACCACGACTAGAGACACAGCCTGGACTCGATCACCACGACAAGAGACACAGCCTGGACTCGATCACCACGACAAGAGACACAGCCTGGACTCGATCACCACGACAAAAGACACAACCTGGACTCGATCCCCATGACAAGAGACACAGCCTGCACTCGATCACCACGACAAGAGACACAGCCTGGACTCGATCACCACGACTAGAGACACAGCCTGTATAGGCAACCCGGCCTGACGGAGGTGATGCATTGGCACTTTTAATCCTCTGTTGCTTCTAGAACTTCTAGTTGCCCTGTATTTTATGCGCTTTGCATACTACAGTATACACTGTATTATGGTATGCATGCAGAGGCACCAACTTGCACCTCAGGAGCAGCTAGTGGTTCAGAGTCTTGTTCAAGGACACTTCAACACTGTAAACTTGGAGGGGCCCAGGTTGGAACCCTGTGGATCCCATCCAGCTGCTCTACCGACCACTGACTGACTATTTCTCTCTCTCTCTTTCTCTCTCTCTCTCTCTCACTCTGAGCAACAGTTTTTCCTCTCATCATTACAGACACAAAAAATGAATCAAGCAAATGCATGATGGCCCCAGCCTAGGGTCATGGGCGAAGGATTCCTTTCCTTCAAATCTGGCCAACAGAATAACAAACAAAACAAAAACAGATAAGAGAGAAAATACCCTTATAACGGCAAATCTGTAGCGCTCTGGACATGCTAGGCCTGCCTGATTGACTTTTCAAATGAAGTCTCATTAAGCTATCGTTATAAATAATTGCTGTGTTACCTAATTAAGCTAGCCCAGTCAACCGCAGGCTCAGTCCAAATTAAAAAGAGGGAAAAAGCTATTTGTGTGTGTGTGTGTGTGTGTGTGTGTGTGTGTGTGTGTGTGTGTGTGTGTGTGTGTGTGTGTGTGTGTGTGTGTGTGTGTCATGTCAATTCCCCTGAAATGCAGTCTGTTTAGAATGTGCCGTGACCCAATCAACAGCTAAATGAGTGTATGCTTCCACACACGCGCACGCGCGCACACACACACACACACACACACACACACACACACACACACACACACACACACACACACACACACACACACACACACACACACACACACACACACACACAATCATCAACAGTTTAGAATTTTTACTTGCTGAAAGACCTCACAAGGTAAAAAAAAAAAAAAAATCTGGTAATTGGATGTGACTCGTGAGTGTGTGCGTCCATGCTGAGTAAAGTGTCCATGTGTCGTCCAGCAAAAGAAAAACACCAAATAATGAATGCAGGGCAGAATCATGACCATACCCACTCATGATCAAAATAATAAAAGAGAGAATTTGAATTCTACAACCACCTAAAAGAAAGTGAAAAGGATATGCACTGCATTTTTAACACCCAGTGCCATTTCCTGATGTGATCCTGGGCTCTACACACCCTCCGCCAACCTGGGGAGGTAGTAGGCTGGCCTCGTGTTTCCTTCAATGCATGAGGAGTCCAAGCTTCCTTCTTTACACCTGACAGGGTTGAGTTTCCCTGGTTGGACATACAGGGCCTACAGACTGCAGATTGCACATTCCAAGTTTCAGCCAAGCTGTGACGTCACGTCCTGCATTTTTTGAATGGGTGTCAATGAGATTTCCGGCTTGTTCCGGTCTGAATTTCAGCCACGGACGGGTCTTTCCTGCTGCCTGACCACTGTCCAAAATACAGACAGGAACTAGACGGAAGGTCCCTTTGAAACCCAAAGCCCCCTTTGAAACCCCCTTTGAAACCCAAAGGGACGTGACGTCACACCCCGGCCAAAACACGGACTGTGCAAAAAGCAAAGTGGAGGCACCCATAGCGTGTGTAAGGAACACGTTATTCCAACCAGTTCCTGTCCCCTCCATCAGGCGCCCCGGCAGGCCAGGGGGAGGCAGTCTATAGAGCCCAGGATTACTGGATTTTGTATACTACTAAATCTGACAGTGGACAAAACTTTTTACGGAGTAGATTTTTACTCAGGTTTTGAACGGCACTATTTCTGTCAACAGTGAGAACATGGACAGAGTGGAC
>CM076975.1:45099622-45114622 GCA_039105355.1 Benthosema pterotum | reverse complement strand
TTAGCTATTGAAAAAATAGCAGATCTACAAGCTCATAGCGTGCCATGCGCTATGAGCTTGTAGGTCTGCTATTTTTTGAAATCGTGAAAATGCGCAAATATTTGAATATATTCTTCGGAGATAACATTTAGATCTTTGCTTCTGTCGGATACCTATAGAACAACTGTTTTGAGATGTGTCCACAGATAATTCTGGGGAAACTAGAGTCTAGTGTCTGACTCTGAAACTAGAATCTAGTGTCTGAAGCAACAATCTAGTGTCTGAAGCTACATCTAGTGTCTGAAGCTACAATCTAGTGTCTGAAGCTAGAATCTAGTGTCTGAAGCTACAATCTAGTGTCTGAAACTGCAATCTAGTGCAATCAAGTAGAATCTGGTGTCAGAAACTATAATCTAGTGTCAGACACTAGAATCTAGTGTCAGAAACTAGAATATAGTGTCTGAAACTCGAATCTAGTGCCAGAAACTAGAATCTAGTGTCTGAACCTAGAATCTAGTTTGTGAAACTAGAATCTCGTGCCAGAGAATACATTCTATTGTCAGAAACAGAATGTAGTGTCAGAACAATATGGTTTAATTAAAATAAACACGAGACTTCACAGAGCCTCTCCATCGCTGGCTGCTGCAGGCGCTAATAAGCCCGACGCCTCGCGTGCGTCTCATTTTGTGGTCTCATAATAATGCCTTCAGCGTGTCGCCTCGTGCTTCAGTGTGTCGCCTTGTGCCGGCACTTAAGCTCAAATAATCGAACAGGCTTTTAAAAACGCGCGGTGCACAGCACTTCAGAATGTGATGCGATTTCTTAGGGGTTTGTTGACGACGTCGTCGTTGCACAGCTGTTGCTAGCACACGGTTGTGGGGATGATGTGGCCTCGTCTGATTGGCCAATTCCTGCCGATGTAATAGTGTCGTTGAGGGAGCAGTGTGTGTGTGTGTGTGTGTACGTGCGGGTGTACGTGTGCATGTGTGTGCTTGTCTTACCATACTCCATACTAGTGTCAACAAATCCATCCATCCATCCATCATCCATCCATCCATCCATCCATCCATCCATCCATCCATCCATCCAAAAGTCTAGTGCTTAGAGATTAAAAACAGAAGTTTCACTGGAAAGACTAACCTGAGAATGCATTAGCTAAAGCAGTGGTTTTCAACCTTTTTGATAGCACGGCCTACTATTTATTCAGTATTTCAGCCCCGGATCACCACTTGAGGACATTTTAGCCTCACAGACCCCAAAAACTAAAGATCTCTTTTGCTTTTGTCCGCAATTCCAGGTTGGATTTGGGAAACAACACAGGCAAACATACAGATCAAAATGACCATTAATCTTCTATACATTCTCCATTCGACGCTCTCAAAGAGTTACATCTGGTTAACCAAATTAGCTGGGGACCACCTGGAACCATCTCAAGGACCACTGGTGGTCCCTGGACCACTGGTTGAAAACCACTGTCTTACCAAACTCCATACTGTCAACAAATCAAATGTCTTTATGCATGCGGGAGCGAATGTTGCAACTTCAACTATTATTGATGCTTAATTGCCTAATATAAGTGGTATGGGTGCGGCTTCATCACCCGTGGCGTGTAGCGTCACGGCCGATGAAGCCGCCCCCATACCATTTTCTCCTGCCCCCCCCCCAAATGTGAAATGTACATCCGTCCCTGGGAGTACAGTACGTCATCTCATATGGTGAACAGGGCAGGTCATAAAGCCGTGCTCCAACCTTGCATTACAGCGCTGTTGTCCAGGGACAGAGATGTCATTATCTCAGTGTGGTTTAATGCCATGCATTGACCGCAATGGACTGATATGAGATTCCTTAATTGTCGCAACAGGATTAACACGTCCTGCCAAGGTGTAAAGGTTCCCCGGGCCGATCATATATAAATATAGAAGCTAAAGCGCCAGGGACGCCCGTCAAAAGAGGCTTGAACTCGTCCCCCGCAATTTTCTCTCACAATTATTTATGATTATAGGCAGCGTAGCTTTTCCACCCGCCATGGGTCACACTGTAGCACCACAGGCGCCGCCAAGGGTTAATTGGCCCCTGTAGACATCATGTATGATGATGATAAATATGTCTGAACAGCGACACAGGACTGTAGGGTATGGTGTCACATGCAATAGGGTGTGGGGAGTGCATTTGAAATCCTTTACATGAAAATATCACATTTAGTGTAATAGTATAAGAATCACTGACTATCTCTATACCCATCACAGATCGGTTAGGGATAGTTCAATTTTTTTCACATTTTCTGCATTAATTTAAGGGTTGCAACTGTATTAATTGTCCCAGGGTGCTAGTTTTATGGATTAATACCTATACCTACTTTTAAAGCAGGGTGCCAACACTTTTTTGAGATCAAGATCTACACATCAAAAATGTGACTGTCCCATTACTGAAAATCTATTTCTAGCCCCATAGAAAGTGGGAGCTTGAAATAGTGGTGATGGTGTTTAAGAATAATGCACCTAAAATGAAAAAGAGGGGGAGAATTGTAAGGGTTTTCTTGTACATGCTTGTACATACTTTTCTTGTACATACTACTACTGAAAAATATTTGGGGTTTGAGTTGACAGCCACCTGTATATATTCTATGGGACCGTCATGTGATCTACCTGCACAGCCTGTGTGTCACCATCTACCTTTTGGGTCCTGTTTTAAAGCATAGTCCCATGCCCCCCCACAAAATGATGGAACTCTTATAAGGGGTGTAAGTAAATAAATTTATTTATTTAAATTTAGTTGTGCATGTATTGACTATAAGTGAATGTCTCTGTATATCAATGAAATTATAGGTTATCATGGAGGAGAGAAAAGTTCATTTAATTCAAACATTGTTGAGTGGACCAGGCCTGTCAGCTACCCCTGGGGGAAAAAAAAATAGAAACCTAGTTTCAGTTTGGGCTTTGGGAGAAAAGCCATTCATCCAATCAGGATGAGAGGGGCCTTCCTCAAATGAGGACAGAGTGGGTATGGGCCTCAGTGTACTGTATGTGCTGTTGACCTGTTGTACTTAGACTTCCCCCTAGAGAGGGGACTGGAGGGTTTTCCCAGAACTCCCACCATGGGACTCTGGTAATCAATTACCCATCCATTCATTCATCTTCATCCGCCTATCCGAGGTCGGGTCGCAGGGGCAAAAGCTCCACCAGAGAGCTCCAGGCTTCCCTGTCCTGCAGAGCAACATTAGCGACCTCCTCCTGGGGGATCCTGAGACGATCCAAGGCCAGAGAGTGGATGTAATCCCTCCATCTGGTCCCAGGTCTGCCCCGGGGTCTCCTCCCAGTGGGACCTGCCTCAAGGGCCTCCCTAGATTCTTTATGACCCACGCTTCATGACCATAGGTGAGGGTAAGGATGAAGACAGAGGGATCGGTAGACAGAGAGATTTGCCTTCTGGCTCAGCTCTCTTTTCGCCACAACAGTGCAGTATGGCGACTGCCATAGCGCCCCCCTGTTGCACCGATTCTCTGGCTGATCTCCTTCTCCATCCTCCCAAGATACTTGGTATACCAATTCACCTGGTAATTAAGCTTTAATGGGTTAAGCCAATGGTTTTCAACCTTTTTGAAGGGCCAGGGCCCATTCAGAATTTGAGCCACGGACCACCACTTGATGACATTTGCAGCCCCACAGACCCCATACTAAAGATTTCTTTTGCTTTTTGTCCACCATACCAGGCTGGATTTCGGAGAAAACAAAACATCCAAAATGACCAAAAAAAACGTACAAAATGACCATAAATCTTCTACATGCTCTAGTTGTGTAGATTTTGGGGGCCTAATTCACATGATGAATATTTTAACTCTTGAGAGTGTAAACATTTCGCTCTCAAAGAGTTACATCTGGTTAACCAACTTCCCATATAACTGGGGACGACCTAGATTCTTCTCAGGAAACACTGGTGGTCCCTGGACCACCTGTTGAAAACCCAGCTAGTAATTGTCCATTCACCTATCCTGCTTTTTGGCCACATGTGGTCCATCCTTCTCCATAATGTCCTGCACACCGCAGCAGGCGGTCGGGCGGTGGGTGTACGCACTGGCTCCAATACATGCAACCATTCATCACAGTTTCAGTTAATCTCATCACTGCCCATCATTTCTGCCCAATAAATGTCCTCATTTGCATGTAATGAATGGTGTGGGGCTATGAGGGGTTGTGGACCGTAACTGGATTGTGTCGATGGTTTACGGAAAGCTAGTGAGCAGCACTATAGAGATGAGCAGTCCCATCCCTTTCATGACGTCGCCCGTGTTCCGGAAATGAAATCCTCATTCATTTTCCTCAAAGACTTTTCAAAAATGGTAAATAAAAAACATGATTACGCCACGGACAAAGCCAACTCGGGTCGAGGCAAATCATGAGAACACACACAATATTATCATGCAAGAAGTAGAAAAACGGCAGGATACTTTTTTCGTTTTTTTTTTTTTTTTTTTTTCCACTTAGAAATGATTTGATTGTCCCAAAAGATATTGTGTGTGTTGTCATGATCTGTCACGACCAGCTCTCTATCTTAGGCTCACTACACTATAGCAGCGGTTTTCAACCACCTCAAGGACTCAAGGACCACCAGTGGTCCTTGAGAGGGTTCCAGGTGGTCCCCAGGCTAAATGATGGAAAGTTGGTTAACCAGATGTAACTCTTTGAGAGCGTAACCATGAAACCAAATGGACCCTTGTGGGTCCATTTGATTTCATGGTTACGCTCTAAAATATACATTATATCATTGCCCTATACAGTCTACACAATAAGATTAATTCTCATTTTGATCAGTATGTTTGACTGTTTTGTTTCCCAAATCCAGCCTGGAATTGTGGACAAAAGCAAAATAAATCTTTAGTTTTGGGTCTGTCTGTGGGGCTAAAATGTCATCAAATGGTGGTCTGTGGCTCAAATGTTGAATAAATAGTGGGCCCTGGTATCAAAAAGGTTGAAAGCCACTGCACTACAGGGACGTCTGGGCACCTCGATCATATATGAACGATGGTCAAGTAATAAAGTATAGATGATGTGAACATCCATCACTTTCAGATATAACTTGATCCTTCTTATGAATGTTTCTGAGGGTCAAGACCTGAAACAGTTGAGAATCCTGGTTTACAGAGTTATATGTGGTTCTGTCCAGTGGAAATCACAGACTGCACCCCGTCAAAAAACGACTAAAGGACTTTCAAACAGCGCCGGATCTATTCCTGGCCAAGGGGGGTTATGATGCCCCCCTAAATGCCCCCTGACTGCTCCTCCACACATGATGGCATGCAAAACAACCCACATTTCAAAGATGTTTCAAATTAAAGTGCTTATAATTAAAATAATTTGAAACACTACTACAGCTACTGACTAACTACAGTTGTGTCACCAATATCTAGCATTTCATCATTAAAAACAGCAAAACTCTCTGAGTCAGACCTTTAGCTTTATGCATGCTGCGTGTCTGTTGCAACTTCAACAACAACTGATGTTATTGTTGATGCTTTACTTGCCTAATAAACGTTCTGTAACTGAAAATGGTATGGGTGCAGCTTCATCGCCCGTGTCGCCCGTGACGCCCGAAGCCACACCCATACCATTTTCGCCTGCCCCCCCCCCCCAATTGGGAAATGTTATATCGGGGCCTGCTTTCGAAGCGATATACCAGCCTGATCTCATGTAATATAGTATAGGCGTACTGTAAATGAAATTGCCTCACAAGGCGTCTCATGGCGTGGGGAACGTCGTGAGCTTTATATAAGGGCTATTTTCGAAATGTTCACATTATCTGCAGATGTGAACAAAATCCCCTGTGGTTGTACACACACAGCTATACTCCTCCTCCTCTGCCACGGTCCTGAAATAATGACATATAGCTCACAGTGGCGGAAAGTTAACTGTTCAGGTACATCTAGTCAGGTATAGCACTTGGGTACAGTTACAAGTTGGGAAAAAACATTGGTATTTTTGTATACCTTGGTATTATTTCATTCACCTTAAAGATGGAGTGCCATTATGTTTGCCTGTGTTGTTTCCCCAAATCCATCCTGGAATTGTGGACAAAACTAAAAGAAATCTTTAGTTTTTGGTATGTGGGTTGACAAAACGTTGTCAAATGCTGAATGAATAGTGGGCCCTGGTATCAAAAGGGTTGAAAACCACTGCTCTAACATGAAGCTTATTGTCAGGTGCGGCTTATAGTCAGGTGCGGCTCATACAAGGAAAAATCAGTATTTTGCCCCAATTTCAGCTGGTGCGGCTTATATTCAGGTGCGACTTATAGTCCTGTATGTGTTCGCTCACTCTGCTCGCACAGATCTACAAGCTCACTAGCGACCTGTTGATATTTTCACTAGTTTAGGTCAACACCTAAACAGGAGCAAAAGGTAAATTACGCACATCTCTAGAAGAAAAAACTTTAGGGTGCTCAATTAAAAAAAAAGTCAAAAGTGTAAAAGAGAAAAATAGTTTGCACACCATTTCAGTAGCCATTTCACCGGCTGTAGACTTTTTATTGACAACGTTTCGCCCGGTGTGGGTCTTCTTGCAAACTATTTTTCTCTGTTGAACTTATGTCAACACCTAAACATCTAAATCCTTGAGCTAAAAAAAACAACAACAACTCTGCCTCACTGTGATCATGGGTGAACAAATTATAATTACCATACACAAATAAAAACAACAACACCCCCAACAACCACCAACCAAAGGGGAAAATGTTGTGTATCATTACATTCTACTGAGACCAACCTACCATGAAGGACGCACTTGTTCACACTTTTAAACAGGGGCAGATTGGCCATCTGGAGTGAGTACAGGAGAGTTTTCCCGGTGGCCTGTGCCACCTAGTGGCCTGGACAGTTTTTTTTGTTTGTGTGTTTTTTCACCAGAGCCTTCAAGTAGGAGAGTTGCCATATTCCGTTCACTCTCTGTGCGCTCACGCTGCTGGAGGCAGTGTTGGCAACTGCCAAGATCCAAAATGCACTAGTGGCACTTCCAAAATGCACTAGAATGTGCTAGATGCTCGCCTGGAACATACAGATCAAAATGACCATTAATCTTCTACATTCTCTAGTTGTGTGGACTAAGTTGGGTGTAAAAATAAAACCAAATGGACCCGCAAGGGTCCATTTGGTTTCATTTTTACGCTCTCAAGAGGTTACATCTGGTTAACAGCTGCCCCCCACCAGGGTGGCCTGGAAAAGGCAAAATTGTCCGGTGGGAAAATGTGTGCCAATCCGCCCCTGCTTTTAAACCAAACATGGCGCTTTTGGGTCGTAATTACAGGGCAACACAGGTGCAGTCACACAGTCAAGTTATACTCACGTAACCGCATACAAAAAGTTTTTCTTTTGTTTTTTACAGTGAAAAGTTTATCCACTGTAGCGCGGTATAACCTCTGCGGTGTACTGCAGGCTAACCCTGACCGCTGCCCTTGTGGGCCTGGCAGAGTACTAACGGAAAGCAATCCCAATAGTTTTATAAATGTAGTTTTAAAAGTGTAAACAAGAGTAACCTTCAAAATAGTAAAACATGACCAGGGTGGCTAGTGTAGTGTACCGGGAACCTGGCTGCTATGCCAGCCAGACAGTGTGTTGCAGGTTTGACTCCTCCCTGATCCCAACAGCCTTGGCCACGTAACCCCCCCCCCCCCCCCCCCCCCCCCCCCCCCCCCCCCCCCCCCTTTCCGTTAGTGATGCACTGATATAACGATATAACGGCCCACATATCGTACTAGCCGTTATTTGACGGTATTATCGGCCAATATTGGCATGGGCAAAAAAAGCTGACATTAACCAATGGCAAGGAGTATATTTATCTATTGTTGACTACTGTATGTTAGTGTGTTAGTGTGTCATCTGTAGTCGACCAGGCTGTAGAGAATATTTATTTCTTGTATTGAAGATTTAGAGTTTCGTTGTGATTATCTTTGAACTCAGGTAACCAATTTATTTTATTTACGGTTCATTTATTTTATTCTTATATATACAGTATATGTATGTGTGTGTGTGTTTGACTGTTTTGTTTCGAAAATCCAGCCTGGTATTGTGGACAAAAGCAAAATAATTATTTAGTTTTGGGGTCTGTGGGGATAAAATGTCCTCAAATGGTGCTGAATAAATACTGGGCTCTGGTATGGAAAAAAGGTGGAAAACCACTGTCATAAACGATAACGAGTCACTGTACACGTTAAAACGGCAGATTTGAGAGGCAGAATTCCAATAGCCTTATACCAAAGCGTGACCCAGGCCTGGTTACAGTGAGAGCTCTGGGTACTGGGCCAACAGAAAGAGGCTCTGTGAGGCTGGCTGGCTGGCCAGGGGTTGGGGGTTGGGGTTGGGGTTGGGGGAAAAGCCATGGATCAAAAAGGGGTGATGCACCAGGGGTGAGGAGGCGACCAGGGTGGAATGGGAGGTTATGTTATCCTCGATGGGACCCAGCTGGTGCCAAGTGTACTTGTAATCCCAGTAAAAAAAAAAAAAAAAGAAAACACTTCCAGCAACGGGACAGCATGAGGGGAAGCGGGCAGGTCTGTGGGTCCAAGATATGTCGGGTCAGCAAGAGGACAGCCAGAAGAAAACCAGAGAGCCAGTGTAGTGTAGTGTAGTGTAGTGTGTGTTGTGTGTGTGTGTGTGTGTGTGTGTGTGTGTGTGTGTGTGTGTGTGTGTGTGTGTGTGTGTGCGTGCACTCGTGTCTTGGCTCCGTGCACATTCAGTGAGATTAGCAGAAGCAGCAGTGGCAGGGCATGGGGTGGTATAGACCATCATTTACATTTTCTCTACACACACAAACCAAACCTGCAGGCCTCAGTGTCTGGTCGACTCCTATAGGAGCAGTGTTGCCAACTACCGAAGAAATAAAGAAATGCACTAGTGGCAGTTTTAAAATGCATTAGAATGCGTTAGATGCTTGCCTGGAACATATAGATCAAAATCACCATTCATTTTCTACATTCTCTAGTTGTGTAAACTAATTCACATGATGAATATTTTTTATTCTCGAGAGTGTAAAAATTAAACCCTTGACCCTTAACCAACTGTCCATCATTTAGCCTGGGGACCACTGGTTGAAAACCTCTGGTGTAGGAGGTAAAATGTCGAAAAACGAGGGTTCTATCTGTTAATCAATTTCACCCCAACTCATCAGCCAAAAAAATGCTCCAAGTTGGCACCACTGTATAGGAGAGACCTCTCTTGGGCTTGTACATCTCTCTCTCTGCCTCTCCCTCTCCCTCTCTCTCTTTCTCTCTCTCTCTCTCTCTTCTCTCTCTCTCTCTTCTCTCTCTTCTCTCTCCTCTCTCTCTCTCTCTCTCTCTCTCTCTCTCTCTCTCTGCCTCTCTCTCTCTCTCTCTCTCTCTCTTCTCTCTCTCTGTTCCCCCTCTCTCTCTCTCTCTCTCTCTTCTCTCTTCTCCTCCCCCCTCTCTCTCTCTCTCTCTCTCTCTGCCTCTTCTCTCTCTCTCTCTCTCTCTCTCTCTCTCTTCTCTCTCTCTTCTGCCTCTCCCCTCTCTCTCTGCTCTCTCTCTCTCTCTGCCTCTCTTCTCTCTCTCTCTCTCTCTCCCCCCCCTCTCTCTCTCTTCTCTCTCTCTCTCTCTCTCTCTCCCTCCCTCTCTCTCCCTCTCCCTCTCTCTCCTCTATGCTTCCAGACACGTACTGCATAGGTTACTATTGGAAATAATGTACACGGTCAGACGCTCTGTCACGGCCTCAACCACCCTGAACTTTCACAACCCCAACACCACCCCACACCACCACCACCTCCTATCAGCGCCTCGGTCTCTTCTCCAACCCTATCAGTTCTCCTCCTGCATGATATATACCATGAATAACTCACGTCTGGCCTCTACACTGTGTTCCAACTTATTATGCAAATCATGTTTTTGTTTGATTTTCCAACATAATTGATGCAAATGATATCAGCATAATTTTCAAGTCATTAGCTGTCAATTTATATTTCAAATGTTATTGAACAAACCTCCTAATGAAAACAGAATTTAAAAAATAAATTAAAAACTCCCAACAGTGTGTTTCGCAGTGTTCCAAATTATTATGCACATCATAGTTTCAAGACATTTTCTTGTTTGTAAAGAACTGAAAATAGTAATTTGTTGAATTCATAGCAATAAGGAGGTCATATGTACTGGGAAAAAAAGCTATTTCAATCCAAAACATGTTAACAGGTCCAGTTACATGTTAACATGGGACCCTTGTTTGATAGCAGCTTGCGTCCATAAAACTTGTGAGTTTATGGAGAGTTTCTGCTTGAATGTCTTTGCAGGATGTCAGAACAGCCTCCAGAGTTGCTGTTTGGATGTAAACTGCCTCCCACCATCATACTGCACATTTTTCAAAACAGTCTTGTTCAGTGATGAGTGCCGTGCAACCCTGGATGGTCCAGATGAATGGAGTAGTGGATGGTTGGTGCATGGCCAGTTTGGCCACCATGTCCAACAAGGCTGCGACGTCAGCAAGGAGGTGACGGAGTCATATTTTGGGCCGGAAGTCTAGGGAAAGACCTGGTCGGCCCCTTTAGATCTTTCGCTCGAGGATGCTCCAGACATTCTCAATAGGATTGAGGTCAGGGGGGGTGGTGGGGGCCACACCATGATTTTTTTTCCCCTTTTATGCCATAGCAGCCAATGAAGCTGAGGTATTCCTTGCAGCATGAGATGGTGCATTGTCGTGCTTGAAGATGATTTTGTTTCAGAAAGCATGATTCTTCCATTTTGTACCGTGGAAGAAAGTGGTCAGTCAGAAACTCATCATACTTTGCAGAAGTCATTTTCACACCTTCAGGGACCCTAAAGGGGCCAACCAGATCTTTCCCATGGATTCCGGCCCAAAACATGACTCCACCACCTCCTTGCTGACGTCGCAGCCTTGTTGGACGGCACTCATCAGTGAACAAGACTGTTTGAAAATTGGTCTTCGTGTACAGTATGAGGTTGGGAGGCAGTTTACATCCAAACAGCAACTCTGGGAGGCTGTTTGACATCCTGCAAAGACATTCAAGCAGAAACTCTTCATAAACTCACAAGTTTTATAGACGCAAGCTGCTATCAAACAAGGGGTCCCATGTTAACATGTAATTGGACCTGTTAACATGGTTTTGGATTGAAATAGCTTTTGTTTCCAGTACATATGACCTCCTTATTGCTATGAATTCAACAAATTACTATTTTCAGTTCTTTACAAACTAGAAAATGTCTTGAAACTATGATGTGCATAATAATCTGGAACAGTGCGAAACGCACTGTTCCAAGTTTTTAATTTATTTTCTAAATTCTGTTTTCATTAGGAGGGTTTGTTCAATAACATTTGAAATATAAATTGACAGCTAATGACTTGAAAATTATGCTGATCATCATTTTCATCAAATATGTTGGAAAATCAAACAAAAACATGATTTGCATAATAAGTTGGAACACAGTGGCCTCTAAGCTCTGCAGCCAGACACGGCTGTAATGTAATGTCATGTCCAGTATACAGTCCACTGCCCAGGGTGCTATAGTCAAACAGATCAGATAAAGAAAGCCATGGCTGTGGGGTGTGTGGAGTTATATAGCCATCCCACCAGTGGAGTGTACACAGCAGCGGTATACAGCAGGGGTTTTTAACCTTTTTGATACCATGGCCCACCATTTATTCAGCATTTGAGCCACGGACCACCATTTGAGGACATTTTAGCCGCCACAGACCCCCAAACATTAAAGATTTCTTTTTTGCTTTTGCCCACAATTCTATAGCCTGGATTTGGAAAACAAAACAGGCAAAACATTCAGATCTAAATGACCATTAATCTTCTACTTGCATGGGCTAATGAAGATGATTAATATTTTAACTCTTGAGAGTGTAAAAATGAAACCAAATGGACCCGCAAGGGTCCATTTGGTTTCATTTTTACGTTCTCAAGAGTTACATCTGGTTAACCAACTTAGCTGGGGACCACCTGGGACCCTGTCAGGGACCACTGTGAAAACGCCAGGTATACAGGATACGGCCCGCCTCCGCATTTGACCATCTACTGCAGGGGTTTTCAACCAGTGGTCCAGGGGATCACCAGTGGTCCTCGAGAGAGTTCCAGGTGGTCCCCAGGCTAAATGATGGAAAGTTGGTCAACCAGATAATATTGCGGATCACTGACACAGGAAAATGAGTCGGTTCAGGTCAGAATGTCTTAGTAGTAGCGGTGGCAGGCAGTGATGGGCAAGTTACTGGGAAAATGTAGTAACCTACACTACTTGCTACTCTCGATAAAATGTACCTAAGCTACACTACAAGCTATCCCCAGAAAATTGTAGCAAGCCACACTACAAGCTACACGACAAAAGTAGCTTGATGTAGCTTGCTACATCAACACTACATAATATAAATATATATCTCAACTTAATGTACAACTTTGTAAATAAACTCATAATAATAAATAATAGTAATGTGTATTATGTACATTAGAGGGATGTATATTTGAGGTTTTCTACCCATTAAAGTGGGCGGAATTTGAAAATGTGTGTGGGAAAATGTAATAAGCTACAATCTTTGTTACTCAAAATAAGTAGTGTAGCTTCACTACAAGCTACTCGAAACAAGTAGTGTAGCTTCACTACAAGCTATTCCAGAACAAATGTAGTAAGCTACACTACAAGTTACAGGAAAATGTAGTTAAGCTATGTAGCTTAGCTACTTGTATACAAGCTACTGCCATCACTGGTGGCAGGGCATGGAACGGTATAAGCCCGCCCTGGAGGCCTCATTTGCATTCTGTCCACACTCCTATATAGGAGAGACCTCTCGGGCTTAATATGATGTGTGTGTGTCTCTCTCTCTCTCTCTCTCTCTCTCTCTCTCTCTCTCTCTCTGTGCTTCCAGCCACGTAAAGCTTAGCTTACTATTGTAAATAATGTACACCGTCAGTCGCTCTGACGGCCTCAACCACCCTGAACTTTCACCACCCCACTATACCCCCCCCCACCACCACCATCTCCTATCGGCGTCTTGGTCTCTTTCCAAACCTCCTCCCCGTATCAGTTCTCCTTCCCTGTTTCACTTCCCTGCATGAATGAATATATACCGTAAATAACTCACGTCTAGGCCTGCCGTCTCGCCTCTAAGCTCTGCAGCCAGACACGGCTGTAATGTAATGTCATGTCCAGTATACAGTCCACTGCCCAGGGTGCTAACAGTCAGATAAGGATCAGATAAGGAAAGGAAAGGCATGGCTGCCCCCCCCCCCCCCACCCCCCAAGGAGAGTGTATACAGCAGTGGTATACAGCAGGGGCGGATCTAGGCATAGGCATGTGGGGGTGGGGGGGGGGGGGGGGGGGGGGGGGGGGGGGGGGGGCATTGCCCCCCTAAATGCCCAGTCTGCCCAACCAAGCATGATGGCATGCAAAACAACCCAAGATATGTCAGTGCTTATATTTAAGGGTAGGGGAAGTGATTTCACTTTTGTCAGATATCACCCAAAAAATATTTTTTTCTGTTAAAATGCTCTATTATAAGGTGTGGAAACCATATATGGAGTTTCCCCCTCCCCCACGTTAGCAGAGGAGCTAATAAAAGTTCCCCAGGTGGTGGCGAATTCTCTCCAATCAGGATCGAGCAGCAGGCTCACATAGTGTAGCTACTGTTTGGCGCCCCTAGTGCACCAGGCTGGAACTACAGGATGAATTTCAAATCACTTACCCTACCTTTAAAAGTATTTGAAACACTACTTAAAATGGTATGGGTGGAGTTCAGATTTTTGGAATTTTTTGGGATTATAGTGTTGTCAACTGTATTAATTGATTGCCAGAGTGCTGCGGTGGGAGTTCTGTGGTCATTTTGTGGGAGTCACTGGAGCCACACATACCTTCCATCCATCTTCAACTGCTTATCCGAGGTCGGGTCACGGGGCAACAGCTCCACCATAGAGCTCCACGCAGTAAAAGTAAATTAATCCACAAAAGTATTGTAATTTGTATTGTTTATTTATTCTAAATAATACGGTACTTATTTAATGTGTGTCGTGTCAACCCTTACCCTGTGTCTGATCTGTGGGTAAACTGGTATATTTGCCAATATGTGACCCGATAATGACACATAAGGGCTGCTACTGATATTTTTCTGATGGTCATACAGTATTTGCCCATACCGTGACAAAAAAGGGACAAAAAGGGACAAACCCTAAATGTTTCTAGCCTTTATAAGGCATGTGACATGTGCATTACATTGACCCCTTCACACTCATCTTCACACACCATTTCTGGTTGGAAACCATGCTAGGTACCAGGGTCTCAGGGCAGTTAAGTCCGACAGATCAGAAGTCCCATTATTCCGAGCATGCACAAGAAATCCACTATCAGCATTGCTTCCTTGTTTTAAGCCCTGTATCCACGCTGCAACGTGATGGCGGCTATATTGAGAGAGAGGTTTAGAGACATCGTTAGTAAATTCTGAACAATGGGGCGTTGGATCAAGGCCACGAAGGGGTCAAGTGTGAGAGCTTTTACCCCTGAGCAGACAGACAAACAGGCAGGCTAGAAGTAAAGAAGAAAGTGAAGACTGGGTCCAGGTTGGGAAGTTGTGTGGAAGTAGAATAATGTGGCATCTGAACAGATTGAATAAAGGAGAGCAGCTGTATATATAGGCCTTCTATTGGACCTGCACAGCCTGAATGCTTCACTGAACACACTGAATTATAGACCACTTCACTGGTGGGGAACTTACTCACATTCTATACCTATATACAAGCAAAAGTACAAGTCTGGAATCCATACTGTATACTTGAGTAAAAGTAAGGGTATGGAAATGTACTTAATGTGCCAAAAGTAAGTACTACATTGTGCAGTGCAATTTCAAGTTTTCAAATGTATAATACTCTTGTGGAAATAGATGACATACAAGCTCACAATGCGTTGTGATGTGTTGCTTTTAGTCCAAGGAGTTGTTTTCTGAGAAAAAACTAATGCTTGGAATATGGATTCAGCATTTTGAAAACCACCTAGTTAGAGGTATCACATGCTACATAAAGCATGATGAC